>OX465291.1:21485000-21927500 GCA_949987695.1 Merzomyia westermanni
ACTTTCTAGTCGGAGGGAAATGCTTGGAATTATTTTTATGATTAAATTGCGGCCGCCGTGGTGTGAAGGTAGTGTTGCCGGCCTACCACACCGAAGGTCCATGGTTCGAGCCCTGGTACAGGTAACATCAAAAGTGATTTGAAAAAAGTTTTTCAAAACGGGGTCGCCCCTCGGCAGTGGTTTGGCAAACTTTCCGAGTGTATTTCTGCCATGACAGGCTTCTCAGCAAAAAATTCGTCTCCTTTGTAGATGCCGTTCGGAGTCGGCAAAAAATTGTAGGTCCCACCAATTTGTAGGGAAAAATTCAAATCGGCACACCACAAATTGGAAGAGAAGCTTGGCGCAAAAATCTCTTAGGAGGTTTATGATGATATACCTGTTGTATATCGCGCCATAGATAGATAGAAATTGCTAAATGGTTCACTATCCAGCCCATTTCTTCTAAGTGAAGTGAACTTCAATGTACCGTCTCGTCCTTCAAGGCATTTTAAACCTCTAGTCTTAAAACAGTGCCGAACCAATTTTCAGTTAAATGAGCCTTTTCGCTGTTTGTGTCAAGATTATAACTCTCTTTCTGGTAGATTTGATATTTCAGACTCGCTTTTCAGCATAAAAAAATCAATTCTTTCTGTCCTAAATTCATAGCTACTAATTGTTTTTTATTCTTTGACTTCTATTTTAACTTTTAACAATAATTTTATTCTGTTAACTAGTTATTTCTTAATGTATAATCTATCCTATATCTACTTTACTTAGCTGATGAGGTTTTCTCTGTAGCTGAGCAGTTTTAGATCTCGACGATTAACAAACCAAAGCCTTTCAACGACTCGGCACGAACGAATAATCCGCGCGATATGGTGGGTAATCCGTTGGGAATTATTATTATTATTATTATTATTATTATTATATTATTATTATTTCAAATTATTGGCCTAAAGCTCAACATAAACTAAACAGGTTATTACAACAAAAGGCTATTAAAATTTATCAAAAATAATCATTACCAATTAAAAAAGCGTTCTAATTAATTGATTACTAATTACCAATCAATCCACAGGTCTGGTTTTAACAGTTTCCGAACAGTAACTAGCCCACAATCGTTCGTGGATTATAGATATTTCGTCTTGTTTCCACAAGAAGTCTTATGAAAGAATTTGTGATATCCACCCGAAGTAGAACCATTTAAAGACGTGCTCTTTTAGACCGATTGATTACTTTACTTCGGAGCTTTGAAACCCCTTTGTTTTCAGATAGCAAAGAAATAAGGGGTTTCAACCTAAAATGAAGTAGTACAATAACGAGGAATTTTAGTTTCTGTCAAATAAAAGTTTTCTGAAATATTAGGACGCTCTGAAACTTGTTTCCAGGCCTAAAGAACAAAGCTTACTTACTTTTACTATAATTTTTGATCGATGAAACACGGTTGAGGCAGTTTAGGGGTTTGTAGACGTTTTTCCGGTTATGAAGTGGGTCTAATTCATACGATTATACTGGTATTGGATCGTTTCATGTAAAAAGATATTCATAAAATCTTCATCTGATTTCTTGAGGGGGGGGAAGGAATGTCATTAAGGAAGACATTCTGCCGATAGTTGAGGGCTAATAATGTTGACGTACTGTGATGGCGCGCGCTATTCAACCGTACAAAAAATCTGTAGGAAATGATGAATCCTAAAGCAAGTTGAGGACAAGTTGAGCATGCGTGGAAAACTATTTTCTAAGATATTTTACTTAAATAATACACTAAATGCCAACACAATGGGCACCTGCCATAAAGAGGCACTGTCGCTCCACTTGAGTTCATCGGCTTCTTTGCATAAAATTTTTCGGATGAGCTGGTGAACTACTTTTATTTATTAAAATTTATAAAACCTAATAAGTATTCTCTCTGAATAAAAAGTACTAAACATTATAGAACTTACAATTTTCTTTTAATTAAAATGTTTTAACGAGAATTGCGGTACTTAGGTTTTGTCGCACACTGTATAAAAGGGGAGTCCACGGCGTTGTTGTCGTCATGGGTGGCAATTCCAAGTCATTCACTTCAGCAGCAGAACATTTTGACCACATTCTGTTGCTTATCAGCGCTTTTGCAGCAATTCCAGATTTACTAGCAAATACTTAGTTGATTTGCATTGAATATTTTGATTTCGAATTTACTTATTTGCACTTAAGTTTATTTAAATCTGATTCATTTTTATTGCAAGGCGTCAAATTTCGCGCATTTGTTTTGAATTTCTGTTTTTTTTTTTATTATATATGAATAAAGTAATCATTTATTTATGGTTCAAATTGCATTTTATTTGTAAATACATATATATATATATATGCACATACAAAATTAGATCAATTAAACCTGGAACCTGGAACACTAAACATCATGGGGAACATGAGATTTTCAAATCGAGTTTTACAAATTTCTTTCTTGTACCTCATTAACATTTGATCATAGAGCAATCTGAGCGTTCTTCAATTAACCATTCTACCCTGACTTAACCGAATAAAATTAAATCTTTCTGCAACAAAATAATAGTGAGGAAACAATAAAATTAAAACAAATTAAAGAAAAAAGGGTAAGGGACCCAAAAAAAAAATTGCAAAAAAATAAATCGAGCCTGAACAGGCCTGCTTATGCTTGTCGCTAAAGAATTTTCGTGCTCCTTCTTGTCACTAAAGTCTTTTTAGTTAAGGTTCGATATTTATGAAAATTTGTATGTACGAAGTGTCGCAATTTCCGCTGTATCCACAACGCCCACGCTGATTAGAAATAGAATTTCCACTTAATTAGCTGTCAAATTTGTAATATATTCATACGACTCAAAAACTATATTTACCTATTTTTGTATTAAGAAAAACAGTGACATGAAATGAAATAAAATTAAGTACATATATAGAACTAACTAAGAAAATGTGCACTATCATATTAATCAGTACATACTTTCATTATTTCACCATTCTTTGGCACAGCCTTCATCCATTCTCATCATAAAAATATAGTACACAGTATGGACATACATCTGTGTATTAGACAGAGCCAAAAAAATTTATTTTTAAAATTCTCATTGACATGATCAGAATGGCATAAAGGTTTCAGATATTAATTACTTTTAGAGGTCTATCACCGCTAGTACAGATTTAATGTTTTCTTTAAAACTGCCCAAAAATTTAAGTAAAAAACTTCAGTTGCATTTATTTTGGAAGAAAATTAAACTGCTCACAAATAGGTTTTCTAGGAATGCGCCAGAGTAATCAAGCTTTAAACATTGCAATCGTTTTCCGATATCACGTTTTTACTTTGGAAATTTGGGAAAAATCCAAAAGGGGCGTGGCGCCCTTAGAACGTCATTTCGACTTAAGGCAACGTTAGTTATCTATGTAATGACTAAAATTTTTGTTGAGAACGTTTTGTACGAAATTTAATTTCTTACAAAACTATATGCAGCCCAGTTTTCTTGCTTCGAAAGTATAGCAGTTTTGAAGTAAAAAGTAAATCAGTCCTACAAAGTCTAAACCAGCAATGATAGACCACTAACACTTAATATTATAATCAGAACCTTTATAGTATTTTTTTTTTTCTTTTTAGCAGTTCTGAAAATTAATATCATATATGCAGTTAAAAAAACGTTTTTTTTTGGCCCAGTCTAATATACCTATGTATGTGTGCACTTCTCGTACAATCACATTTACTTATTTCGCAAAATTATCCTCATGCACAAATAAACTAAATCATTAATTTCGACAGAGCATAGGTTCTGTCGAGTATGAGTATTTTACTTTACATTAACTTATGAGTGTATGGATGTCAGCTTATGCACCTACATACTTGCCCGCACACACATGATCCATGCTTCCGATTGTAACGCATGGGAATAGTAGGAGCCTCATAAACAAACTAGTCCTAAATGGACCACTTACTAAGGGTTTCAAAATAAAATTTCGTGTGACCATGTTTGAATAAGACAGGTACAATGTCAAGGTGCTTTCAAACGAAACACTACCTTAAAATTTAATTCAAAAATGCTCCATTTCACTTTCTACCTAGGTGTAGTGCACGCCTGCTTATTTTCAAAGACATCAGCCTATTCATTTTGTACTTATAACCTTTCACTGTATGAAAAAAAAAAAAAATATTTTGAGCCAACTTTTATTGGCAACACTGGGTATAAAGAGTATAGTAAAATGGATCCTAAACTTTAACTTGGTCATCCCGCAATCCATGGCTGAAAATTGCGTTCAATTCTATGCAGCGGTTTTTGATTGATTCGCGAACAAACATACAGACAAAACTTCTGAATGTTGTTGCTTTGGATTGTATTCCTCGAAGGATATACATTTTTTTGTAATATCTATAATGTAAAGATATCGGCCTACAATTCTATGCAGCGGTTTTTGATTGATACGCGAACAAACATACAGACAAAACTTCTGAATGTTGTTGCTTTGGATTGTATTCCTCGAAGGATATACATTTTTTTGTAATATCTATAATGTAAAGATATCGGCCTACAATTTTAGGTAATTGTTTCCTTTAGGAGACAACTGCTAAAACACGTCCAAAAATATCGGGAGATTACAACAACCACATGAAAATTACAGAAAATTTTCAACTTTAATTGCAAATATCTCTTCACTGAAACAAAAAATCCGCTTCCGGATTATTGTATTTTGATACCTTTCCCGATAATTTCGGACGTGTTTTAACTGTTGTCTCCTAAAGGAAACAATTACCCAAATTCATTGGAGGAAAAGATTGTGGTCCAAACCTTCTAAATATGCTGCTTTACAAGACCTTCCGTTAAAAAATAATATTCCTGTAATGGGCGTTTCGATTAGACAGTACGAAACACTGTCAAAGAGATAGGACGTTACTTCTCGATTTCATACTACGTACAAAGTAAAGCTTGTTGGAAAAAGTGATTTGATTCGCCGTTTTACTGTGGGGTATTTCCACAAAGTTACATACAAACACTATACATTTATCATCTGTAGTATGTATTTTTGTTTGATTCCAAGTGTTTTTTATTAAGACGGGTGTACGTAGATACATATATATTCACACCGCTTATGGATTTCCTTAGAAATTTGTGCCACTGTATGTATGAATATGTGTTTGTTTTGGCACTGTGGCCGTAGTTTGCTGACAATAATGTTTATGATGTCGACGATGCGGAGTAGGAGGTGTTGGCCATGGAATCGCTGCTATCGACTGGATAGCCAATAGCGTCGCCAAAGTCGAGTAAAGACGCGTCGTCGTCGTCATTGCCGCAGTCGGCAGTCATCGTCACAGTTACAGTCACAATCGCAGAAAACGTCGGCGTAACCGCCACCGGCTTTGTTTTCATCCTCTTCCTCAGCCATTCTTGCCGCCATGGCTACCACCTTCTCCACAGACAATTGCCATACTCGGATACAAACATACAGAGATCTTGACAATTCTTTGCAGTGAGCTTCTCAAAATTCTGTATGGAATTGTGTATTTGCTCGCTTGTAATGGTTGTTGTTGATTTTTAGTTTATGTTCTTTCGCTTATTTTGCGTAATTTTTCACTTTTAGATTTTTTTTCGTTTGGTTCACTCCTGCTTTGTGCGATGTTGATGATGGGACTGCATGATTCTTTTTTAATTTTTATTCGTTTTTTATTATAGCCAGCTGTACTAAGACAGAGAAAATAATTTTTTTATTCACAGTTGAGGAGAGGGACGAACTCTTTCAGACTATGACTTGAAAAATGCTACTCGGTTAAACATTTTAGGTATGTATGTAAGTAGTTTTTTAATTTCTTTCCGTTTAGATTTAAAGAACATTTCTAGTTTTAAATCATTCAATAAATTTTTAGCTAAAACAAAAGCAGAGGCGTTCTTGAGAAAGGTTCTGTAAGATAAGACGGACTTCGATACCGCCGCCAATATCAAAATTATTAAAATTTCAAGGTGGATATCACCTGAACACTAAACCTTAAAATTCTTAAGTGTTGTGACTGTTGAATAGTTGAGGTCCGTCAAACTGGACTTCCCCCCTCCTCAAGATGGATTTCGAATTTGATGCGCCAGGCCTTATTTGATATTTATGTGCTAATTTGTTCCTAAAATTAAAAATTTTATGCTCAATCTTAAAGTACTTTTTTAAAACCTCAAAAGGAGGCTCCAGATGGACGTTAAGTTAAAATAAAAAAAAAAAACACTTAAAATTTAAGCAACAAAAAAATTCTTTTTGTAACTGTTAAGCACACAAATATCATATAATTAGTTGTTCTTCCAATTTCAGACCCGCCTATTGAGGATACCCCATGCGCACAGGGGTGTGGGGGCCACCTTGACCGATCTAAATAGTTGCAGGTCTAGTCAAACATACATAAACTGCACACTTAGAATTTCCAATACACCCTCAATATCTGGAGTTAGGGGTTTAAACCACTTTCCCATGTTCTTATTTTGGTGCAAAACATAATTTTTAGTTACTGTATAAACGAGACTTTGGTGCCATTAAAAAGAGCTCTCATTTCCAATTTATGTTGAGAGAGTTGTTTTTCACTATACAAATAGTTGGAAGCATGCGGTTGTTGTGCCGTTTCACAAAATGTGTTATTTCGTCTATTTTTTTCGATCGCTTCTTATGACCGGTATGCCTACCTCGAGCATATTCTAAGCCCCTAACCGGCAGGAGCTTTTGTGGAGCTATCGCCCATTGGGTAGAATATGAATATTTTAGGCATTTCTTCCAGATATGCAGTAGAACTACCCTCTTCGACAACTAGACTAGGATTAAACAGGGTTATAGTGAGTTAACAGACCTTGGTTGAGTAAAATTCGAGTCATCCCAGTACGTATTTTGTGGGGAAAGTGGCCGTTAGCACTCGCTGGAGTTCCGGTAACGTTACGCAAGTTATTTTTGAAGCATGCAACTGGGTATATAATGTTTGGTTCCACCCAAACTTAACTTTCCGTTCTTATGTTTTTATTTGTATTGTTTTTTTTTTTTTAGTTTTGTTTCAACCTTTTTTAATTGTGCGTTTTGTTGGGGCGTTGTTGCGTGCATTTGCGAGGCTCCGAGCCGCTTCTATTTTAATGTTTTATTTTATTTTATATTTTAATCTTTTTTTTTAATATTTTATTTTGTATACATGTTTTCCTTATACGTAAGAGTTAATGTATTCGTCAGTTTAGCAGCGAGAAACCTCTTTAGGAGACGACTTTTAGTATGACAAGATGTGCATGTAAATATTTTTGTCTTTGTTTCCTTTCATCAATTCTGTGGTTTTTGGCGAAGCGTTTATATACGAAAAAAACAATACTTAATTCGTTTTTGTTTCCGAGTGCCTCGTTTTGAAATTATTTATTGTTATGCAAGTTTCTTCGACTATATTTCCTTTACCCCAGTAAACATATATATAGACATAATACGTATGTATGTATATTTGTACCATCCCATTAAAATAAATATTTGTACCAGCTGACATTCCATATGTGTGCAAGCTTGCATTAAGGCTGCATACAGGCCGGCTTTGGAGAGTCCATAATGCATAACACTCGGATGAATCATTCCTCGATGAGCTTACACAAGCATTTTATTTGCTGTGAAGTTTCCCTTGCCTATCTTTTGTCAAAAAAAAGTATGGTATGTGTACATTTATATACATAAGTAAAGCATGATATACGAAAGAGTGTTGCAAAATAAAGAGTATGAAGCAAGGATGGTATCGAACCTTCAACAAGTATTGCATGCCCTACATCCAGGCCGACACCAACTAATCAACTGTTCAACAAAAAAAATTCTTAGGGCACCAATCCCTTCGGGTTGGGGAGATTAAAATATACCCGACGTAGGCATGTCTGTCGACAAACGACTAAACCCCTGTTATTTTATTATTGTACCATTACTACCATTAGTCGGCGTATCCATTCATAGAATGGGACGTGACGGACGAAACAGGGTTAAACTGATGTTGACAGTGCTTTGCAAGAATGAAGATTAAACCAACAAACAATGGTATGTAACTTTTACTAGACATCTGAACTCTCCTCCTCAAATGCCGTAGACCATTATCACGCGATTTACCTTGCTGGTTTGAAACTACTTATCATGTTCCTTCATGGATGCGGATAAAACAATGCTATACTGAAATAAAACTTCTTGATCCGGTAATGACACCTTCTTTGATCGTTAGAAGAGGTTGATGACAATGTTGTTACCACAACAACAACAACAACGACCAGGCAGGTTACAACAACACAAATTTCCCCAATTACATAAGCATAGGTTTCATAGATCCAGCATTTTCCTCCCGAAATTCTTTCAAATGTAAGGAAAGTTTGGTATGATAATGAATGATGTGTGGACTACGGGCGAAGTAGCTACCCTAGCTTGTGTATAAATGTACTTATATCGGTATACTGATCAAACCCAAATATAGCAAGAAAAATTAATCTCGAACTAATTTAAACTTCTGTAGATAAGCGGGAGGTAAATGAAATGGAGAAATACAAACGCATCAAAAAACGATTATGATCTTAGATATGTATGTGTGGATGGTCCAAACACCACACCTCCACTTACCTTGGAATCATTATCAAGTAGCTCAGCAGACGACGCAAATCTTCCGGTTTGAGGCGATCACGTTTCGGTGTTGCTGGAAAGCATAGCAACGGACCACCACGTCTGTCTCGCCCACCAGTTAGGCACACGACACGCTCCTGTAGCAGCGTTAGAATATCGCGCGCCCTTTGTCCATCCATATCTGGTGCTGGTTATGTTACTATTGATTTTATTTGGATTCTATTTTTTTTTTGGTTTAGTAGTTTTATGGTTTTTGTCTTGTTTTCGTTGTCACCAATATGAATAAGTATATAATTATTTTAATCGATTGTTTTGAGAATTTTTTCACGGTTTTGGCGTTCAGTGTATAATTTCTTCTTCACCGCCATTATCATTGTTTTTTGGTAAGTAATGTAGTTTAATTACCCGACAATCTTTTTTACTTTAAGATGTACTTCACTCAAAAGAGCATTAGGGATATAAGGGATTCATTACACCCACTTGAAGACAAATATTTACTTTTTAATTTTAAAAAAATAGCACTTTCAACTTTGTCACCATTTACTCCACTCTGATTTACAATTTCTTACTCAATTATGCACATATTTCCATGCTTTTACACTAAATATTACTAATTAGATGAAAATTTCTCTTTTCACTGAACTTACAAAAGTTTTCTTTGCTAATTAATTGTTAATTTTCAATGGATAATCACGAAAGATATTCCCGTTTACGTTCCGGCCAACACTACTGCGATACTTTGGCCGCAAATGCTTCACACGGTGGACGTCGCCGCCGAAGTGCTCGTTGACGTTGACTGCGTTAGCAGCAGCGCCAGCATGAAAAACCTAACGTCAACAGTAACCATCCCAACTTCACTGATGTTTTTTGTTTTTGTTGTTGTACATAAACCTTTCTTTATTTTCATGTTATTTATTCCCTTTTACACATATTCTTCACATGGTTTTTCATCACAAACTATTACCCATCATTCATTGAATCAGACACATCAACAGAAAAAAAAAACACAAAAGCAAAAAAATTAATGGACAAAAGCGTGAAAAGAATTTTTTGTTAGCTCTGTTTGCGACGCACAGACTTCTTCACTGTCTGATTTTTTCTGGTTGCTGCTGTTTAGCTACTTGCCCATACGTTGCTTATTGTTCATCATCCTCCTATTACACTTTGGATGATTTCTGTTTCCTCCCGTATTCTTTGGCTCCTCCTGCTTTTATACTACTGCTGTTGCTTTTGGTGGTGCTCCGCTGCTTTTTTTTAGTCATTGATTTTTTGAGAATTTTTGTATTGCCGGAAAATCACTATTTCAAATTAAAACTGAATCAATTTTATAATATTGCACATGTGGAGTATTAAATTCTTCACTTTGTGATTGCATATTGTTAAAATTTTATGTATTTCTAATTGAAAATTAAAAAATTTGCAGGAGGATTTTGACTACACAATGCGAGAACGAAACAACTTTTTTTCTCTCGAGTACTCTCCAAACTCTCCACTGTTGTCGATGACAACCAAAAGCAAGAATAGTGTTAGGATTGCCAGTAGCTACAAAAAATATTAGAGAATGCATTTATTCTATAGCGTTTGATTGGTGAATCTCTTTGACCTCTTTCACGCGAGGCAAAATTTACAAATTCAGATTTACTTTCGTTCTCTTTTTTGTTTTCTATTTGCGGCTACAGCTTTCACTTTTTGTTGAAAACAATCGTGTAACAAAAAACGGCAGTGATTGTTTGCGACCAACACCGATCGCTAAAAGACCTCGAAAAATGTATGTAAAGGTACCAAAAGACACTTCTCGGTCTCACGAATCAGACGAGGAGAATTTATAGGGTATAGTAAGTATGTCTTAAATTTAGTTGTATCTATTTCACACATTTTTAAATTTAAGTCATACTTAGCTTTTACTGTGACTATGTTCCAACATGTTTAACAATTTAAAAATATTAAATTATCTTCGTTATTTGGTATATTTTCGATTTCACAAAACTCAAGCACCTTAAACAGCCAACATTAACACTTATTTTGACTTTGTATTAGGTCTATTTCCACAGTGTCGAGTTAGCTTACATCCCACAGTTAGCTATCGCTTCGCAATTTTATTTCAGCTATTTTGCTGTCCAATGTACGCTAGACAACCTAATGATTTCTAGCCAGAGGTTAACTCACCAATGTTGGGAGTTTAAACTCTAGTTAACTCAACAAGAAAATTTCAAAACTCGCCAATATGAAAATGACCTCTAGTGGTATATATTAGACTACGTACACACTACAGCATAAAATTCCAGTTTTCATATAAAACACTTCACATAAAACAAGTGCGTTGATACCTGAGATTGTTATTTTCACTTGACAGCAATCAGTCAACCTAATGTTAACAATAATTCGGTTGAGAGGCAAATGTCAGTTATTGTTAAAAAATTTTAATATTAGTGTTTATATTATATTTAATTTAATTTTAAATGACGGATAAAGTGAAAAAACTAATGCAGATCCTTATAAAGCGGCCAATCCGAAGGTGCACCGCCAGATGGTCCGACTTTATCCTTCTCCTTTCTACATGAAAACAACATTGCATCGTTTATACAAATTGTATTGCAATAACACAGGACTAATACTCACCTATATCTTGTCATTAGATTAGGCATATTACTTTTTATCTCCCCTTGATTGCTGGAAACTCCCAGCTCTTCCAGCTCCACCGCCATTGTTCCCTCAAACCAACTAGAGGGGCCGGCAGACTTTGTCCTGCCCATATATTCACCTGAATGGATCTAGAAATATTGGCTTTTCCTATCTCTATCATTATCACTATCCCTATCCCTATAGATGTAACTATTTCACACACACACAATTCCACTTCACCCTCGATCGGTCCATTATTGTGCTTTTCTACAAAAAAAAAAAAATTATAAAAATTCGCACCATACAAAATGTATGGGAAAATAAAATTTTGTTTTTTCAGGAATTTTTCGGAAATTTTATTCTATTCTGGTTAGAGAACAATCTAAATTAGTGTCAATCATCCAAATCGGTGCAGGCGTTCTTGAGCTATGGGCGTTGGAACTAACGTCACTTTCTTTTATACATATTGTGACGAATTCGATGATTCCTTGATTATCAATCCTGGGTTCGATCACTATAAAGTCGAATAAACACACGCACAGATAATGTAAGTAATAGCTAGTTTTATTTACTAGTAATAAACGCAAAACAATTTTAAGAGTTTGATAACTTTCCAGTAGTTCACTATTGAACGCTTGAAAATAAACTGATCAACCTGTCTTGCTTGGTCACCGCCTTATATAGTCCAACAGGGTGCTTGCCTACGCACCGAGAACTTTCTTGGTTGTTCGCTTTTCGTGTTCTGGAAGGGTCGGTTTATTTATTGGCATCTCCTCTTTGCATCGTATTCGCAAACACTCGCGCCATCTCTCTTCCTCTTCCTAGTTATACGCTTGCATGCATAAGCGTAGCCATCGTTATCTCGGTTGTGTTAACTAGTGGTGGGAGTGTTATTGACTTAGGGATGGTACATGCTTGAGAATAATCGCCACACTGCCCTCCGCCTAAGTCTGATCGTCCCGATCAGACACATTGCCGGAACCAAACGCAGCTAGCCTTTCCAAATGGACCACCTTCATCTTATTCCTTGGCCTTCCCATAGTTTGTATGCGGTATACCACATCGTTGATCCGTTTTATGACTTTGTATGGGCCTTCCCAGTTACATTGTAGTTTTGGGGACAAACCTTTCTTACGCTGTGGGTTGTATAGCAGCACTAAATCTCCTTCTATAAAACCTTCCGAATTTATTGCTTTGTCGTACCTGGCCTTCATCTTATCGCTCATGATCTTAGTCCGTTGTCTCACAAGGTCATGTATTTCTCTCATTTCTTCTTCCAATACGCTAGTAGATTTCCGAGCATTTACTCCTGCATCAGCGTTTATCCCAAACTTCAAGTCAGCTGGCAATCGAAGATCATTCCCGAAAATTACCTTTGCAGGAGTCTGACCAGTTGTTTCATGTACTGCAGAGCGATATGCCATTAGGAATAAGGAGATGTGAGTATCCCAATCCTTCTGGAACTTATCCACTACTTTCCTCAGGTGCTCTTCCAAGGTTCTATTGAATCGTTCCACCATGCCATCTGACTGAGGATGTAGTGCAGTTGTTCGAGTTTTCCGAATGCCCAATGTCTTGCACATTTCCTGGAACACAGCTGATTCGAAATTTCTGCCTTGGTCAGAATGTATCTCCATCGGTGCACCAAACCGAGCTACCCAATTGTTAGTAAACACCTCTGCTATTGTTTCTGCCTCTTGATTTGGAATAGGGTACACTTCTGGCCATTTGCTGAAATAGTCCATAACCACCAGTACATATTTGTTTCCGAGTTTGCTAGTAGGAAACGGACCAGCTACATCCATGGCTATCCTCTCAAATGGCGCACCTGAGTTATACTGTTTCATTTGGCCATGGCTCCTTGATTTCGGTCCTTTAGCTTTGATGCATACTTCACAGTTGGCAATCCACTCCGCGACCGCTTGACGGCAACCAACCCAATAGAATCTTTGCTTGACTTTCTCCAAGGTCTTGGTGACTCCAAGATGACCTCCGCTTGGACCGTTATGTAATTCATTGAGTACACCAGGGATTTTCTTCCTTGGGACGACTATCAGCTTTCGAACACATTGACCATCCTCACTCTCCCATATTCGATGCAAACAACCGGATTCTAATTGCAGACTATTCCACTGTGCCCAATATGACTTGGCAACAGGACTTTCTGCTGACATTTCCTCTCTTGATGGTCGCTCGTTTCGTTCGATTCCTTGCATTACACGTGTAAGATCTGAATCTTCGTGCTGAAACCTCCTTAATTGATCCATGTCCCATTCGTCCGAAGATGTTATAGTCATGAGCCGCACATCTATAATGTCTTCCTTGGTCTCAGCTTTGGAACAATGCTTGCATTCCAAGTTACATGGTCTTCGTGACATTGCATCAGCATTTCCGTGGGTGCTACCTTTGCGATGCTCTATGGAAAAGTCATAATTTTGCAGTCGCTCTATCCACCGTGCCAATTGACCTTCCGGATTACGGAACTGTAAGAGCCATTTCAACGCTGCATGGTCTGTCCTGACGTGGAATCGTTGCCCATAGAGATACTTGTGGAAATGCTTAACGCACTCTACCAATGCCAACAGTTCTCTCCGGGTTACACAATAGTTCCTTTCAGGCTTCCCAATTGTTCGGCTATAGTATGCAACTACCTTCTCCTGTCCATCAACAATCTGGGACAAAACACCTCCTATAGCATAACCACTCGCATCTGTATCCAGAATAAACTTTGAACCTGGAATTGGATATGCCAACATCGGGGCAGTGCATAGTCGTTTCTTCAATGTTTGAAAAGCCACCTCCTGTTCCTTCTTCCATTCAAAACTCATATTCTTCCTTGTAAGGTCGTGGAGACTACTAGCTACGCTGGCAAAATTTGGTACAAATCGGCGATAATACGTGCACAGCCCCAGGAAGCTCCGTAACTCATGCAAATTTCTCGGTCTTGGCCAATCTTTTACGGCTTCGATCTTTTCCTTAGCAGTACAGATTCCCTCCGTAGTTACCTTGTGACCCAAATAACTTACTTCCTTTTTAAACAAGGAACACTTCTTGGGACTTAGTTTCAGACCAGCACCAGCTATTCTTTGGAAAACTTCCTCCAAGTTCTTTAGGTGTTCCTCAAAGCTTTTTCCCAGCACGATGATGTCGTCGAGGTACACCAAACATGTTTGCCAGTGCAATCCTTTTAGTATCTGGTCCATGAGTCTCTCAAAAGTAGCTGGAGCATTGCATAGCCCGAAGAGCATTACCGTAAATTGCCAAAGCCCTTCTCCAACGCTGAAAGCCGTCTTCTCTTTATCTTCATCCTTTACCTCCACTTGCCAGTAGCCGCTTTTCAAGTCCAGTGTGGAAAACCATTTCGTGCCAGATAAGGAGTCCAGAGTATCGTCGATTCTTGGCAATGGATAACTGTCCTTTTTCGTTACGTCGTTCAATTTCCGGTAATCCACACAGAACCTCATTTGTCCATCTTTCTTTTTCACTAGTACTACCGGTGAGCTCCATGGACTAGCTGATGGTTCGATCACGCCGCTGTCACTCATTTCCTGTATAATTTCTCTTACTACTTGGCGTTTGGCCAATGGAATACTACGAGGAGCTTGGCGGATGGGCCTTGCATCACCAGTATCAATTTGATGCTTCACAACTTTGGTCCGACCTGGTTTAGAACCATCCTTGTCAAATATGCTCGAGTACTTTGATAGAAGTTCCTTTGCCTTTTTCTGATGATCTTTTTCGAGGCCTGCCGTCCACGACGTGATATCATCTGAAAGATTAATCTTGATGGTAGAATCATTTTCCTGAGGCTGCTCACAATTGATAACTACCTCGACCTCTTGGCATTGTCCCAATATTGCTCCTTTAGAAAGTTTAATCGGCGATTTGAACTCATTAAGTACTCTTACCGGTACACGTCCATCTTGTTTTGTCATGGCCAGGGTTTTTCCTACTAATATGTTCGTCCTTGATTTGTTTGCTGCCTCGACAACCCACAATTTGTTTGTCCCATAATCTCCATCAATCTTTGCCCATATGATTGCTTCCGACTTCGGTGGAATTTGTTGGCTCTCCTCCACAAGCACTCGCTTACTAACGTATTTGCGTTTGTAACCATAATTTACTGGCACATCCATGTTCTGGTAATTCATAATCCTGTTTTGCATGTCGATCTTGATGCCTTGCTCGCTTAAGAAGTCCACACCAACTATGATTTCGTCAACAATATCTGCTACTATAAAACTGTGTAGAACGGCCACGTTCCCAATTACGATTTCACATGTTACTTCTCCTAGGACATGGGTGTCCTCACCAGTGGCCGTACGTAACTTTGCTCCATGCAATGGTCTCACCTCCTTGTTGACTAAATCAGATCGAATTATGGAATGCGATGCGCCTGTATCCACAGTTAGTAAGTGCTCTTTTCCATCCACATATGCAACAACAGTAACATTACTAGCTTCCCTTCCGATCTGTGAGACAGAGATTACGGGGCATTCATTTGCGGGAGCCAGTCCACGCCCCTTTCGGCTGGCTCGATTTAGTTTAACGACTGATTTTGTTGGGAGGTTTGCTCATCTCCTTCAGCTTTGCGTTTTCGCCCACCTGAATTGCTGGGGCTACTGGAGCCAGTGCCGCAATAACGTGCTATGTGACCTGGTTTTCCGCACTTAAAGCATTTAATGGCACCATCACTTTTTTTCTGTACTCCGTTCAACGCTTCCAAAATTTTGTCTACCCAAGCCGGAGTGTCCACTTCTACGCGATGAGCCTTGTATGTAGGTTTACTCAAAAGCGAGGCTGTTTCCTGCGTCAGAGCATGCGATACCGTTTCAGCGAATGTCCTTTTGGGGTTTGCATATGTGGCCCGCTTCGTCTCCACATCGCGTATTCCATTTATGAAACACTGGATTTTCACCCTCTCCGTATATTCTACAGGTGCGTCCGCATTTGCTAGATGGGCCAACCTCTCGATATCCGATGCAAATTCCTGCAATGTCTCATTAGCCTTCTGACAGCGATTCTGTAGCTCTATTTGGTATATCTGTTTTCGATGTTCGCTACCATAGCGTCTCTCAACTGCACCCATCAATGCTTCATAATTATTGCGTTCACCGTCTGGAATCGTCTGTAAGATTTCGGCTGCAGGACCCTTCAATGCCACGAACAGTGCAGCAACTTTGTCTTCAGTGCCCCAATTATTCACCGCTGCCGTCTTCTCAAACTGTAGCTTAAATACCTGGAAAGGAACAGAACCATCAAATGACGGGGATTTTACCTTGGGAGTATTCGCTGAAGCAGATGGACGGTTCAGTTGCAACTCCTGGATACGGCCCCTTAACGCATCTACATCGGCCTCAATTTTGTCTTGCCGTTCTCTGAATACCTTCTGCACTTCAGTAATTTTTGCGTCTTGCATTCTTAGCTGTGACGCCATTCGTTCTTCCTGTGCTTCCAGCTGCAATGCAATTCTCGACGACAAGCGAGCCTCCTGTTCCTCTAGTTGAGCTGAAATTTGAGATGCCATGCAAGTCTTCTGTTCTTCCAGCTGAGATGCCATGCAAGTTTTCTGTTCTTCGAGCTGAGATGCCATGCAAGTTTTCTGTTCTTCCATTTTAGTCGACATCTGAGTTAATACAGCCAATATCATGTTTGTGTCGACGGTTGCTACTGGATTCGGAGACTCCTTTTTTTCTTCCATTTTTGTCGGTGCCTCCTCCACAAGATGAAAAACATGATCATCAACGTCGATTCCTTCTGCTTCCATAGCCTCTCGCAATCGTGACTGTAACTCTGATTTATTTCCTGTAGTGTTCAGTCCCCGTTGTTCCAACTCATTTTTGAGTTGCTGAATCTTTAATTCATTCAGCTTCGCCATGTCCTTGTTATCCTTAAATTCACTGGTATTTATTCAACAATACCGCTTCTGACACCAATTGTGACGAATTCGATGATTCCTTGATTATCAATCCTGGGTTCGATCACTATAAAGTCGAATAAACACACGCACAGATAATGTAAGTAATAGCTAGTTTTATTTACTAGTAATAAACGCAAAACAATTTTAAGAGTTTGATAACTTTCCAGTAGTTCACTATTGAACGCTTGAAAATAAACTGATCAACCTGTCTTGCTTGGTCACCGCCTTATATAGTCCAACAGGGTGCTTGCCTACGCACCGAGAACTTTCTTGGTTGTTCGCTTTTCGTGTTCTGGAAGGGTCGGTTTATTTATTGGCATCTCCTCTTTGCATCGTATTCGCAAACACTCGCGCCATCTCTCTTCCTCTTCCTAGTTATACGCTTGCATGCATAAGCGTAGCCATCGTTATCTCGGTTGTGTTAACTAGTGGTGGGAGTGTTATTGACTTAGGGATGGTACATGCTTGAGAATAATCGCCACAATATATATGAATATATAAGATAAAACCCAATCAAAATTAAAACAAAGACATATTAGGTATGTGACAGTACTTGCTTCGACTACAATCGATAAAATTTAGAGCCGACACTGATTGTGAGTGGTTTTCGCTGCTGTTTTGGGATAAAACAGGCGGTTTTCAGCAGGTTTTCGGTGTTAATTTTATATGTCGAAAACACAAGTTTTCAGCATGTTTTGCCTCAAAAATAAGAATGAGCTCCAAAACACGCATGTGTACATACTCTTAAATGCGTATGAAAAAAATAATTGTCACAAAATATGAGTGGAGTGAGTTCCGAAACTATAATTACTTTTTTATAACAAAATAAATTGAATTTATGTTACAAATATCCCAAGCAGCAAAATTTCCTGTTTTCGATCCGCTTTTCATTTAAAGTGTAAAAATATAAAAAAGTTTTAAATACATATGCGTTTTATACACATTTCCACACATTTTAGTATGCTTTATTCATACGGTTTTACATACTTTTTTGCTCGTTTTTCGAATTGATGTTACCACATATTTTCGGATCCATTTTCCAGTTCTTTCTGATAGCCTTCTGGAACAAATTTCTTACAAAGCCTTCTTGCAGAGAATTAATACATTATTTTTGTTGTTTTATATATGTACATAAGTACAAGCATCCATCTAGGTTTTATACATTAAAAAAGACAAACTTAATAAAAAATTATGAACTTATCTTAAACATGCGGATCCGCCCTAAAAATTTGCTGACTTTAATCAACTTTGGAGTATATTTCAGTTGCACGAGAAGTTGATTCAAAGTTGGCTGCCTACCAACTTAGTTATATGCAATTGTTGCACGACATCATGCAACACACATGACTCAACAAGAAGGTGACCGTGAAATTGGCTAACGTAAATAGATCTTAAACGATTGTTACGCCACAAGCGGTATAAATTCGAGATTCCTCAACTTATTTGAATGTTTTTAAAGTCAATCAAAATATTTGTTCCCTGACCGGAGGCGGATTATCCATGGTTTAAAATGCACCCCTGTCAACAAAGTGGAGACTTTCATTCGGTTTAAGCGAACGAAAAAGCGCCATTCGCAAGTAGAGTTGGCAGATCCCGTGATTTTTGCAGAACAGTGTGATTTGTGATTGTGACTTCTCAGCAACAGCTCTTTTGATCCGTGACTGTGACTGCCCCTTCGAAAGAAGAGTCACCAGCATTGATTGTAATTATCGTTTGTTTTGGTTATAAATCTTCGTTTGTAGTCGGAAATATTATTGCATAGTCTTAGTCAAAGCTGAGTATGACTGAAATTTAGATGAAGCTTTTTCGAGAGATATCCCATATCCAATTGGGTTAAATAGCTACAGCTAAATTCAAATCATACTTAAATTTGACTATGACTATGCCCCATTGTCTCCAAATGGTTGCAAATAGATTAAAGTTTTATGTAATTTTTTTAGTAAATTATACATAAATTGGGAAAAAATTTTCCGAAAAAGGAAATTTTTTTTTGCTAGAAAAAAAAACTTTTCCCGCAGTTAGAATCCTTAAGTCCTCGCGATTAGTTTTTTTCAGGAAGTCAACAGCTTATTAATAATTTCTTGTTAAAATTGCCAGGGTAATTTGTCTGTGGAAAAACTCCATTCAAAATTGTCTCATAACCTTAGGGCTGTATGCAGCACAATTTTTTTAATCATCACGAATTTGTGTCTACCATTAACATTTCACATATATTTTCAATGGATCTTGAATTGTGACTGCGCTATCTACTGATACTTAGTCGCAGCTGAAATCATATACGCATATTGTCACTTGCGAAGCGAATATATTTGGCGAGTCGAACAGATTGGCGAACTCACATCAAATTTGCATTGTGAGTGGCGAATGAACTTATTCGACTGCCATGTGTCGTTGCCATTCAAACAAATTTAATTAGTTCATCCGAACTTGACGTTTCTGTCATCTGTTTTTATTATTTATTTGTGCACAAACAGAAATGTAAAAAGCAAGTTTAATTAAATAGTAATAAATAAAGTTAAAAATGTTGGTAATTGTTTCCTTTAGGAGACAACTGCTAAAACACGTCCGAAGTTATCGGGAAAGATATCAAAAGACGCGTTTTGAACTCGGTAACAATAATCCGGAGGCGGATTTTCGAGTTTTTGTTTCAGAAAAGAGATATTTGCCATCAAAGTTGAAAATTTTTCGTCATTTTCATGTGGTTGTTGTAATCACAGATTGTGGTGTACCGAAAAGTGCAAAAAGTGTGTTCTGCGCAGAAATACTGTGGACCGCGTAGCCGGTGTTGGACCGGCTAAGGGTTATTTTTTTTAAGCGCGACCGAAGGCCGCCTACGCTGAAAGGTGTTCTGCACATAAATACCTTGGATCAAGCCCCCTATTTGGGATCGGACCTGGGTCATTTATGAGTTTTTTGCGAATAACTTTTCACTGAAACAAAAAATTAAAAATTCGCTTTCGGATTGTTGATACCGAAGTCAAAACGCCCGAAGTCCCCCAATATTTTTGGACGTGTTTTAGCAGTTGTCTCCTAAAGGAAACAATTACCAAAATGTTTTATAAGGTTGATCTTCTTCGTCAGCGGCTTTTTATAAGGGATTGCTCCAATCCCATGGAGCTTCCGTCCACAGTGCACACAGATGACCTATGGAGTTAAGATCCGTGGCGAAATGGTCCCACAATTCTGCCCTGCTTCTCCTGGTCTCTCCAAAATCCCCCATGCCTCTGGCGACGTCTGGATTATTTTCCATCAGCTCGACCAGCTCATTCTGAAAACTTTATTTATTCAAACAAATAACTCAATTTAATTAAATTAATTACTCACTTTTATTTATTTATTCAATTTATTAAATTGAAAACGTTCAAATACATGCAAATGCGCCCTTTTTACTTTTAAGCGCGAACACAATAAGCATTCGACAAATTTTGACAGATTTGGCGAAGCGAATATGATTTTTTCGCTTTTGGCAATTCGACAAATTCATCTTCGTCACTCATTCGACTTTTTTTTGGCGAATTCGCTGGAGATTCGCATCTCGCAATTCGAGACCGCGAAATTCGACAAAATTTTCATCCGCTTCGCAAGTGACAATATGCGTAATAGATTCATATGTGAGCAGCCATTTGCTCCCATAACAGCTATAATTGCGTTTATTGGCAACCGTGATTTGGAACGGTAGCGGGAGAAAATGCTGTCACAGTCACGGCATTTTATTTGAAGCTGTCGCTCCGATATACTGTGACCTTCCAGTCGCTGTGACAAAATTACAGGTACACGAGTCCATAACTGGTTTCACTCATCTCTTTCTGAAACTTAATTCTACAAATTTTATAATTTACATTTCCATAACATCGTAAACAATTACCTTATAAATAAAACAAAACTTGAAAAATTGTGCACAAATGAAATACTTTATTCGAAGCTAAAATCCCTTGACACCTTTAACATACCTGGCTAAGTAAACGTCAGTTTCCATCAAATGTCAATTTGACATGTTTTGACAATTTTTTGCTATCGCCTTTTCCCAATTTTCATAACTTTTGTTTTCTTTCTAAAATTGCAAAAATTTTACGTAAAATCAAATTAACTCTTCAGCATCGCAAAACAAGGATAAGCTTAGGAAGCAAGAACTCTTGAAAGCTTCCACAGGGGTTAAAACAAACGCGGTAGGTGAAGGAGTAACGTATACACAAGAATTAGGGATCGACTCCAGAGACAAAGCCGTCATGGATACCAACATAAATCGGGTGCTAAATCAGACTATGCGTCATCCATTGCACGGATTACTATTCAAATATACCAATGTTATGAAGGGTGCGTAGGTGACTATTGACATTTTTAGAAGTTATGTATGCATTACTTTTTTTTTTATAACATACAGGCTGGCAATATCGTTGGTTTGCAGTTGATTCACAAACTGGCACGCTCAGCTATTACCTAAGTGATTCCACTTCTGCTGGAGACGAAGTTGCGCCATCGCCACAAGTTTTAGCTGGTGCACCGCGTGGACAAGTACATCTTGCAGGCGCTGTAGTCTGTCCGAGTGATGAAGATTCACGCACATTTTCCATTGGTTGTGCATCGGGAGATACACTTAAATTGCGTGCAACCGATGCACGTTCACGGCAAGAATGGGTAGATGGTTTGCGCGCCGTTGTAGAGAGTCATACAAAAGCTATGGATATCACAAACTCTTCAACACTGCCAGCACGTGAGTTATTAGCCGCTTCCGATGCTATGGTATCAGCGAGGCAAGCTCTATACTTAACTGAGCAGTGGTAAGTGTGACTATATTAGTAAAAACTTGTGCTATTATTTAATGAATAATTTAACTTTACTTGCAGCAATGCTGCATTGGCGCGCACTATTGAAAATATTGAATGTAAAACATTTTCACCAACTGATCCCGATTTACTTTTACTCAAAGCTATTTCAACAGCCAGCACACAGTGTTTACATCAATGTTTAAGTCTATTGCAACGCCACGAAGAGATACATAACACAAATACAACAGAAACTGCGGGTGCTTCCTGAAGTGATTTTTTTTAATCTCTGGTACTTTCAAAGATAATGTTGGCATGCTTTACCTACCATAAAGTAAAATTTTGTTAAAATTATACTTTTTAATGAATTTTGGATATTTTTTTTTTTTTTTTTTTTTTGCGACCTTTTTTATGTCACGAATTTTGTGTTAGCTGGCTCGAGGTCAAATTTAATAAAAACAAGTTTTATTGCGGGGTTACCCAATATATTTCAATCTTCAGGGGCTATAACAGTATTTAACAATTTTTACATTCTCATACATCAACACAATAAATAAATAAATACATACATACATTTTATGTGAATTCTAAGCACACAGCCTCCGTTTAGTTCGCCATGCAATTTTGAACTGATTTGATTTTTTTATTTTTTACTTTTTACAGTCTAGTCATTATACTTTTTATTTTTAATGCATATCTACAGACAGTAATCCCATTTATTATGTTGCTGGAACTGTGCCATCGTATTATTATATCTTAAGGGAATTTCCCAAAACTGCTGTGCTAAACGAGTTAAAATGTATGTAAGCTTAGCTTTTAATGCTAAAACTTCTATAACTGTATGTATGCTAAATGTAATTATAATCTATAGTTATTATATAAATATTGTAAAAATATCGTATCATCTAAATTAGGTAGTATCCAATGAAATTATTAAATATATACGTCCATCCGTTTCGCCTAAAATGAGAATATGTAGAAGGCATATCAAATTTCAATCAAGGCAACATGTAAGGGATGGCCCCATCGAGGCCATCCGATACATCCAAAAAAAATTTACATCAAGACTGTAGTGGCACCCTGTACGTTTTATTTCGACCCGTATTCAATTATATTTGCAACATTGTGTATCATATCAACACCGCATATAAAAAAGGGACACAAAGCAGAGAATGACAATGATATGATCATTGTCACTCTCTGGTAGAATGTGTGTATTTGTGTGCGTAACAACAGATTCGACGGATACGGCAAAGTAGATTTTGCTGAAAATTTTGACGTATGACGGATACTTCGACGGTGAAGTACTGTATCTGCTTGGCGCATTAGCCAACAGCTAACACAGGGACAACACAATGTGGAAACAGTTTCAACAAACAGCAGTGCCAGTGCCAACAATAATACATTGAAATACAGTTTATTAAAATTTGCCTGTGTAAACCGTTTAACATATATTATTATTATTATTTATTTAAAGTCGATAATCAAATATGGTCGACTAACACAGAATACAAAGTCAAGTAACTTAAAAATATTTACAAAAATAAAATTAAATAAAAATTAACAATTTTATCTAACATTGAATATTAAACAAGTAAAGTTTTAAAATATCAGGTAAGACTGAAAAGTATTGCATTACGTAAGGCAACAAACGAACATTCAAAACTAATGGAATCGTACAAGTCATTATAGTACGAGCACCAAACACGCAAAGGATCACTTTTGACAAAATTTAGACGACAAAGGGGTAAATGGAAGGGCACGTAGTGTCTGGACGCCCTAGCCGGAACTGCAAAATTCAGTCGGCTTAGCAGATCAGAGAAGTCAACCTCACCAAGAATCAGCTTATGCAGGAACATTACCCCAAGAAATATTCCACGATTTTCCAAAGTTGGCAAATCAATGAGAAGAAGTCTGCTTCTGTAAGATGGAAGATGAAGATTTGAGTCCCAGTTAAAGGCCCGTAGAGCAAAAATTAAAAATTGTTTCTGCACTGACTTAATACGCGTGATATATAATGGACACCAAACACACGAGCAATACTCAAAAATTGGACGGACCAACGAAGTGTAGAGGGCTTTGGTCAGATAAGGATCGTTAAACTCCTTAGCCCAGCGTTTAACGAACCCGAGAGTACCCGTTGCTTTATTAGTAATAGCAGTTATATATAAATTAAAGCTCAGTTTGGAGTCGAACAGAACACCCAAATCATTAACTGAAGATATACGTTCCATTAGAGTACAAAAGACAACAGGACAGGCTTCACGCTTCAGGCTTCTGAATCAGAAGTTCGTGATTCACTGAATCAAAAGCTTAACTGAATTCCGTATAAATCACATCTGTTTGCTTATTAGCCAAAAACCCACCCCGAACTAAAGAAGTAAACTCAAGTAGGTTTGTGGTGGATGCTCTACTTCTCACAAAACCATACTGACAGGGTGATAATATATAATATGGAAATACACGTATGTTGAAGTTGATTGGTAATTATTTGTTCAAAGGTTTTAGGAATAGCTGAAAGCGTAGCAATTCCTCTGTAGCTCTCAATATTAGATCTACTACCATTTTTGTGCAGAGGTATGATAAATGGCTGTTTCCAAATTGATGGGAATGACGCCGATTGCAAAGATAAATTGAACAATTTTAAGATCGGTTCTGTTAAATTCACGGCACAGAACTTAAGCACACAAGAGAAAAAATCGGTTTCAGAGCAAGAAGACTCTGAAGTACAGTGGCACTATCAATCACTGGATTAAGAATACAGTTAGAACTAACTATTTCATACGGATAACTACCAACTTGGGTACAGGTTGACGAATAGGTCGATTTGAAAAAGTCTGCAAATAAATCTGCAATATCATGGTCAAGGCAAGCATTCTTACCACCCAAAGAGAAAGATGATGGAAAACCTGAAGATTTTTGTTTTGAATTAACAAACCCATACAATTTTTTAGGATTATTGAAAAATTAAATTTTGCATCTTGTTAAATAAGACTTGTAGCAATTTTGATTCAGGCACTGGAAATTAGAACGAGCAACTAAATAGTTAGAAAAATCTTCAGAAGAACCCGATCTTTTTTAAACGCTTATAGAGCCTAGATTTAATGTTGTTAAGGTTAGTAAGTTGCCTTGAGAACCAAGGTGGCTTATTACTTTTGGCCTTAACAAAATGAACCGGAACGCAACGATTAATAAAGCCAGTTAGGTAACTATAAAAAATAGATGTGGCAGCCTCAACATCATTACATGCATAAAGATCAGACCAATCTTGGGTAGCTATCAGTTGATTGAGCATATGAAAGTTAGCCTTATAAAAACATCTCGAACGAGAAAGACAGCTCTATCTATCTATCTATCGCGCGATATACAACAGGTATATCATCATAAACCTCCTAAGAGATTTTTGCGCCAAGCTTCTCTTCCAATTTGTGGTGTGCCGATTTGAATTTTTCCCTACAAATTGGTGGGACCTACAGTTTTTTGCCGACTCCGAACGGCATCTACAAAGGAGACGAATTTTTTGCTGAGAAGCCTGTCATGGCAGAAATACACTCGGAGAGTTTGCCAAACCACTGCCGAGGGGCGACCCCGTTTTGAAAAACTTTTTCAAATCACTTTTGATGTTACCTGTACCAGGGCTCGAACCATGGACCTTCGGTGTGGTAGGCCGGCAACACTACCTTCACACCACGGCGGCCGCTCAGCTCATTACCATAAAATTAATCTTAGGGAGTAAATTATCCAGCGCAATCTCGAGTGTGGGGTGCAAGGGATCTTCGGGCAGGGATAAGGGAGAGATTCGACTGACGCCAATACCCACTGAATTATCTACAAAAGCTAAATTCAATAACTTATTTTTAGAGTTTACCACATTATTGATCTGAACTAGAGGCAAATCGATAAGAGAGTCAACAAAACTGTGCTGAGTGATAGGAGTCAAAAAGTTTGAATCATCATTATTTATCCAACTGTCGAATGGCAGGTTAAAGTCCCCAAGAACCACTAGGTGATCGTTATCCCGCAAACGAGAATGCAGACTTGTGAATAGCTGCAGTATGGCAATCATAGACGCAGATATCTGACCGAGGCGGTATATAGGAACAGGAAATATGTAAGAAAAAATTCCACTGGTCATACCAAATGGAAGTATTTTTCAATGATTGGGTTTAGAAATATTTCTACATGTATAACATATCTATCGCTACTTACACTTGCTATCTAAAATAGACGCCTATACTTGACTAATAGAAATAAAACTCACTTTCGATTTCATCTCTTTTGTATATTTACTGAATAAAATAAACATAGTTATTATGCTATTTGAATTTAGTTATATGGTATTTATAAGTATATAAAACCATAAGTTTTGATCGCTCAATACTCGTACATAACTTACATACTTAGAGAAGTTAAATTGAATCTTGCAAATGTATAACTTCATCGCCATTTTTTATACATTCAATTGCTATTTTTGCTATGGTTTTTTTTGTGCTTATGTAAATGAGAATTCCATATTAAATCGGCCAAAGAAGAGAGACTAAGATTTACGTGAGGGTGACATACTTGAAAATGCCCTCAAACGGCTGACTGAACATTTAGTTCAATGTGTTCGGACCCATACGTTTGTTCTAAACATGAGCTTAATTAAATCATAAATAAATTATCTGCCCTCTATACAGCGTTGCTGCTGGCAGGCTAAGCCGACCTCTACCGAGCGTCGACCTTGCCCTGAGAAATCTTTCTTTAGCATTTTTGTTTTTGATGCCTGACAAATGCATAAATAATTTAGGCCTTTTTTTATAGAACCTGTAAAATGTGTCTTCCTCACCCATACATTTTATCCACTCTTCAAATGGAGTATTACAAATCTTCATCATCATTCGCCGCTTTGCAATGGAATTACCCAGATTTCCATATATATTTTAGGTAACAGTTGAAATTAAAGAAATATTTTGATTAGGTTTCTGGTAAACATACATTCATACATATAAGTACAGAAAATATTTTTTGCTACGGTGAGAAAAACAACGGTTATTTCTTTATATGGATTTACAAATAAGTTAAATTTTTTTGCTGTTTAATATATTTTAATATTATTTTTTTTATACTATTGGTTTGTTTTATAGTTAATGTTTTTAAAGTTTGTTGGTAAACGGTTTTGATTATTTCCATTTTTGTATTTAAATATATTTCTTGTGTACCATTGTTGGGATATTTTTATTACTCAGTGAGTGGGTTGAGCGATGTGGAGTATTTTGAAGAAAGTTGCCCTCAAATCGAATTAGAACTTTTTTATATAATTGTTACTATGTTAATATAATTTCGAGGTTCATTATTGAAATAATAAAACGGAAAAGTACTTTGGAAATACTTAAGGACTTCCGATGCTGAATTAAAAAAAAACTTTTTACATTTTAACGAGATTTAAGACAATTTATGAAGTTTTTGAACATTTTGGCACTTTTTTAGAAAAAAGAAACTTGAGATGCCGGCATAAATTTCAAGGTTTTAAGATAGTGACGAACTCCTGCAGGGGCAATACTCTCTTTAACCTTCTGCTAACCACTTTCGTCATTTCAGAGATTTGGAAACAAGCGTTTGTAATCCCCCTACTAAAACCGGGGAAGCCGGCGAACCAAGAAGAATCATATCGTCCGATATCTGTCCTGTCGCCCGTAGCGAAGTTATTGGAGACCATTCTGCTTCCCTATTACACTGCAAACCTGCAGTGGGCCGAACATCAACATGGCTTCCGGAAGACGGGTAGCACAACAACCGCTCTCAACATAATAACGACGCGGATAAACTATGGCTTGAATCAACAGCCACCAAATCATAGGACGGTGCACGTGGCACTTGGCCTTTTCAAAGCCTTCGACACTCCTAAGAGACCTGGAAGAGACACCGCTTCCTGCCGGGCTAAAAAGGTGGACCGCTAACTACCTCAACGGTCGGCGAGCATCAGTCAAATTAGGAAACAAGAAATCTAGACCACGAAGAATCAAACAAGGCGTGCCGCAGGCTGGTGCCCTATTCCCCCTTTTGTTTAATTTCTACATATCGAGGCTTCCTCCTCATTGGAGTCTCACCTCCAAAATGCTCAATATACACGAGCATGCGGAACTGTTAAGCAGACAGTTTTTACTGAACTGCCACAAACCCAGTCATCCAAACCGCCATCTATTGGATGAAACTCCGCCCCCGAGAGACATGAGGAAACATCTCCGTAAGCATTATGATGAGATCCGGCACCATATTACCTTGTCGTTTGATCTGCGCAACCATAGGCGGGTTCTAAACGACCTCCATACCAAATCGGCATACAGATCCCTCAGATCTCAGCCTGTGAACCCCGTAACCGACATCTAATTACATGAAATAGCTGATGAGGAGCGTATTCTTCCGAGAAAGACTAGAGTCATCCTAGCACAACTTCGTTCTGCTTATTGTAATAGGTTAAACTCATACTTATCCAGACTGAACCCCACCATTCCAAATACGTGCCCTGTATGTGGTATGTCCCCTCATGATACCAAACATCTCTTTTCCTGTTCAATTGAACCCACTCTTCTAACACCAATATCACTCTGGTCCAACCCTGTTGAAACTGCGCCTTTCCTTGGACTCTCGTTAGAAGAGTTTTATGACAATTCCCAGAGTGATCGTGCCCATTAGGCAGGGCGAAACACTGTTAATAACAACAACAACAACCTGGTAACCGACGTAGTAAGTTTAGGAGGGAACATTTATTCTATTGCTAAATTGCGAGGGCGATGATGAACCCGATAACCCAGTCCCCAACAATGGAAAAAACATACCAACACATGACTATGGCGAAGTGGGGATGGTAATAACGGAAGAGCGCATGCCTCCAGATTGGAACTCTGTGCAACCCACAAGTAAGGCTCCAACTACTGTGGAATAAGTCTCCTTAATATCATTTAAAAGGTAGCAGTGGTCAGCAACCCTCCGAGTGTATTTCTGTCATGAAAAAGCTGGCAGCAAAAATTCGATTGCTTTGGCACGTGCGTTTCGGAAAACAGAAGGTCCCGCCAATTTGTGGAAAGAAGCAGCTCAACCTTCATCCTTTTGATTTTTGAACAAATTACTTTAAAATATCCCACTATGCGTTGTTTAATTGATGTAGAGCAGGGCTTGTAGATACAATGAGGGCTACTATTAATAAAGTTTACATATACATACATACATACACTGTCATGCTGGATCCTTGGAAAACATATTCTTTTGATTATTGAGTTATTCTTTAGATTTATATTTGTGTCTATTGTTTTGATTATTTTTATTTTTACTGTAACCAATTTGTTTTAATAATTCGCTTGCGCTATTTTTATTGTACTTATATATTTACTATTACCGTTTCTTAAAAGTTGTACCAAAAAGAAATTGAGAACATTTTATTTTTCATATTACTTAAATTCAGTTTTTATGTGTTATCTTCCATACATAGTGATCACTTAACAAGTTGTGGGTCTAATCTTTAGTGGGTTGCTCACATCGATCAATTCGTGAAGTCGATTCGAATAATACAATTCGAATAATACTATTCGAATAAACGGATAAATTATTCGAATAAATACTATTCGAATTTTTTGAAACGAATATTTTTATTCGTTTATTCGAACTAGCCCCACTACTAATTACTATCGATTTAAGTGAATTTTTATCAAAACTTTTTCTTTACCATATCAACAGCTGAGAAGAAGATCACCCTGTATTGGAATATGTTTGATACCTGCACTAACTCATTATTTTTTTTTTGAACGGCCTATCTCAGAATTTAATTGTAAAACGCCCTATGCTAGAGTTTTTTTTTCGAAAATTTTTTAGCCTAGATAGCACGCTTTTGAATCATATTCTAAGGGTCTTCAAAAAAAAAAAAAAAAATTTTTTTAAATCTGTGACAAGGCGGCCTTCAAATAGGGTTATATTTTTTAAAATTCAAATTTTTTTTAATTGGAAAACTCAAATTCTCATTGATAAAATGTGTAGTTTTTTTTAATTTTCTTCCTCTAGCTGAAATTATGCAAGAAAATTTAGACAAAAATTCACATAAATCAAAAGAGAACTATTCCAACCAGCTATTGCCTTGGCATGGAATGCCCCTAACTTGGTTTTTTGTTTACTTTTTGATGTTTTGCTAATGCGAAATTAAAAAATATTACATTTCTATTTTTATAGCATTTGCGTTTGTTGTTTATAATTTCGGTTATTTAATATTTTTCTTTCATTATGTGTGCTTTTTAAAATAAAATGCGTAAATAAAATAAAAATTATTTGCCAAAAATTCGATTTTTGTTGCGCCGAAACATTCGTTTTATAAAAATATTAGGTACTAAATAAATTTGTTAACTTGAAATTTTTTTCTTTTTGTTTTTAACGCTTTGTATCCAAAATTTTCCATATAAACGTATGAAAATGCATTATTTAGCTGCTTTTTTAGATGCAATATTTGTATATATCTTATCCTTTTTTAATAGCTATGCGTGTCATTCTAAAGATCGGATAAATGATATGAAAATATAAATTATATAAAAAGGCACTTTTTGAAAATTTTAACACTAAAAAGAAGAAAATTTGAAGAAAACAAATGAAGATTTCACTAGAGTTCGACCGATTAATCGGCATCGGAATCGGCCGATTATTTTCCTCCTTCTGATAAATCGGCATCGCAAAAAATTAACGCATCGGTTGGACACTAAATGTAAATTTACTAAACTTAATGTCACACAACAAAACATAACATCGGAATAAATAAAAAAAAATAAACCTAAATATACATAAAACGTAAATAAACAAAACATAAAATGAGGCAACATAAAGAGATAAAATATTTTAGTAACCACTTTCAATAACTATGCCTATAACGGAATGGTTGGGATCAATTATAGCCTACAGTACACGAAAGGCATTGACCGCGGATCACTTTCTTAAGAGATTAGTCGCTCGATTTATTGCAGGGCGAAACATAACTTAATATATGATAAACTAGCGTCCATAATATAACATAAAATAATATAACATAATAAAAAGATCAGAATATCATAAGATGAAGCAACATTACATAACATATCATAACATAACATAATATAAAATTACATAACATAACATCATATAGCATAACATCAAATAAAATAACAAAACATAACATAACATAACAACATACCATACCATAACATAACATAACATTATATAAAATAACATAACATAACATAACATAACATAACATAACATAACATAACATAACATAGAAATTTAAAAATCTATCCGAAAAATGTTACATAACATAATATAAAATAACATAATAAAAATGGAAACTGTTCTGCAATATAACCTCACAGTTTTAGGACGACTGTAATATGATATGAACATAACATGGCATAAAACATAGCATACAAAATATAGCATAATAAAACACAACATAAGTACAACGAAGAACACGATAAATCATTAATAACATTTTCAAACCCCATCTATCACATTTCAAAGTTGCCACGCACAGCTGCATAAAAAATCAGTCTAAAATTTTGCATTTCATAATTTTTTTCGCGATAATTTTGTTTGTTTTTTGGTTTTTGTTTGATTTGTTTGTCCTAAATTTTTCCTAAAATTCCACAATTTTGTATAAATAGTTAATTTTGTCGTAATTTTTTTTTGGTTTTTTATTACATTACATAATAATACAATAATAATAATTATTAATTTACTGTTAATTTTAATAATTATAAATTTTTAGTTATTCGCTTTTATATTTTTGAATTTTATTCCGAAAGGCAATTTGTTGCGATTTTGTTCCTAAAAAGTGTTTGATTTTTTGTGTTAAAAGGTCCTAAAGTTTAATTTTGAATTTTTTTATTTTTTGCTTTGTCGTCATGTCATTTCATTGTTTTAACTTGTTTTTCAAAAATTATGTAAATTTACAAAAAAAAAATTTAAATTTTGCGTTTTGCCAAAATTTATATTAATTTTGTACATTTCAAGTTGAATAACAAAAAGAATTTTTTTATTTTGAAAAAAAAAATTTTGATTTGAACTTAAGTGTGCACACTTTTTTTGATTCTTATTTGCATTTTAAAATTCTTCTTTATATGTTCTATATTTAATTTTTGTATTTTTGTTTTGTTGCAAGTTTTTTAATATTCGTACTTTGTGTTTGCTGTATGTGCGTTATTTTGAGTTATCGCTTGATTACTTTGCATGGAATGCCCCGCTTACTAGTTTATAATACATACAAACAACAATAAAATATTCGTGAGCCACTATTACTTATATTTGACTTAATATTTAAGAGATCTCTGCTTTAAAGTAAGTGATATTATTATTTTACATTTTTATGTGTAGGTAGTAACATTTCTTCTAGTAAAAAAATTAGCAAAAACAAAGTGCTTGCTTATATTTTTTTGTACAAAATTAGTTGAAGTGCGGAGTAAGACGAATTTTTATTTAACTCTTTGCTTTCAAAATTAAACTTAAAATTATATTTCGTTTATATTGTTATAGTTTATATATTTTTTTTTTGTATAATCCTAGTTTTTATTATTAATTAATTAGCACTTTTAACATCATTCCGTGACTACCCCAATTGCATGTAGTGACGTTTACACAAAATTTAGCATAGATACTTCATCTGTTTTTTTATGTTAAACAATTTTTTTATTACTTGAATAGGAGTTATTCTACACATAATTTTGTTATTTATATTTTATGCAACTCTTTCACTCATATACATAGATTTAATCTAAAAATAAATCTTAAATAAAAAATTGAAATTTTTAAATTAATTAAATTTATTTTATTTAAATAATTTAAATTTTAATACTGCTGAAATGGTTTTAAATATTTTTTTTTTAAGAATAAATAATAATTATTTTTTTCTTCATAAGCTTTTTTTGCTTATATTTATATTTTAAATTTAGGAAGCACAATGTCTTGTGACTAAAGTAAGTGAAGCGATTTTGCTCAAAAAGTAGTAATATACTCGTACAACTCGTAGCCGATTAAGACACCTTTCAACTCTCTCTGAAACGCTTTTCACCACACAGAAAGCTAAGGGGTCGAGATCCTTAATTTAAGACTGTATCACCATGCTAAAATACCTTGGCTGTAAGCAAATAGTTTCCTAATCATGTTACTAGTAGCCAGGACTTCAGAGGCCTTCTACTCGATTATTACACCGCAAATCTGCGGTTAGCCGAGTACCGGCATGGATTCCGTAAAATGCACAGCACCAGCGCCGGTCTGAATGCGATAAACATTCAGATAAGGGGCGGTCTAAATCCGAGAAAGCTTTAAAACACAACTGTTCTCTTAGCCTTGGACTAGCTAACTTGAGCATATGACCTATGCGCTCAGCTTGAAAATATGGACCGCCAATTATCTCGTGGATGTTCAGGACCGCAAACAAAGGATCAAGTGGAATCATAGAGGATTAGAGTCCTCTACCCGCTCCTATATTATTTTAACCTTCATAAACTCCCTTGCCCACTAGTAGAAGTTTCGTTCGTTGGCAAGGGGCTTTTCCGTTGAAGAGCTCTGCTCCAAAATAAATAGTAATCTAATGGTCTTATCTCGTTTTATCACCTAGCAGCACCTAACGTTGTCTCTAACTATTGGACATCCACGTTGTTGACACCACACAAACGAGTGCCCACCATTCCAAATTTCCAAACTAAACCACTACATTGCCGAAAGTTTGCCCGGCTTGTGGCGTGTCTAACCAGTCATCTTTTCAATTGTTTAACAGGACAGATGCTTCTAAAAGAAAATTTACTATTGCCAACTCCAAACGAAACTGCTTGTGTCCTGGGATTGAAGACAATTAGGCAGTAGGAAGAACTGCTATGACAACCGTAAGGTTCGATAAGGTCACTTCAGAGTCGGGGTACTACCAGAACTACTACTAGTGATCCCAGCACCAACTGATCCCAGTCCCAGGGAATTGAAAATGATTAACGAATATAAACGGAAGATGAGGGTAGATCATATGAGAGCCTGTTACTTTTTTTTGAGAATAGGTAAGCTCGAAGTGTTAAACGAACCCTACGAAACACAATATTGCCATTGCATTCACAATCAGAGACCGTTTCTCCTTTGATCCAAAGAGATGCAGTTAAATTAGAGTAGATCTTGCTTTTTCCAGACTGTAGGTTGATAATATATTATGGAGATCCACAACCGTTTAAGCTGTTTACATTGACGGAATCTGACATTGTCTTCGACTAAATCAACGGTAACACTATATACGTCATGGAATGTGCATATAAGACAAGAACTAAACGTCCAAGTTGATGGCCTTATGATACCTCTTAACTGTCCATCACTCTGGGTGCTAAGTTTGAAAACAGTCTTAGCTTCGCTAGGCATGCCACCGCAATAGCCACAAAGGTACAGGCCCGTAACAAGATTGCCAAGTCACTCACTAAACATTCAAACAGACATCTGTTGGACGAAGATCCGTTGCCCAGGGACACAAGGAGATATCTCCGTAAGCACTTTAACAACACCTTATCAAGCAGCTTTTTGAACTGCGAAACCAGAGGTAGGCTCAGCCAACGACCTGTGAACCTCTTGATTAACATCCAACCACCTAAAATAGGTGAAGAAGAAATCATCGTTTCCAGTGAGACCAGAGTTACGCCTCCACCCCTATTATGTGCCAATTAAGCAAGCGATGATGGCTCTTATCTCAAATTTAACTTTATAGCGAAATCTGACATTCCATCTCCTAATCTTGGCCGAAACTTATTACTCCAAAAAAATTAGGTACAGCTAAATGTATCCACGCAAGCTTACATACATCCATGCTTATAAGAGTTGATAGTTGCTTATTCGCTACTTGTTGTGATGGGTTCGATTTTTATACTACTGGAACTAATATTACCGCGCATTGCGCTAGATGTTATACTCACATCTGTGTGAGCGCCACCGATAGCTGACGTGGTTGCGGTGCTACTCGTGCTACTTACATTGGTAGAGGTCGCTGTTGTACCTGGCGGTGAATCTTCACTGGCGCCTACCAAGGCTGCCAAATCCTCCGAGAATAGACGAGTTGGCGAGTAAACGCTACTGCGCGTTGACTTATAGCCCATTTCGAGACCGAGTTCGGAAAGTGTTGAGTGCAGATGGCTGTCGCTGCCAGGACTAGGACGACGATGTTGTTCAAGCATTGATGATGGAGGTGAGCATTTCGCTTTTGCCGCTGGTGCGCCGATGCCCGTAGAATGCTGTTGTTGATGTTGCTGAGCTTGCGCTTGTGGTTGCTGTTGATGTTGGTGCTGTAGTTGTTGATAAGGATGACTGGAAGAGGATGATGCTGTGCCTGGTGCTGTGTGGTGAGGCATGGAACCTGTACCGTAACCCAGGGAATGCTGTTGCTGCTGCTGTTGGTGTTGGTGTTGTTGTTGTTGCTGATGTTGGTGTTGTTGTTGCTGCTGATGTTGCATCGCTTGTTGTTGTTGCATGTGCAAATGCAATTGCTGTTGTTGTTGTTGGCTGAGTACACCAGCCGGATCACAACGTCCAATATGTAAAGCCATTGCCATGCTGGGTGGCAAGTTGGGCGGAAGCCCTGGCATACCTGGACCGCAAGGTGATGGCGCATGACGTGGCGCCAGCATACTTCCGGCACCGGGATTCGAGGTGGTACTAAGCGCAGGTGAAATGCTAGTTTTTGGTAGCGGCACGCCACCATGCCCACCAGGTGTAGGTCCGGGCTGTAAATGCGGTGGTAAGTTGAAGAGACCAGGACCCGGTGGACCCTCTGATGGATGTTGATGTTGTACCGCAGCCGCCAATTGCATTTGCTGGCGTATATTATGTGCGACGGCAGCCACTGCAGCCGCCGTGGCCTCCTGCGACATTTGATCACCGGTGGGCGTTGGTACACCATTCGGACATGGACCACTCATACTAGGGTAGTTTAGCGAACTATCTTGAAATGGAAACATTGGCTGCAAATACAGAGATATTTAGTTGAAATAAATTGAAGTATCAAACAAGCTCAACAATTACCGAATGACGACCGTAGGGCAGATGCGGCACAAGGCTGTCATCCTTTAAATCCTTAGCATCACGGAAGACCACCGTTTTAATAACACCCTTTATATGTTCATCAGGCCAAATACCGAGTAGTATGCGCTGTGGTCGGCCACGTCCTTTAGGCCGCAAATCAGGTCCGCCATCAATGGATGGACCCAGCATATTGTGCACCCGATTCGCATACAAGACAAATGTTGGATATGGAATGTCGTATTTACGTGCTGCTTGTGAAAGCGAGAGCCCTTCTTTTAGTACACTAAATATAGCTTCAGCCATGGTTTCGGGCCGCCAAGATTTAAGCGGGCCACGTTCGCGGAAGCGTAAATGGTGCATAAGACTTTGATTGGTATTCCAACATTTCTGCCACATCGATTGCAATTGATATTGATAGCTGTCTGCTGGAAGCAAAAGTGAGAAAGAAAGTGAACTTGAAAAGTCAAGCGGCAGGCAGGTGCATTCTCTGCTAAATATTTCTCTATACTAACCTGAAATTGTTGAGGATCCTGAAGGTCCCATCCAAGCATGTGAGTTCTCCAACATTTTAGCCTACAACGAGACAGAGGAGGAAAAATGAGTAAATTAAGAAGGTAAAGTAAAGGAGATTCAGGGGTCGGATTACATTATACGTTCCGTGATCGAAAGCGAATTTTTAAATCACAATAGCTCTAAGCCCATATTTCGGAATGACGGCATACGTGGGCGATTGGCTGGAAGTACCGGCCGGTTCAATTATGCATTATTACTCTTTTAAAAAGTTGGACAGTGTCGAAGTTATTGTGACTTAAAAAAACGGTTTATGATCACGGAACGTATGTCGTAATTCGGCCCCAGATGTAAGTATATAATTTTAAATTTATACATTTAAATTCATACATATAGATTAAGGATACCAAGTTTTTGATCTTTAAAATCCAGGGTTTCGTGGGATCTGATTTTACAATCCCGATTTAATGGGATTAGTTCCAGTATTTTAGAATCAAACCTGTTAAATTTGATTAGTAATTAGTAGTTAATAAATTAGACCGCTTTTTTTTTTTATTGGTGATGATTATTTTAATTGTTTTTCAAGAAAAGGCAATTAATTGATTACGATTAGAAAAAATTATAAAGTAATCAGGATTTTTTACGATTATTAAAAAAAAAATAAATAAAAAATGATCAAAAAAAAATTGTTTTGATTACTTCTGATTTTTTTAGAAATCATTTTTGATTTTTTTCAGTATTGTTAATGTGTGCTTCACCAATAATATCGAAAAAAATTGAAAAATTTAAATATAATCAAAACAAATAACAAAAATTCAAAAATAATCAAAACTGGTTTTGATTACTTTTGATTATTTTTACTTTTTTTTATTTCTTGATTTTTTAACTATTGTTGATGTGTATATTTATGTGCTTCTACAACAATACTGAAAGAAATTAAAAACAATTAAAAAAAATTAAAAAAAAAAGTAATCAAAACAACTTTTTTTTTATTATTTTTTATTATTTTAAAATTTTTTCAGTATTGTTGTAGACGCACATCAACAATTATGAAAAAAATCAAAAAGAAATCAAAAAAATTAAAAAATAATCAAAAGTAATCAAAAGCACTTTGTTTAATTATTTTTGATTTTTTTTAACTTAGAAAATCATGATTATTTTTTGATTTTGAAAATAATTAAAATAAACATTACCAAAAAAAGGAGTTTAATTAATTGATTACTAATTCCTAACCAACTTTAACAGCTGGTTCTATCATGATAATCATTAAAAATTTAAAGTAATCGTAGTCAATCATTAAGTGGACTCTCAGGAAAATTATTAATCAAATCTGTAACCACTACGAAAAGTAATCTTTATTTAACAGGTCTGTTTTCTGTAACAGTTTAGCTTGAAAAGTGTGATGAAATTATTCAATGCTATGCCAGTTGGTATACTAGTCAGTCTATGCACCAGGACCATACCAGTTGGCATAATAATCATTATATACTTCAAGCTCATACCAGAAAGGTGTTGATAATGGGTTTAAGGAGTGGTTATTATTTCCCTATGGGATGGGGTTCCGAGAGATCGACTAAAATGTGAAAAGGAAGAAGAAAACTTAGAGGTGGATGGATTGAGATAGAGTGAGAACGAGCCTGAAAGTGAGAGGGTAAGAGACATACATATCTTGATTATTTGAAATAAAAATTTTTCTTTTACACTGATTTGTTTACAACTGGTTTAAAACTAGTCAAAAATGAACTAGAATGTTTGTTGAATAATTTGACTGCAGGAAAACCACCCATAATTAGAATTTAGTAACATATTGCAAATCTCGAAAACCTCGGGATTGTGGGAATGAATATCTTAAACTTTCGGAAGCTAAAAGGGTACGGTATTCCATGCATCGCTAGCATATATATGCTTACGAAAAAGATAATTATAATACCCTTACTTGAGAGACTTAGAGTCTTTTTTTAAATCAAATATAACCCTCACACTACCCTATACCATTTCGCATCAATCACGCAATGAAGTAATTTAAAGAAATAATAAAGTAATTTCATTTTTAATGGTCATTTAAATGCTATAATAAAGCTAAATTGGATGTGTAAGCTTGAAGCCTAAAAAATCCATAATACATGTGTATATCTGCAATAATGTGCATGACTATATCTCATAAACGTGTTATAAGTATCTACATCACCTAAAGTGCACAAACTGCAGACAATATAAAAACGAAAAGTGCAAGTTCTTAGCCCAGTCTAGGTTTGTACGTCAACTCAGGCATTTTCTCTTCTACCATATATAAAATAATGGTACTTAATTTATTAATAAGTGGTACTTAGTGGCAAGAGAAATATACGTTTATCTACTAACACCAATTTAATACATACCCTACAGGACGCTGCCAAGCACTTTGAGCAAAAGTTCTAATGCATTTACACTTTTTTGTTAGACACAAACACGTGCACAGGAGCAAACAATCGGGGTCACATATGAGTCAGAAAGGAGTCCTAAGCAGGAACATTTCCGCTCTTATGAGTCCGATATAAAGGTGTTTCCCTGCTTGCAATGGTCGTCCTATATAAACCTAATTTCAAATGTCATATGGGTTTGAATAGGAGTCATATAGGACATCTTTTTCATAAGTAGTTCATATTAAGAATCTTATCTGATGCTCACTGGACTCCAACGCTCTTAGGAGAGTTTGTGATTCTTATTAGCCTCATAAACAGAGAAACGTAGACTTTTTCATGACACCTATTGACCCAAAGAGGAACAAGAAATATTAAAAGAAGTCGTCGTAATACAAGTCTTTATTATCATACAAACGAGATAAGTTCTGCATAAGAAGGACAAACCAAAGATTTGACACTTCATATTTTTACAAGCCGCCATTAACAATGCAACATCCCAGCAAACCATCGAAAAGGAGTCCTGAAGGGAGCGTTTACGTTCTTTACGAGCTTATTTCTGAGTCCGAAATGAGGGTATTTCCTTTCTTGCAATGGTCGACTGATATGAGCCTAATTTCATATATCATTAGCGCTTGAATAGGAGTCATATATGACACCTATTGTTCTCATAAACGGCTCATATTATGACTCTTATCTGATACTTATTGGACTCCGAAAAGACGCCTTTGTGATTTTTATTAGACTTATATATACATAGAGCAATGTAGATTTTTTCCTGACACCTATTTCGCTCGTTAACGACGCAAAAGCGTAGCAAAACATACATGATTTCCATCATAAATGAGTCTTTTATGATTATACCTTTTTACGTTTTCTAAAGCTAATATTTATCACATATTTAGGACTCCTATCGAACTCATAGCTATGAGCGCTCCGAAAATGTTTGAGGTTATATAAACCTTCAATCTTCAAAATTCAACGTGTAAAAAAATAGTTTTCATTTAAAATGGAAAAAATTCCTAGAAAAAATACGAATTTTAGTTTCGAAGTTGCTTTGCTATAACTTGGCATACGGCTCATAATTTCCATCATATAGCAGTCATAAATGAGTCTTTTATAATTATACCTTTTTACGTTTGCTGAGGCTCATATTTATATTTCCGTATATACGTCTCTATTCATACCTATCCAGATATATTACTCCGAATAATAGGCAGTGTAGGGGAGAAAGGTAGGACGAAGTAGTCGAGATAAAACGTCACTTGAAGATTTTTGGCCTGGAAGCTGTTCCCATCGACAGCCGACTTTGATAGCAGAGATACAGGATTACTCAGCTTTTCTTGGTGTTTTCAATTATTTTTTTACTCTTCTGAATGGCCCCCTAGGCGTATGAGTAATTATTTCTTAAATTTTTTTTTATTTCCATGCACTCAATGCATGAATACATAGATTTTTCGAAATGCATACAAATGTACAGATATTTTAACAATCAGTTGCAATATATTAAACTAGCAGCATAATAAAGCAATTACGTAACATCTAACACATTTTCGTATATACTATAGAAAAGTACATTAGGGTGTTGCATTTTCAGGCGATATATTTCTTGTGCTACCTAAATAACTGATTTTTTTCTTTTATAGAAAATGAAGAATTGTGTCAAATAAAAAAAATCTAAGAGCTATTCTATCTCTCTCTATGGCGCGATATACAACAGGTATATCATCATAAACCTCCTAAGAGATTTTTGCGCCAAGCTTCTCTTCCAATTTGTGGTGTGCCGATTTGAATTTTCCCTACAAATTGGTGGGACCTACAGTTTTTTGCCGACTCCGAACGGCATCTACAAAGGAGACGAATTTTTGCTGAGAAGCCTGTCATGGCAGAAATACACTCGGAGAGTTTGCCAAACTACTGCCGAGGGGCGACCCCGTTTTGAAAAACTTTTTTCAAATCACTTTTGATGTTACCTGTACGAGGGCTCGAACCATGGACCTTCGGTGTGGTAGGCCGGCAACACTACCTTCACACCACGGCGGCCGCCACTAAGAGCTATTCAGTCTTTCAAAAATTTGACTGCTTCAATTCTGTAGTAAGAGGCAATAACAGTCAAAGTTCAGATAGGGCGAAATTTAGTTGAAGCTAGGATTGTATTCTTCGCACTCGGATCTATTATTACACAAATTTTGTCTGACTTTTTGTTCAGAAATTTTAAATTGCATAGGCCAAAGTAATTTTATGAAGCCAAAGTATTTTCCCTGCTTGCTTGTCATAGCAACCTAACTCAATATTGGTTGAGAAAAATAGCTTAAAAAGTCATTTAAAATTTATTATTTTTAAAACAAGAAACACAGTAAAGTGTAATATTATAGATGCTAAAGAAACATGTGGCGGTCTTTATTACAGCTATAGCGCCAAAACAAAATTTTTTTTTTGATTTGTGTCTGTCAGTCTGCATGTTTGTTCGCGCATCACTCAAAAACTGCTGGAAAGAATTGAGTGCATTCTTCATGGAAGTATTGCTAGGTGTTCAATATAAGGTTTAAGACCAATATTACAGCGTGGACATGTAATAAGCGTGCTGTACACAAAGTGGAAATAAAACCAATTTTGCATCGACTGATGACTTAGATTTTTTTTCTAAAAAAGAAATATTTCAGAGAATTTTTTCTTATAACGTGCTATCTTAGTTCTTGATTCAAAAATGTGTAAATGTATGGACTTTTCGTTAAAAAAGGGGATAGAACGCTCTTTAAAAAAATTCTAAGATAGGACGTTTTTGCAAAAATATTTGTGATCTTTTACTCAGCCATCGACATAATAGACATTGCGTAAAACTATTTAGAGCAACAGAAGCCAAGGGAGCAATTATTTTAATTTCTGCTTGTCGGATTGTAAGTATGTTTTTTCGAGCATCACTTAATAACTACTATATAAAACTAAATGGTTTCTTCGCATTTTTATGTCTGGAAGTGTATTTTTAAATTTAGAACACATTTTACTTTTGCCGCTACACATACTATTTTTATTTGGGTGCATGGCAAAGCCATGGTAGCTAGATTTGAAACAGTATATAGAAATTTAAAACTAAAAGTTTTTTTCATATCTCCATTGAGTGTACAAATTTACAGTTTATACATCTCAAATCTCTGATTTCAAATAACAATTTGAACTTTCAAAGCGCTTACCCGAAAAGTTGTAAAAACTGACTTTGTTCAGAGAATTCGATTTTTCCTTCATAAAATATGTTACCTCAAACGAAACACCCTAATGCATCTATGTATACGACTTATTATATTTCCCTTTATCTTTATCATTAAACCGCCAAATATACACATACTCATTGTGAGCGGGTGGGTGTGTGTATATGTGAGCAATACTCAAAGGAAGGTAGGCAGACAATGCTTGAAATTAATGCATGCCATATAAGCACATACCTGGTACATACATAAATTTCGCCATAATTGTTAATATGTGCATACTAGCATTCATACTTAAATATGGACTTGTTCTCAGTTTATATGTATGTATGTGTGTGTGTGTGTGTTTGTGCAATGCAACTACCAATTTTATTTGCTAATATGTAAATAACATTTCAAGAGGTGCCAGCGCTCTCGATGACTTCTTGAACTGTACAAGCCTTTGCTTGCTACTGATTTGCTTTCTGCTTGAGCACTGGTTGTGGCCCCTTTTTTTTTTGTTTTTTTTTTGTTTTTTATTTTTTCTTCTTTATTTTGTGAGCGCTACTTCCGCTATTTCATTTTGCAATTGCATACGTAGTTAAGTGATTGGGGCGTAACACGAGACGTCATAATCATGCAAATGTAAATATGTATGACACAACAGAAAGCAAAAAATAATTAACATATTTATACAAACATACATACATATGTATATTTGTGTTCGGCTTAATTGTTCGACTAAAATAATTTTGCCTCTATTCTCTGCTAAATGTCTAAGTGAAATTTGCAACTTTTTCTCCCTCCCACCTTCCCGACTTCTTCGGAGGCTTTAACCTCTCAAAAGCTGAATATATTGAAAATCCCGCAATAGGCACAAGTGTATGTATAAATGCATGTGTGCATCTATGTAGTATTGTCAGACTAGCTCTTTCCTCCTCGCCCGCCCTTCCATCACTTGCATAAATGTTACTTTGTTATGCAATTAGTCGATTTAGTTAAAACTTGAGAATCTTTTATTGCATACTACAATCATCCATTCGCAGTGTTACATTGCTATATTGGTACATTGGTGCATTGCTGAATACTTGACTTGCACTGGCAAGCGGGAGCGTTGCACCTTGGTGATTTTTTATACAAAATTGTATAACTACTAAAGGTTTGTCTACTGTAACGAAATGGTTGAAGGGTTTACTTATTTATATTTACTTATGTATACATACATAGTACATGCATAGCACAATCATGAACTGCAAAAAATTGTGCGACTAATCTCTAAAGAGAGTGGTCCGTATTTAAAACTTTTCGCATTTAAAACGAGTATCTTATAGCATAGTTGTAATAACTAAATTTTAATTTGTGTATCATACTTATCGAGGTAGAAAGTAAATTCCTCCGACCCGTTCATTCACAATTAGTTCTTCATAGGACATGCTCAAATAGTTTAATCTATAGTAAAAATGTGGAAGTTGAGAAAATGTGTCCCCTTTTACGACAAAACTATGCAGCTAAGGTACAAAAAATCAGATTATCAGTAAAAAAAAACCAAAGAAGCGAATTATGAAATGCAAAACTTAGTTTTAAAGTGACACCACTACAAATGCCAAAGATGTAATCACACTATAGAGCGATGCCGTTTATGCTGAAACCATCAAACAATACATGGAAGAATACGTAAACTTCATTGATAATACAACACTCAATAAAATAAATAAAATAAAATAAAATAGAATAAAATAAAATAAAATAAAATAAAAAAAAATGAATTTTATAAATGATTAATAGTTCTTAATTGAAAAGAAATTAAAAATTTTGTCTCTTAAAAAAATTCACCAAAAAAAATTTTTATTCTTTGCCTTGAGCTCATTTATAGTAATGGATACTTTAAAAATGTACAGGCCGTAAAAGCGTAAATTCAATTCAATTGAATTGTTGGTACACAAAATAATATAAAATAAAATAAAGTAAAATAAAATAAAAAAAGATAAAATAAAATAAAATAAAATAAAATACAGGGTGTTTTTTTTACAGGTTTGTTTTTCGAATAGAGATAAAACTGGCATTTTGTGGTCAAATCTGGCAACTCTAATGTCATTTATGTTCAGTTTGGTTTGCCATTTCATCATGAACAGGTTGACAAAAGAACAACGCTTGCAAATCGTGCAAATTTATTTCGAAAATAATGGTTCAGTTCGCGAAGTTTACCGTGAGCTCCGTCCATTTTATGGTCGACATAATCGTCCATCAGAGCAATTAATTCGGTTAACCATGGATCGTTTTCGCACTACGTTTACTCTATGTGATAATACGCATCCGCAGAGACGTCGAACAGTGCGCACCGAAGAAACAATTGCCGCTGTAGAGCAAAGTGTTGAAGAGGACCCGAATGAATCGATTCGCCACCGTGCACAGCAATTGGAGCTTTGTCCATCAACTTTATGGAAGATTTTGCGCAAAGATCTTGGCTTGCGACCTTACAAGATCCAGCTTGTGCAAGAATTAAAGCCGCGAGACCATGCAATGCGTCGTGATTTTGGTGTATGGGCCGAAAATGAGATTGATTTCGATGCTGATTTTCATCGCAAAATTTTGTTCAGTGATGAGGCTCATTTTTGGTTGAATGGCTACGTCAACAAGCAAAATTGCCGCATTTGGAGTGAAGAGCATCCACATGAGACCCTTGAAACGCCATTACATCCACAAAAACTGACTGTTTGGTGTGCTCTATGGGCTGGTGGAGTCATTGGGCCATACTTCTTCCGCAATAATGCTGGAGAGGCAGCTACCGTTAATGGAGACCGGTATAGAGCCATGATAACCGACTATTTTGTTCCCGAATTGGATGGCATGAATGTGGATGAGTTGTGGTTCCAACAAGACGGCGCTACATGCCACACAGCGCACGTCACAATCGATTTATTGAAGGAAACATTCGATGAGCGCATAATTTCGCGGAATGGACCTGTCAATTGGCCACCAAGGTCGTGTGATTTGACACCATTGGATTATTTTCTTTGGGGATATGTGAAGTCGCTCGTCTGCACCAACAAACCAGAAACGTTAGGGGAATTGGAAGCCAACATTCGTGGCGTTATTGCCGACATACGGCCCCATATGCTCGAAAAAGTGGTTGAAAATTGGACCTGTAGAATTGGCTTTATTCGAGCCAGCCGCGGCGACCACATGCCCGAAATCATATTTAAACATTAATGGCATAAAATTATCCTTCCAACAAAGCTAAATTGATGGACCTTAAAACGATTTTCTTGTGTTTTATTTCAATTCGAAGTTCTATACCCCTAAAAAAAACACCCTTTACAAGGAGTAAAATAAAATAAAATAATAATAAAGTAAAAAAAATGAAATAGAATAAAATTAAAAAAAAAATTATATAAAATAAAAAAAAGTTAAGTAAAAAAAGGAAAATAAAATAAAATAATAATAAAGTAAAAAAAATGAAATAGAATAAAATTAAAAAAAAAAAATTAAATATAAAATAAAAAAATTAAAAAAAAAGTTTCATTAAAAAAAAAAATTTAATTAAATAAAATAAATAAAAACAACCTATAACAGAAAAGGAAAAAAGCGAAAGCAAAAGAAAAAAGAGAACAATAAGTTAAAGGAAAGGAAAATCAAATATAGGAAGAGAAAGAACGCAGACATGAAAGAAAAGTAAGCAATACTGAAGAATAGGAAGAGAAAAATAATTAAAATAAAATAAATTTTGTGGTTGAATTTCATACATTGGGGGATATTTAGTCCATATAAAGAAAGCAGCACAGGCATTACTACCATGTTCCTTTACGACCTATGCCGTATTCACCCTCAACTAATCGAATTTTTTGGAGGGTAGCGATGCTATATGAATATGTAGTATTTGTTTATTATCATACAGTTATGCATATAGGTCAATTTTAACAAGTCAATGAATGTTGAAAAAGTGTTGCAAAGTGCTATTAACTGGCACACACATAGGTACATAAGTACATGGATATGTAAAGCATATAACATTATGTAACTGATTCTTTTTTTCTCGCAAGTCACTTCTACTTCGCAGTAACGGACGCCAGTGAGAAAGATAAAGCAAGCCCGAGCCTTTTGCACAATGCTCCCGTGGAGAGCAGGCAAAAAAAGATCATTACTCGATTAATGTATCATATGATTAATTGCAAGACATTAAACGATTAATCAAGTATGAGATTTTATTCTTATTCTATGTTTTGATATGGATTATATCTCATTAATTTAAAAAAGGATATAGGATTTAATAAATTAATCGAATACACCAATTTACCTAAATTTGGAGAATTAATTAATCAGAGAAAAATCATTATCGATAAATCAAATAGGTTAATTTCCACGTTTAATCACCGCTTGATTAATTTTAATTGTGATCATTAATTAATAATTATGCAGGCAATCCCAACTCGATTAATACGACTATTTCAATTTATAGCAATTTTCGCTCTCACTCATCTTTCTGCGAGTTTTATCAGTTTAGCCAAAACCTGGTTTTTTATATTTATTGATGTATTTACTAAGAAAAGTACATGAAAGGAATGATTAAAGTTAATCAGATTTCAATAAATTTTTTTAAAACAACAGCTTTTCGAATTATGATTTATCATAATCTAATTAACCAACAGCTTTGATTATTGCACTGTGCCGAGCAATAACTGTAGGATCTGAAAAAAATTTTTCTCAATGTTTTATGTTTTTCCTTCTTCTGGTTCAAGTTGTTGTTGAGCGCAATACACAGCTTAAAAATCTTTAACATTTAAAACTTTGACATTTATGGCTGGTGCCACACCTCCTGGTCTAAGACTTTTTTATGTAGCTTTCCATGGAATGAGGAAGTCAATCATTTCTGAGTTTTTAAATATATCCAAATTTTTGGCCACAAAGTTTCTGCACTCGGACATTTTCAGCTCCCTATCGTACTAGCAGAAACTCTAAATAAACATCTCCAAAAAACCCAAATATAAAAATTTCAAGACTTTGTATCGATTTTCAAGAGAACAATTGCGGTGGCGGATGAAGATTCCAACCGGTATTTTAAGACCTGTTAGACCGAACGTGGGTGTTGAAAAGACAACTCTCATAAAACCTTTATCTATCTAGACAGCAGGGTTGGGTCACTTTGAATAAAAAAATTTTAAAATAAAAAATAAAATTTTATTTGTTTTAATTATAAAAATTTGAGTGATGAATGAAATATTATTGGATATTCAAAAAATTTTAAACAAAAAATAAAATTTAAAATTTTACCCAAGCTTTTGAAAATGAAAAATAATACATAAGGTGTGTTGAAAAAGTATCGCGAATTTTGTGTTTTTTCAAAAATTATTTATTTATTCATGAATATCTATTTTGTCCCCTTCAAAGTAATCCCCATGAGATATTATACACTTGTGCCAACGGTTTTTCCAATCTTCGAAGCACTTCAAAAAATCATTTTTTTGTATCTTGTTCAGCTCCTCCTTCGATGCCGTCTTTATCTCGTCAAGAGAAGCGTAACGTCGTCCTTTCATGGGGCTCTTCAGTTTAGGGAACAAGAAAAAGTCACAGGGGGCCAGATCTGGGGAATACAGTGGCTGCGGCATCATTAGTGTGTTGTTTTTGGCCAAAAAGACGCGCACACGCAACGATGCGTGAGCAGGGGCGTTATCGTGGTGCAAAAGCCAATTTTTGTTCTTCCACAAATCCGGGCGTTTCTGGCGGATTGCTTCCCGCTAATTGCGCATAACTTGCAGGTAATATTCCTTATTGACCGTTCTTCCCTGTGGCAAGAACTCATGATGCACCACGCCCCTGCAATCGAAGAAAACTGTCAGCAAAACTTTCACATTCGACCGAACTTGGCGCGCTTTTTTCGGTCTTGGTTCGTGCGGCAGCTTCCATTGAGATGATTGAGCTTTGGTTTCCACGTCATAACCATACACCCACGATTCGTCACCAGTTATGACCCTCTGGAGCAAATTTGGGTCGTCGCGGACAGAGTTTAACATCTCATTAGCAATGTTCATGCGATGCTGTTTTTGGTCACAATTGAGCAATTTTGGTACGAATTTCGCGGCGACCCGTCTCATGCCAAATCATTGATAAAAATCGAATGGCACGAGCCAATCGATATGTTAAGGTCCTCCGCAACTTCTCTAACGGTGATTCGACGATTGGCCAATACCATTTTCTCCACTTCATTAATTTTTTCGTCTGTTGTTAAAGTGCTCGGGCGTCCGGCACGCTCTTCGTCGTTCACATCTTCTCGGCCTTCTAAGAACATTTTGTACCACCGATAAACGTTGCTTCGGCCCAAGGTAGCTTCTCCGTATGCCACAGTCAACATTCGGAATGCATCCGCGCACTTAATTTCGTTTTTCACACAAAATTTGATACAGGTTCTTTGATCCATTTTTTTGAATAGGTAAAAATCGAAGACGATCCAAAACACGTGCAAGCAAAGCAGCTGTCCACAATTAACTGAACATTCAAAATGGCCGAACTTGTCGGCATAAGTGAGAGACATGAGTACCAACATAACGCCACAAAAAATTCGAAATTCGAATATACGTAACCAGCGAAAATTCAAAATTCGCGATACTTTTTGAACACACCTCTACATCGAGATACAACAAAATTATATCCGTATGTGCATATAGACATAATGCGCTTTTGTAAAGGTTTTTTTTGGTTATTTCTGTATGTAGATGCACTGAGTTTATTTGATTCAATTTCGGGATCATTACTGCATAAAATAGGGTTATTTAGGGACTACTTGGTAGTCTTCAGGGTGTTTTCGGGAAAGTTTTAAGGATCATTTTGGGATTTTTTTAGCACCATTTCGTAATTGATTGACGAATTATATTAAGACTTTTTTGGGTCCATATTTGAATTATTATAGGGATTTTTTGTGGGACTTTTTCAGAGAAATTACTCAAAAAAGTCTCGTAATGAATCCAAAATAGTCCTGAAAACAACATCGAAATGACCCGGTAAAGCCCACAAGACAATTTAGCATATGCCCGGAATGGTTCCTAAAACTAACCCGAAAACATCGAAAGAATCCCGCCAAAAGCCTTATTTTGTCCAGCAATGGTCCCGAACTTGCATCCAATACACATTATGTCTATATACACATACAGGTATAATTTTGATGTATCTCGATGTGTTATTATTCATTTTCAAAAGCTTGAATTAAAATTGAAATTTAATTTTTTATTCAACATTTTTTGAATAACCAATAATAATTCACCCATCACTAACATTTTTTCGTCACTCGTCACTCAAACTTTTGAAAACGCCCATTCCTGCTAGACATATCCTTGATATTCCGCATGTTTGCCCGGTATGTGGTGTGTCTCCCCATAACACCAAACAGCTCTTCTCACACCAATCTCACCCTGGTTCAACAATATTGAAGCTGCTAGTTTTTTGGGATTTCCGTTAGAAGATTTTGACGATAATGTTAGGTAAAGAAAGTGCCGACTAGGCAGGGCGCAGCATTGTTACAATAGCAACAACAACAAATATAACGGTTTCCATTCTCAAATTGATGAAGTCACTTGCTATTTGCACATATTAACCGAATTAAGCTTATAAATTTCCGCTGCTAAACTTTGTGCCGAGAAAGATGGCCGTCTCAACACGCCATCCCGAAACTTCCGCTAAACTGAACGACACCGTATTGACGTATGTGTGTCTATATATATATGGTACATGTGCATCCGAAGTTCGTATTCAGTGTGAAGAGTCCTTGTAAGTGTGTGTCTACTTGTGTGTGTATGTGTTAGTGTATACATCCTAACTGAATTATGTAAATTGATCGATTTCTCGGCAATTGTCAATTTGTTAATTTGCGATTGATTGATTGAATTTGATTTTATTATTTAAACAGAATCGGCCGGGCGACCATTGAAATGAGGCAAAGTGCAACTACTCAAGCCCGACCCTCCAAAACTAATTCACGTAAGCAACAAAGCGCACACACACATATACTCAAATGGCTAACACATACAAGCATTATATTATTCTCGACTCGTAACTAAATGATGCTGCCGGGCTTTGGTCGCCAGTTGTAAGCAGAACAACGCGGCGGCCAAACTAATGTCAAATGTAAAATGCACCGAATATGCAGCGGCAAAATTCAAATCCAGCCAAGTTGAGCGCACAAAGCGTAATAGCGAAAGCAACAACAATGTTAATAGCAAAAACAACAACAACAACAGTATGGTACCTACAAGTAGAGTGTGCACTGTTTGACCGTAGCAACATTAAAGCTTTTCTCACATTACAACAACAACTAAACTGCATTCTCAAATATTTACGACAACAACACAAACACACCTTCACACATACTCAAGCATAGCTCGTGTACAGGTGTTTATATGTATGTGTCATACCTTTGCCAGAATCAGCCTTATGCAGTGATCGATTCGCCCAGGTTAGCCACTCGCCTCGGGCAGTTTGTAACAATCTATGCGCTGTTAACCGGCTGCTTAGTCAATGATTATGTATTAACAATACACAAGCAACAACAAAATTTCAATACATCCTCGTATCATTGCACAATGGGGTAAAGATCAAACATTTCGAGTATCCGCATTGGAAGTAAGCATCACTACAGACTTACAGTGACCAACAGGTTCTCATAGTGTTACGATTTCGGATCGTTCCGGTATCGGTTCTTCAAAGTGTTCCGTTTTTATACCCAGCGGGTACTAGTACACAGAGTATTATAGTTTTGGTCATATAACGGTGGTTTGTAACGGTAAAAAATAATGGAGATAGATATAGAGTTCCATACATCAAAGTTCTTAGAATGAATCCATTCTTAGAGGAACCCATTAAGACATGTCCGTCCGTCAGCCCGTAGACACAATAACTTGAGTAAAAATTGATATTTGAATGAAATTTGGCACACAGGTTACTTTTCGGCCAAGGTAGGTTGCTATTTGAAATGGGCGAAATCGAACCATAACCACGCCCCTTTTTTCGATATCGAAAATTTCGAAAAACGTATAAAATGGGTTAATTCAATAATAAAAGCAGCTACAATGATGAAATTTGCTAGATTCATTAATTTCGTTGTCCCATTGACGATTTTATAAAGTTTTTGGAAAAGGGGGCGGGCACCGCCCATATATGAGCGAAGAAATGTTCAAATTTTGACTGTTAATAACTTCAGAACCGCTTACGCTAATATAACGAAATTTCGTTGGAGGCATACTATTGTTGTGATAAATGCACCCATAAAAAATAAGCGAAATCGCTTTTTGACTACGCCTACTTTTTTATAAAAGTTATATGGAAAGGAGGTAGAAATATTGAACTGCCCATATCTAATTAACTGATACAGGTATAATAAAATAATTTGGCGGTTACCTCAATTTTCTTATTCTTTATACGATTTTTTCAAAATTTTGGTAAGTGGGGCGTGGCACCGCCCACTTATAAGTCAAGAAAACTTCAAATTCGACTGTTAATAACTTCATAACGGTGTAAGATAGAATACGAAACTTGATACGAGGTATACTATAGATATGTAGAGTACGCTCACGGAAAATAAGCAAAATCGGTGGACGACCACGCCCACTTTTGGACCTAAGTTTTCTAAAGGACAGATAGGCAACCGGAACATGCCATATTTCTTTCACTGATGCAGAGGGAATGCTAGTTACAATGACCTGATGATCTTATTAATGATTTTTTTTTAAATTTTGGAAGATGGGCGTGGTACCGCCCACATATAAATGAACAAAATGTCAAATTTCAGCTATTATTAACTTCAGAACCGCGTTAAATAAAATTACGAAACATGATACGAGGTATACTATCAACGTTTTTATATATAGCCTATGCTGTAACCAGTGAATCCAAGAATGTTCTGTGAAAATTTCATAAAGATCGGTTAAGTACTTTGGACGCCAGGCACACAAAAACACATTCCTTTTTATTTATAAGATTGCCCACATGGTAGTAGAAAATTAAACCTCTATAGGTCATAACTCCACAACAATTTAGCAATTTACCACGACCACTTTAACATAGCTGGGTATTTATTGTTCGGTTCCACCCGAACTTAGACTTCCTTACTTGTTTGTTTTATTTCAGCTCTTCAAATTATTTTGGCGGTGTTTGGTGTTTCAATTTTGGCTTTGTTTCGGTTTCTCAAAGTGTTTTGGGTTGGGTGCAGGTATAAAAAATTATTTCAGTTTCTTCAAGTGTATCGATTTCGGTTTTATTGTACTTTATAAAAACTACTATGAGTTCAAAAACAAATTCATTTATTAAATGCAAAATGAAACTTTTTACGCCTAGCTCACAAGAGTTCTCTGAATATGGAGCATAGTACTAATTGATAGTACTAGATAGGAAGCTATGCGGAAATTGTAGGTAGGGAAAAGAGATAACAAGGCTTCGACAGCCTTATACTGGTTCCGGAAGCCCTTGCCAATTGAGACGTACTCTCTGCAGGAGCAGTAATTGGCTGCATGAAATTACCTATCGAGCTCTGTTACCGGATCCGCTGTAATACCAGGCATTCCAAGTACTAGCAGAGCATAGGCAAATGCTCGTTCGAACTTCTTAGGTTCGGTAAGGCATCTACCATTATGATGCATGGAATGTTTCTATCCTGGAAGCTGTGTAGCGAATAACGAGGTTTACATAACTAGTCACTTTGAAGCCGATTAGTAAACAAAACCTGTGAGACCCTGTTCCTCTGCTTGTAATGCCTTGCTCGTTGTGATACCACTTTAGAGAATTAAAATACAACGTTCCTTAGAGCATGCCTACGACAGCTGGGTATTGGAATGACGCGAGGTTTACTTGGTTAATTTAGTATAACTGTGTCTAAAGCTAGTCCATAAGGGGATGCGCGACCTAGTTCTGTCGCCTTTGGTGAAGCAACTTATAAGCTTCGGCATCCTACTAATTTTTTCTTGTGTCTTTTCTTGCATTTGCATTTATCGGGGGGTAAACCCAAAATAATAAGCTCTACTAAGCATAATCGATCCAGTTTTGAGACTTGGGGAAAATAGCAGTAGAACTTGCGATAAATTCCTTCCGTTTTTCGTTCCCCTATAAGATGCATTTGTAATTTGTTTCTTAAACATTTAATCGGTATAATATGATCTAGTTTAGGGTAGTGTCTCGAGTTTCTAATGGGATTAGAGTTTATCGAGCACATTAAACCGGAAGAGATTTATTATGACTTCAAGAACTTTGTAAATATTAAAATTTTTATCAGTTTGTATCCCAATGTGCTCCGCATGCGTTTTAGGCGCTCTACACCCTCTTAACCAATTTGCCTCCACCTCCACTTTTACTCCCATTTCATTAGCCATTACCGTCGGCAACGTCATAGACGAGTACGACATTGCGCTGTTCATTGATGGAGAGACCACCGAGATGCTAAATTTGACATTGACTGTGGACAGCGACAGTGGTGACGGTGATGACTACGGTCGTGATGTTGCCGTTAGCGGTAGTGATGGTAATGAAGGTGTTTCACTTAATTTCGTCTCTACGAATAGTGGTCATATTGACTGCTGGCGGTAAGCCATATTTCTCTGACCCCAAATTATCGTACGTAGACCAAGCTATTTGTTTTTGTTGTTATTTTAACGGTTGCACCTCGCGAATTATGCAGCAGGTTGCAGTAGGTTCTCCGCAATAGACATGTTAAAAATGACAAAATATAGTAGAGACGATTTATGTCAAATATTATAAAATCTATACAGCAACAACAACAATAACATATTACACTTATTTCTCCGGGTAAACTCAGGCGTTGTTGCGCTGCCTCTATGATTATCCAATGACTAATTTGTACGTCGGTATGTATATAGTTGCGGAAGCTGAAAGCTGCTTTGTAGCAACTGCTAAAGGTGGAGATGAGAGTGTGGCCCGCATTGTAGAAGTAGCACCAACTTTGGGGGGGTGAGGCCGCTTGGAGTACAAAGCCAGCACCACACTGAATTATTTATTTGTGTTTCCGTAGTAGGACGCACATTAGGTATTTTAGTTGTGACATTAAGTATGGACGCATGTGTTTGGCATGTGGCGTTTTCGCGCAATTGGCAACAACAAATAGTTCGAGTATGTGCCGTAGAAGTACAAATAGGCGATTACTAAGGACAACAGTATTCTGAAAACATACGCAGATAGATTGGTATGCATGTGTACTTGTGTAAATACTCAGGCATGTCTTTGATGCTGAGTTTCGTTAACGAACATCCAAGGGCGGAAACTAAAGCGCCTGCAGGATTTGCAAATATTACCTAAAATTATTAAATTAGAACTTCACAAACCAGTTTAAGAGTGAAGCTTCAATTATAAATTACGACCTGCAATAATCTTTATTATTTAGCTGAGTATCATTCTTATGACAGCTGATTACCGACTTACCTAAAAGCTCCACAATAGACTTACTCGACCAAGGGATGTTAAAAAAAAAATTTTTGTATGGCGCGATATACAAAAGGTATATCACCATAACCTCCAAGAAGACTTTTGCGACCAGCTTCTCTTCCAATTTGTGGTGTGCTGCTTTGAATTCTTTCCTAAAATTTGGCGTAACCTAGCTTCCATGGCAAAAATACACTCAGAGGGTTGCCGACCACGGTTCAGGGGCAACCCAGTTTTTAAAAAAACTTTTACAAGTCACTTTTGATGATATCTTTAGCGGTACTCAAACCTGGGACCTCCGGTGTGACAGGCCAGGCAGCCACTAACTTGTTTAAGCCGCATCCATAACAAACGTACCAAGGACAATGATGTGAGGGCAAGCCCCTGAAATGCTTGATACTTAAATAGGTAAGGTATCTTCGTTAGGCGGATTGTTAAGCACTTACGTGCAGGGGGCCTTGTAGACTATCAGGCTTAACGAAGTTTGCTAGTCACCATATAAAGAAATCAAAGTAGTAGACTTAAACGCTAAGGTAGGTAAATAATTATTCATGATATCTACTGCGTAGGGGGTGATGCCTGCAAGGTCAATTAGGATTCAAGTGAAGCGAAGTAAAAAGAAGAGACATGTATATAGGAGAAAACAACGTAAGAGCGAAAGATGTGAGCGCGCGAATCTTGCTGATGGGAATAATATCCAAAAGTTCAACCAGATTACATACCAGAAAGCCAGTACGACCGACGGTGGCGAAACCTGGACAAATTTCTACACAAAAGTAATGATTGCTACATGGTTACCCAAGTACAGGGCGTATTTCAGTTATAGAAGGAACAGCTATTGTTGGATGTGATACCCAATCGATGACGCTATGAGATGGAGGTGCCATGATATAATTCCAAGTGGCAGAATTCCAATGCTTGAACGCTCCCGAAGGCCCCAAAAGAAAGGGATTAAACGCAGAAAAATTGTGGATAGCGAGATAGATATCGACTTCTCTATAAAAACAGTCTTGAGGAGGAAACGATTAGTTGATTCAGACCTGTAAAATTGTATTAGTAATTAGTAATCAATTAATTAGATGGCTTTTTTAATAGGTAATGATTATTTTAATTGTTTTTCAAGACGGGGCTATTATTAGTTGATTACGTTTAGAAAAAAATTAAAAAGAATAAAAAAAAATTTAAGATGATGTTTTGATTATTTTTGTTGATTACTTTTGATTATTTAAAATTTTTTTCTAATTATTTTTGATCTTTTTCAGTATTGTTGAGGTCTATATTTTGTGCTTCTACAACAATACTGAAAAAAAATGTAAAAAATCAAATATTATCAAAAATACTCAAAAGTATTTAAAACAACTTTTTTTTTGAATTTTTTGTGATTTTTTGTATTTGAATAATCGTAAAAATACATGATTTTTTATACCTTTCATGAACTTTGGTCCGATGTTTGTAACGTTTAGAAATATAAGAGATCGACCCACCATTAAGTATACCAAATTGATCAGGACGATGAACTGAGTTGATACAGCCATGTCCGTCTGCCCGTCCGTCCGTCTGTTTGAACGCAAACTAGTCCCTAAATTTTTGAGATATCTCGGTGAAATATAACGTATGTAATTTTTCTATTATATTGGACATTTGTCGGATCCGGTATAATCGGGTCACTATAGCATATATCTCCCATACAACCGATCGTTCAAATAAGAGGATTATGACCATTTCTCCCTCATTTTTAAAGATTAAAACTTGAAACTTGCTGAGCTATTTTCTTATGGATAGCAAAAGATTTCGCAAAAAAATCACCAAGATCGGAGCTATATATAGTATATATCCCATGCAACCGATCGTTCAGATAAGAGGATTATGGCCATTTATCCCTCATTTTGGAAGATTAAAGCTTGAAACTTGGTGAGATATTTGCTTACAGATAATAAAAAACTTGGTAAAAAAATCGCTAAGATCGGAGCTATATATAGCATATATCCCATACAACCGATCGTTCAAATAAGAGGATTATGACCATTTCTCCCTCATTTTTAAAGATTAAAACTTGAAACTTGGTGAGCTATTTACTTATGGATAGTAGAAGATTTCGTAAAAAAACACCAAGATCGGAGCTCTATATAGTATATATCCCATACAACCGATCGTTCAGATAAGAGGATTATGGCCATTTATCCCTCATTTTAGAAGATTAAAGCTTGAAACTTGGTGAGATATTTGCTTACAGATAATAAAAAATTTGGTAAAAAAATCGCTAAGATCGGAGCTATATATAGCATATATCCCATACAACCGATCGTTCAAATAAGAGGATTATGACCATTTCTCCCTCATTTTTAAAGATTAAAACTTGAAACTTGGTGAGATATTTTCTTATGGATAGTAGAAGATTTCGTAAAAAATCACCAAGATCGGAGCTCTATATAGTATATATCCCATACAACCGATCGTTCAGATAAGAGGATTATGGCCATTTATCCCTCATTTTAGAAGATTAAAGCTTGAAACTTGGTGACATATTTGCTTACAGATAATAAAAAATTTGGTAAAAAAATCGCTAAGATCGGAGCTATATATAGCATATATCCCATACAACCGATCGTTCAAATAAGAGGATTATGACCATTTCTCCCTCATTTTTAAAGATTAAAACTTGAAACTTGGTGAGATATTTTCTTATGGATAGTAGAAGATTTCGTAAAAAATCGCTAAGATCGGAGCTCTATATAGTATATATCCCATACAACCGATCGTTCAGATAAGAGGATTATGGCCATTTATCCCTCATTTTAGAAGATTAAAGCTTGAAACTTGGTGACATATTTGCTTACAGATAATAAAAAATTTGGTAAAAAAATCGCTAAGATCGGAGCTATATATAGTATATATCCCATACAACCCATCGTTCACATAAGAGGTTTTGGACTAACCTTACTCAATTAATCGAATAAAGGCATATCCCTCGTAAAAACTTCCCTACAAATAAAGCTTTTTATAAAGAAAATTAAATGTATTGCTGACAAAGTTTTAGAGAATTTTAAACAATGCCTATTTAAGTTTGCACGTATTCATGAAAGGTATAAAGCCTTCGGCACAGCCGAAGACAGCGCCGTCCTTACTTGTTTTGATTATTTTTGTATTAATTGGAAAATAATCATAGAAAATTGAAAGTAATTGGTAATCAATCATTAAATGGATTCTCAAGAAAATAATTAATCAAACAGGTCTGAGTTGATTATGCCATGCCAGGACGTCCGTCAGTCTGTCAAAACGTTAAATTGATCAAATTGTGTGATTTGTGATTGAAATTTTGCCGGCCAGATTCTTTTGCACCCCTCTCCTATAGCTAGTTTAAATGAGCGAACTATAGCTATTTAAATATGTAAATAAAAATAAAGGCACTAAAATCATTTGTTTTTGAAATTTTTGAAAATTTAGTTAATTTCACAAATATTATTAATCATAAATCTAAAACAGTTCACAAGATATTATAAAAAATTGCGGCACACAGATCATACTTTTTACAAAAACATTCCGAAGAAAAATGTGCGGAGTCGGCTAAGGACCACGCCCACTTTTATGCAAAAGATTTTTAAAAGCAACACAGATAAACATAACATGCAATATCGCTACGAAAAATAATTTAATATTAATTCTATTTCACTTCCACAGTGAATGAAGAATTTCGAAAAATATACATTTTCCAAACTGGGCGTGGCCTGCCTGATTTATATATATTATTTTATACATTATTACACAAAAAATATTAAATGTCATAACCCAAACAAAAATTGATTTATCGTAATGAAATTTGGAGAAAATATTTATTATTTATTTTATAACTTTTTATTGTATAATTTTTTAATAATATTTAAAAATAGGCTACATCCGTCGAGGACCACGCCCTCTTATTTAATGTGGTTCTGAAATTTGTAACAGTGCAAATGATATCAATAGGAGTTGACTCAGGTAATAAAATTTCTAAGCAAAACTTTACCGAAAATAAATGATTTTGAAGTAGGCGTGGCGCAGCCCACTTTTCACTTGGAAACTGCTCCTATTTTTGAAATCACTTACTTGTAATTTTATCAGGATACTTTAATTGGTATACATCATATTTGCGCCATCAAACAAATCGGATAAAAAACTAATTTATAAAAGTCAGAATTTTATTATTTTTTTCTAATATCATGAATATGAACGAGCTCAAGGCCACTAACAATTTTTCTATAGCGAAAGTTATTATTGTTTTTTTTTTTTTTTTAATAATTTATTTAATTATTAAAAGTTTTTAATTGAATAGAAAAGGAAAGTTTTTTCTAATTTTAGAATTATAGGTAATTTTCAACTTTAATTATTATAAAGTTGACTTTTATTTTTGAGTTTTTTTACAGTCAAATTTTAGCTATTAATTTTTGGCATACAAGTAAATTTTAAATTGTTGATTTTGACTTGAAAAAAAGCAAAATTTTGTATAGTGTTTGAATTTTACATAAAGGCCTAAAAATAGTAATTCTTAAAAATAAAATGCCATTTGCAAAATTTCTCTAAAAGCCCCAAAACTGGCGCTGTCCCCCTTAGGAAATTATAACAAAAAACAGGAAATTGAGAATTTTATCACGTCTGTCTAAGAACTTTTGATTTAGTCAGTCTGAAAATATATTCCCACAACTTTTCTTATTACATTTGACAAGCGAGTCAGGAAATGGTTGGCACCAGATTTGGTTTTTTATTAAAAATACACCTTTGTAACACCCCTTTTGACACCTTAATGAACCAAAAATAAAGAGCAGTCGAAGTACTGCTACAACAAAAACAACAACAACTATCGAAATCATTAAATTTATGCTTCACTTAAAAGCAGTGAATGCTATGGAAAATTAAGAATTTTAAATTGTGTCCTTTAAGTGGGGTTCACACTTATACGAATGCAAGTGCACACACCCGTATTCAGACACTTATATGTACACATAAGTGAAGTAAAAATACTTGGTTTAAATTATGTGTATGTGGGCATGCCTATGTGTGAACATATTCATAAGTAATAGTGTAACTTGAAAATAACCACTGCTATTTATTGAGGCGTTAAACCAGAGACAAATTGAGTGTGAAAAAAGTCCTTTTTTTCTGTGGCACACCAAGGGTTAATGAAATTTGTCGCATGCTTATGTGTACTAAGGAGGTAAGTGTCAATCAATACACAGTATTGAGTTTTTTTTTTGCGGCGGTTGGTCGTTGAGATTGCAACCACTTTGCGGTGTCGTCGAAGTGCACTTATGCGTGCGTACGGTAAGTGAGATGTGAGTGGGTGTGTGTATGTGAATGTGTCTGAAATTCGACTTAAGCTTTGCGACTTCCTTGATTGCAATTCCCAACATAAGACCGGGGAAAAAATGGTAGCAACTAGCAGCAAAGGGAGATCTCGAGTGTTTTCCAAATTTAATAAACTCACAGCGGGTGCTATACATCATGCCTACACACACACACTTGCAAACACTCGTGCGTTTACAACAAAGTATTTCATCAAGCAAAGCAGCCAAGTGTTGCGGAAATCGCTAAATAACGTTAAATATTAGAACGGAAATCATCGAAGTTAGAAAACCAAAAATTAATTAGCGTAAATATATTTTTGCAAAAATGTTTAATATGTACAACAACAAAAGTGGGCGCACACAACATACATACACACACATACATGCCCCATACATTCAAATCCACATAAATGCATTAATACTCGAAATTTAAAATGCTCGTTTGGTTTGCGATAGGCTTTTGCTGTTTGCTGCTGGTGCGGGTGTACTATGAATACTCTTCCATGTGTGTATGTATGTTTGTATAGAAATTTGCAAACATATCAATACAGAAAACACACACCTAGTTACTAATGCACATAACGGTATTCAAATATAAAATAGATAGACGAATGTGGCAGTAACTACAAGGTGGCGCAAAAGTAAGCTTCCGATGTTCAGCATATCGGTTGTGGCACGTGCAGTGTGTGCTGTTGCACCGTCTTATTGGAACCACATGTTTTCCAATCCCAATTCATCAAGTTGCGGCAAAAAGAACTCGTTGATCATTGCTCTGTAGCGCTCACCATTCACAGTAACCGTTTGGCCCCGACCGATTATTGGTCAAATAAATAGTCAGCAATATTCCGCGTTCTGGAGCAGTGTAGCGTAACATTGTTTATTAACGTGTATTTCGCATGTGTTTACTACACAAATGTCAAAACAGAACTGACTTTAGGGGCCAATCGCAAAATTTATAGCATTTTCTGATAGGAGGATTACTTTTGCGCCACCTTGTAATAGTAGTGATTAAATTTGATTTTCTACAGTGAAAAAGAAGACGCAGAATAATAATCAACAGAAGCAAATACAACAATAACTGAAGCGACTTGTAGCGCACCTCTCGGAAAGCACACAAGCACTCAAGGAGAATATGTATTTAAAAAGTTGATTTACAGTTAAGAATATAAGGATATTGGAGCTAAGAATATTAGTTGACATACAGGAATTTAGCGATATATTTATATATAAATATCTAAATTTATATAACTGCCAGATGCCCACGGTGGTGCTTGGCTTCGACAAGCACACTAAAATAAAAAACAATATATCTAGCAGCAGCATAAAAATATGTTCTATATTTTGAGACGGACCTCCAGTAACACATGAGTAAAGAAATCATTCAATTCAATGCAGTGGTTATTAGGTGATGCGCGTACAAATATACATACAGGCATCGGCTTATTCAAATTAACTATATGTATGTTTCAATCATTATATACCACAACTTAATTACATCGCTTATTGCAGCACTCATTATCACCTTTCGTTTGATATGCATATTGTACTAAACACATTTTGGGTCACCTTGGTCCACATATCGGTCGATATCTCCGAAACTGGTCAAGGTATTGGAACAAATGCTATCCTAAATTTTTAACATCTAGTAATGCATCAGTAAAAGTTTCATCCCATTCTATTCAGCAGTTTATGGGTGATGCGCGACCAAACATACGAACAGACAAACACGATTTTTAACACCTGTTCACTTGGCTTCTGTTGGCTTAATAATGACCCCTCCTCTCGACTTTTTTTCAATATCTGCAATGTACAGACATCGGCTTATCCAAATTCACTACATGTATAGTAACATTTTGAGCCAATTTTTTTTGCCACCACTGTTTATAGTAGGAATCTGTCTGTCTGTCTGTTTGAACGCAAACTAGTCCCTTAGCTTTAGAGATATCTGGATAAAATTTAGTATTTTGTGATGTATTAATCATTTGCCGGAACCAACATGATCAGACCATACAATCGATTGTCCCGATAGATGGGTTGATACGGTCAAATTGGCGAAATTGGCTGCAGCTCTTCGTTAAAGAACTTAAAAATTATATTGCAGAGATCTGTCTAAGCCTCAGGGCATAATAGAAATAAAAGACGAGAAATTGCGACAAAGGAACACCAGACCTTAATTATATAGTAAATTGTGAAGTTCTTGACAGAAATCTACCAGTTTCACGACAAAGTAAATATTAGCCTTTTTGCTAGGGTTTGTTATGAGCTACTCGTTCTGCTTCTATCCCAAGTCGCCAAAATCCCTGTTGCACTGTGTGTTTTACAACAAGTATAAATACATGCAAAACAAGGTCTTTTGCCGTGTATTTGTATTTTCTAATCAGCGCTTGCTAACGTCGGCAAAGTGCAGCCTACCGAAGGCATCATCATCGCGGCTACAATATAATAAATAAAATTCTCAACTTTTGTAAAATCTGCACACTTGAAAAGTAAATTACAACAACAAACTTGCAATAAGAATTACAACAAAAGTAACTGGTACACATGTGTAACCTTTATTGATATTGGTATCAGCTCTGCAGTGAAACACCAAACTAGTCAGAAAAAGTATTAGTTTGCAACTAGAATTTTTTAACTCATCTCAAACTAGACCGAAAAAGACCAAATCTGGACTAACAAAAATTAAATTTTTTTGAGTATACTGGAGTGCCCAGAGTTGGAAAAATCCTTGTAGAACTTAGTTTTTAAACTTAACCTGTGGCCACTCTCAACCAAGCTCGAAGGCATTTAAATTATTTAAAATTTGACTGCCATATTTTTTTGGCAGAATTTTCAGAAGCTTTTTGAGTACGCAGTTTTGTAGATCAATCAATTTTAGTATAACATTGTGGAAGTTAGAACTCCAACAAAAATTTTCCTGAATTTTCAGAGTTTTTTTCGTCAAGGGTGTTGAGTGATTTCTTCCATACAAGGTATGAGAAAAATTAATTTTGTATGGAAAAAAATACCCATCAATCTAAAAATTTACAAAATTTTGAGGTACTTATAACTTGCACATTATTGTGCTAAAATAGAATAAGCTATACAACTCAAAAATTTTCTAAAAATTCGGCCCAAAAATATTTAAATTTTGATGAAAATTTTAAAAAGTTTAATGAATTTTTCTGAATTTTGTATAAACTTTGAAATTTATTTTTATGTGGTTTCTGTTACGGAATTTGCTATTTTTAAAACTAAAATTATTAAAATAACAGCGTCTTTTTTTTCGTCGAACGATATCCAATTTAATTTCACTACTGTTATATTGAACACAACTGTATATGGAAGAGAAACACTTGGCTAACTAGTTGAGCTTGGTGTTTAACTACTTTTGACATAGTTTAAAACTAGTCGGTTTTGCTACAGGGTTTATGTATCTATGTGAGTATGTTGTGTTATGCGCATTAAATTGTTTTTACATATTCCGATCTTTCTATTTAATAAATGTTCATAGACTGGCAAGTTTGTTGGATTGGAATCAAGTCCTTTCAAAACAAACCATACTTATAAGCACACTCGAACATAAAGTATTAGTAGGTACACATAACGAGTTGTGTTAGTGGGATATGCGAAGCATTATTCATACCTAGTGTAAGGATTGGAACAGCTGGCTGTGGCTTTAAAGAAATTTTAAAGAAAAAAATTAGTATGTACTGGGTTCCGGTAAATTTTAGCTAGCGAGGTGGCTATGTTGCAGATACTTTATATTCTCTAAGCCTAAGAAACCTAAAGTTAAGGATTAGCTGACCTTGTTTGTACGAGGTGTGTTCAAAAAGTATCGCGAATTTTGAATTTTCGCTGGTTACGTATATTCGAATTTCGAATTTTTTGTGGCGTTATGTTGGTACTCATGTCTCTCACTTATGCCGACAAGCTCGGCCATTTTGAATGTTCAGTTAATTGGTGACAGCTGCTTTGCTTGCACGTGTTTTGGATCGTCTTCGATTTTTACCTATTTTTTTACCAAAATTGCTCAATTGTGACCAAAAACAGCATCGCATGAACATTGCTAATGAGATGTTAAACTCTGTCCGCGACGACCCAAATTTGCTCCAGAGGGTCATAACTGGTGACGAATCGTGGGTTTATGGTTATGACGTGGAAACCAAAGCTCAATCATCTCAATGGAAGCTGCCGCACGAACCAAGACCGAAAAAAGCGCGCCAAGTTCGGTCGAATGTGAAAGTTTTGCTGACAGTTTTCTTCGATTGCAGGGGCGTGGTGCATCATGAGTTCTTGCCACAGGGAAGAACAGTCAATAAGGAATATTACCTGCAAGTTATGCGCAATTTGCGCAAAGCAATCCGCCAGAAACGCCCGGATTTGTGGAAGAACAAAAATTGGCTTTTGCACCACGATAACGCCCCTGCTCACGCATCGTTGCTTGTGCGCGACTTTTTGGCCAAAAACAACACACTAATGATGCCGCAGCCACCGTATTCCCCAGATCTGGCCCCCTGTGAATTTTTCTTGTTCCCTAAACTGAAGAGGCCCATGAAAGGACGACGTTACGCTTCTCTTGACGAGATAAAGACGGCATCGAAGAAGGAGCTGAACAAGATACAAAAAAATAATTTTTGAAGTGCTTCGAAGATTGGAGAAACCGTTGGCACAAGTGTATAATATCTCATGGGGATTACTTTGAAGGGGACAAAATAGATATTAATGAATAAATAAATAATTTTTGAAAAAACACAAAATTCGCGATACTTTTTGAACACACCTCGTATATAGCGAAAGAAGAAGGTTTCCAGAATTTGAAGGCGTAGTCGGTCGGTATGAAAAAAAAAATTACCTTCATGCTTGATTCGGAGATAAGCATAATACACAACAGGAGAAAAGAATAAAAATCGGAGTAAGCCGACTAAGGGAAAGAACAAAAGTAAGTGGGAAATTAAGTAGAAGAGTTCCTAGACTACGAGGAGATAAGGATAAGTTATGTTAGAGAGAAAAAAGAGTAAAAACATGAAGCAATAACAAAAGAGACGAGAAAGGAAAAACAAAAAGATGGTTATAAATTAAAAAAAAAAAATACAGGTTATAGAGATAAGAGGAAAAAAAACTCATTCCCACGACAGTTGGACTTAAGGATCGGAATCAAGAAAATAATAATAAAGAACAAACACGAATTAGAGGAAAATAAGGAGAAAAACAGCAAACAGAATAGTAAGCAAGGTATGAAACGGGTCAAAATAATTTTCCAGTTTCGGTTTCGTTCTTCAACATTTATTTAGGTTTCGGGTTCGGTTTCTAAATTACAAAAATAAACAAGTAAGGAAAGGGCTGTCTTCGAAGACTTTATACCTTTCATGAATACGCATCACGGTTCTAAGTGTCCGATCCTTACTAACAATTAGTACAAACTCTGCAAAACTGTTAATTTAAAGATACATAGCCCAAATCCCACTTATCGGAACACGCGATTGTATGGGGGCTATATGTTATGTTGGTCCGATCTTGGTGATTTTCACTACACACATTAAATATATAATGTGTGCCAAACCTACAAAATTCTGCGTTTCTAGCTTTTTCATTGCAAAATTTATAGCCCAAACTCATTTATCGGAACTATCGATTATATGGGTCAAACCCGGTTTATCGGAACTATCGATTATGTGGGAACTATATGTTATGTTGGTCCGATGTGGCTAATTTTCACCAGTCACATTGCGTATGTAGTATGAACTAAACCCGCCAAATTGAAAGTTCCTAGCTCTTAAATTTCAATATTTATAGGTCAAACTCCGTTAATAGGAACAATCGAGCTATGCGTTGTATTGCTCCGATCTTGCCGATTTCGACAAATAATTAATCTTATAAATGGCGGCTCCATACCAAATTTCATCAAGATATCTCAAAAACTGAGGGACAAGTTTGCGGACAGACGGACATGGCTAAATCGACTCTGCTCATCGCCCTGATCATTTCGGTATAATTATTGGTGGGTCCAGCTCTTCTTCTTCTCATACTTACAAACATCGTACCAAAGTTATAATACCATTTCGTGTTCATGAAAGGTATAAAAATGAAATGAAACAAGTTTGTGAAAAAAAATTTTTTCAGTTTATTATTTAGCTACAAAATTCACTGGATTTTCTCCAGCATAATAATAAATATTGTTCATGCCATGTATGAATAAAATGTGGCCAAAATAAATTCTAAAAATTAAAACTTTTTATTTATTAGAAAAGTACAAAATTTTTGTTTTCGATACCTATATTCAGTCGATTCTATAGATATGTATGAATCTATCCGTCATGAAAATTTGATTAAATTTGAATTTATGCTTTTTACGGAATCGGAATTGGAAAAAGAGGTTTTCATTAAATTAAATTTCTTATAGGTCACTACAAATTAATACAAGGCAACAATATTAATAACTTCAGAAAGTTTGACTTACTAGTTTGGCCTAATCTAATCTGGTCAAAATACTTTGCCCGATAATCAAAACCGTTTGGAACGCCGGTTCCGCCTTTTGAAACGTTTTTGGTTTCGTTCTTTTTCAGATCAAAATATCGGTTACGGTTTCGGTTTCGCTTTTAGGCCTTGATAGTTAGTGGAGAATAAGCAAAAGTGGAGGAAAAGATCATCGATTATTGAATGGGCGTTTCTCTCAGAACGTACGGGCGCCTCAAAAGTGAGCAGGGACAGTTATGATTAATAAAACTACTAACGTCAACGTACACAATTTTAAAGACAAAAAATCATCAACCACATCGGTCTCGCCATGGTGTATCGATTGCATTGGTAGTTTTAATTTTTTGTAAGCTATCAATTACTTTTGTTCACTATCAAAGTTTGTATAAAAAAAGATTTTATAAGATTTTTTTCAACAAATTGAAAAAGTAGCTCCCCAGAGTTATATCGATAGCTTTACCGCTCTAAAAACAACCTCCCCTAAGTTATTAAATGACAGTTAAAACTAGCGATGTGACCTTGCGTCGGAAAAATCGATTACTCAATAGCCAATTTCTTTTCGTTAGAGATAGTTTCATTTTTGAAAAATCTATTTTTAAATAAAATAATCAATTTGGTTCATACTTTGATTTTTGTACGAAAAATGCCTATTTCAAATAAATTGTTAGTACTACAATTGATCGGTATATTGTTAAACATTTCAGTAAATTAAAAATAAAATTGAGTGTTGAAGCCGAAAAATTAATAAAACGAAAATCATTTAGTCTTAAAACTGATAAACATTACCAGATTTTGCTTGAACTTTTATTTTAAATAATAAACTTTAAGTAACAATAAATAGGTAACGTTGGGCATAACCTAACATTTGACTTGAATCAAAATAGAATAAGCCGACTAGTTTAAATAAATAGTAAGACCATATTTCTTGAATTTCAAAATCAAAAAGGAAAATATTACGAAAACTTCAGTAAAAATCGATTAAAGAATCGATAAAAAAACGATGGTAAAAATATATCGAATCAAATACAAATCGATTATTTATTCATTTCTCTTAGTAACTCTTTTTTATAGTTAATTGTAATTATCGATTGTAAGTGTTATTGTTTTATCATTCATTCTGTGGTTATTTAAAGATTATCTAAATTTTAGTTCTAATACTTTTGTTAAAATGGCGCCAGCTTTGTTGATTTTTAATGGCAGATAGTTTAAATTCATATCTTACAACTAAAACGAATCGCATTGAATAAGAAGAATATAAATTTGCTTTTGAGTTTAAAGTAAAAAAGCTCCAAATGCAGCACTACAACGACCTCAAGCTAAGCAAACTTTTCTTGGCTTATTAGCTAAAATAAATTACGTAAATTGTTTTCAAAAGTGTGTATATGTGTTCGTGTGTTTGGGTGCATGGGGTGGCTTACATTTGTACCAGCTCATGCGTTTATCTGCGTGCAAAAAGTTTTAGCCAATAAAACAAACAAACAACAAAAGGCATTTAGCGTGCGCTCACACTAGCATTCCACTTGCTTTTAGCTTTTATCGAGGAATGCGTTTTACAAATGCACTAATTTGTTGGAAATTGTATTAAAATGGATTTTCCACGTTTGTTTTTGTTGTTATTGCATTTCCTTAAAAATTTGTCTAAGCATCGATTAAACTTTTGCGCAATGCGTTTAGTTTCATAGAAAAGAAAAATTCATCAACATAGTTATTTGATACAACAAAAAAAAAAGCAAATCAAAATATCATAAACGGGGTAGAACAAAGAACTTTTTCGCAAACAAAAACTAAATAATTGCAATTTCGCGCCAATTTGAAATTAAATTGCATTCTCGAACAAATCGTACCAGGCGTAAATTGCGTAAACTTTTTAATACAACTAAAAGGTGTGAGAGGCGGGGAAGGTTATGGTACCGGCGGTAAATGTAGTGAGTATTAAAAAAGAAAATTTTAGAGTGCAATCGGCGCTTCCACTAGCTTTAAATTAAAAAAAAGGAATTCAGAAAATCAGACCTGATAAATAAAGAGTACTAATCGTAATGATTACCGGTTTGATTGATTATTTTCTTGAGAATCCATTTAATGATTGATTAATATTACTTTCAATTTTTAAGATTATTTCCAATTAATTAAAAAAGCAATTAAAAAAATGATGAGGTTTTACGATTATTAAAAAAATTTGAAATAATCAAAAAAGAAAGTTGTTTTGATTACTTTTGATTACTTTTGATTATTCTTGATTTTTTTTTCATTATTATTGTATTTTTCAGTATTCTTGTATAAGCACATAGATATACACATTGGCATTACTGAAAAAAAAAAAAAAAAGTAAATGAAAAAAATTAAAAATTTGATTACTTCTTTATTGAGAACTTTTTTTTTTGCTTATTTCTTATTTTTTTTGATTTTTTATAATCGTAATCAATTAATAATTGCGTTTTCTTGAAAAACAATTAAATTAGCCAAATTAAAAGCCGTCTAATTAATTGATTACTAATACTAATAAAGTTTAAGAGGTCTGAGAAAAATATATGTACACCACACCTCTTAAATGCCCATTAGAATTGAGTAATCAATTGATTTGATGGCTCTATCTATCAAAAATAATAATTTTAATTATGTTTGTCTGCAAAAATACCAAGAAGTAATCAAACAATAAAAAATAATCAAAACCAATCAAAAAAACATTTTGGATTACTTTTTGGTATTGTTGCAGACAAACAAAACACATGCGGCAAAATAATCAAAAATCAAAAACAATCAAAAGTAAACAAAGTAAATTATTTTTTTTTTGATTATTTAAGATTTCTTTTCCAATGGTAATCAATTAATAATTGCCGATTTTTGAGAAAAATTAAAATAATCATTATTGATATATTTGTTTTAATTTTTTTTTTTAACTTAAAGCTAGAATGATAGCATTTTTCTGAAGCGACAGGTGGTAATTTTGTCCATATGACGGCATTCTCCAGGCGGGAGCTGAGAAAGGGGTTTGTCTTCTGGCTAGACGTTGGATCGAACGGCTTTTTCATATGATGTCGGAGCTCGCCGCATTTGGTCGAATATTTGGCCGATCATAATGCCAGAGTTTAAAGCACCGGCTGGGACCTTATTTTTGGAGCCTAGCTTATAAAGGGAAGGGCTCTAGACTGAAGACATTATCGTGACATATCTGCATAGGAAATGATCCAGACTTCTTGTGGTGGAGAAAAGAGTTTGCAGATCTAAAAATTAAAAAGAAGCGGAGATAGCAAACCACCCGTGACACCTCTTGTTTAATTCTGGGATCTTGAGGTTTCGTATCTTAACTTTACAGAAGACTGCCTATCACTCAGATATTTGGCGTTCCATCCAACAAGCGCGGTGATGGTGCTGTACATTTTACGAAATATACGCTGCATGTAACGCCAGCCTTAAGGTAACGGTAGAACGGTCGAGAGCAGGTATATTTGTCTATCCGACTCAGTTTGGTTAGCTGGTTTCCCAGGCTTTACTAACGACGAGGCAAATCTGGTACCTATAGTCATCTTTCGGGAACGACAAAGGTGTACATGGACAAGTTAAAGACATAGTTGATAAAACTAAGACTGCACGATTTCGAACTCTTCCCTTTTTTGATGGCCCCCGCAACTTCTGTGGTGGTGGTGATAATGGGATTCTTTCTGACATATGCAATACAAACTGCATTCTAAAGAAGATAGCACATTCCTTGGAATCCTAAAGGACGTTATCGTCAAATCCATTTAAAATCCTGTAGTTACGTTTCGTAGAATCAGATAGGATTTTGACAGCATATTATAGTCTGCCAACACCAGCAGAGTGAACCTTAGGTACTCCTCCAATTTCTCTTTTGAGATCCCTTATTTGAGAATCTCCGGGGTCGAAATATCACACCTGATCACCTGGTTGCCATAATATGTTCCGATATAGTAAAAGAGGAATCTGCAATGACTGCTAACTCATTTTAAATTTACTTCAACATATTTAATTTGTATCAATAGATGCGAATACGCTTGTATGGACATAATGAAGTTTCAGGTGTCCTTTAGATTCTGAATCATTAAACGCAAATAAAGAAGTTCATTTCAAATGAATTCAACATTCGACCCTCGACCCTCGATACTAATATGAATGGAAGCATGAATGTATACACCTCTCCCTACAATATATTTATATATATTAAAAAGCTGCATGTTCTGAGTTAAAAAAGGAGCAAAGGCTATAAAGGATACTCTGCGCGTTGCATTAAACGTCATAACCGCAACAACATTCCACAATTGAGCGACGATGAGGAAACAGGATTTGTATGGACCGTTAAACAATAAATCGAACGGAAACAAGTGCAAGTGCAAATCCAAACAAAAACATATGCATAAACAAATATATGCGGATGTGTCGGTGTCAGTGTGAGCTTTTATTTACATATGTTTTTATGGCTAAAGGTCAATATTGTGCATATGCAGTGTTTTTTACATTTTATTTATGCTGCTCTTCTGCTTTGCCATGGGTCAATATGTCAGATCAAACAGTTTATGTAATGATCAGGAATATGTCTAAGTAATTATTTATTTTGCTACAAGGTTGCATTGGGTTTGTTATTTAAAAGATCTACAGCTTAGTTTGCCCTGAAATTGTTGAGATCAATATTAAGGATCTCTTGCAATTTTTTCACAGATTCAACTCATAGAACTCCCCACCGAATTCAGTTGTTCTGGCATGAATACTTCCAGAGATTTACAGCATGAAAAATCCCATTTGTGTGAGATTTCCTAAGCCCCATTTTCGTCATCCCCTTTTTTCTGTGGCTTCTAAGAATTTACTTCATATCACTGTTGTCTTCAGTGCTCTAACAAAAATATATAATATTTAAAGAGATATGCATCATAAAAGCCGCTAATTTCTATAGGAGGTCTCACATTCCCTTTTTAAGGGTGTGTTAAAAATAAACTTCACATAACTCCTTTACCAAATTTCAGTGGATTAGAATGATTACTTCCAGGGATAGTCAGCATGGAAAATCCCATTTTTATGACAGATCCCACGACAACCTTTTCGTTATGACCAGTTTTTTTTGGAGTATTAAAGACTAACCTCGTTGTTGTTGTTGTTGTGCTACCGACAAAAACACTCCCCGAAGGTTTTGGGGAGTGTTGTCGAATTAACAGTCCTTGGTCGGATTTGAACCCGGTACACTCCGGTACTCGCTTGCGGTACTGCCCGACTGTCATGGTAGCGATTTATGACGGATAAGATGGGTAATGAGAGGTGAGAGGCATCATATCCGTAGATCAACCATCGAGTTGCACGTCATTACCTTTGTGCATAGTAGTCGCCTCTTACGACCGTTATGCCTACTTCGGGCATATTCTAAGCCCCTAACCTCGTATAATACTTCACTTAATTACAGTGCTCTAACGGGAATATATGAATCATGAAAACCTCTAAATTGTATAGGAGGTCCCACGATCCCTTGTTCGCTGTGGTCCAGTGCCACGCCCCCCCCGTTTTGACTAATAAGCTTGCTATTGAGTAAGAGTCCTTGAGACTATTTTCCTATTTTTGTTGTTGCAACGTTTACCTCATCTTCCTTACCAATTATTGTCATCATCAATTTCTTTTAACGGAAGTCGCAGGAAACTGGCATTTTTAAGCAGACCTGTTAAATTGGATTAGTAATTGGTAATCAAATAATTCTACATCTTTTTTAGTTGGTAATGTTTATTTTAATTGTTGTTCAAGAAAAGGCAATTATTAATTGATTACGATTAGAAAAAATCGAAAAAAAGTTAAAAATAATCAAAAAATAAAATAAAAAATAAACAAAAAAAGGTGTTTTGATTACTTTTGATTATTCTTAAGTTTTTGTTGTTTTGATTACTTTAGATTTTTTTTCTATTTTTGATTTTTTCAGTATTGTTGAAATGTATATTTATCTGCTTTTTCAATAATACTGAAAAAATCAAAACTAATCAAAAATTATTTTAAAAGAATCAAAAAAAATAAAAAATTACAAAAAACTTTTTTGATTGTTTATTTATGTTTTTTTAATAATCGTAAAAATCATGATTTTTTTGTGTTTTTTTATTTAATTGGAAAATAATCATTAAAAATTGAAAGTAATAGTAATTAATCATTAAATGAATTCTCAAGAAAATAATTAATCAAACCGGCAATAATTACGATTAGTAATCATTATTTACCAGGTCTGTTGTAAACAGGGTGGGAACGCACTAAAAGTTTAGTTAGAAGAGTGCTCCGTCGATCAAACAACTCATTACCTTTACCGTCCTCACTGTTGTAATCATATCAAACTCAGATGCAGCGACTTCTTCGCAATACAGAAGAAAATTATGAACATATTATGTAAGGTATTCTCAAAAAGCCCAACTGTGAGCCACATCCAGAAGTCTCACTCCGATTCGCAGTGGTCTCGTGAGGTTCAAAACCACCTAGAGGGTACAAAACTTAACCGATTTTTAAAACTTAAACGGGGTATTGTTCAGCAGCTAAAAAGCAAGAGATTGTCGACGCGTTCTTTTTTAATTTTTTGTCTAAAAAAATTACAAAAGACCCCTTTAAAGTTCAAAACTACCTATAAAAATTTTGAGTATGCAGTTATTGTATGCTTTTTTAGACAAAAAATTAAAAAAAACGCGTCGACAGTCTCTAGCTTTTTAGCTCCTGAAATTTTAAAAATCGGTTAAGTTTTGTGGCCTCTAGGTGGTTTTGAACCAAATATGCCCTTTTGCGACCACTGTGAGCTGGGTCTTCATAAAGCGCAGAAATGCTCGAAACAAGTTTCTATCAATCATTCGAAAAATAAGCACCCCTTGTGGAATCTATTCAACTCTCATAAAGTCGAATGTCATCAAATCCATCAATACCTTCAGGTCCAGGAGCCGTTAACCTATTTCCAACTTAACTGCAAATGGAGATTCTTTGTTCGGTGTCGTCAGTAATCTATAAAGCGTGTGTAAAGCAATTCACCATTTCAAAATTATACCCAAAGGAGGCCTATCAGTGCATTGTGCAATGTCCCTTCAAAATTCAGGAACAATTCCTGGATACGCAACTAGGACGTTTTTTTACACAAGCTAGGCCCTATAGTCTCTAACACGCAGACTCCAAAAGCTTGTGCTCGCAGAAGGACCTTCTCTCTATACTATGAAGCCTTCAAGGACGTAGTTCAAGGGTTTTCTTATGAATATGGAGGGAGCGTTATAAAAAATCTATCCCCAAGCTTGTCATCGTGTTGCTAATAGAAATGTGACTGGATTCGCCACTGTGTTTGTAAATGAAATAGTTGAAATGTTACAAGGCCTGTCACGTCTGACAGAAAAGTCATGGAGTGTTGAGCTTAGGATCTCTGGACACAGGAAAAATTCCTAATAGAAATAGGAAAAACCAAACAGAGGAGTCTCATCATTTGTTTAATAAAGAATGCTAAATACTACTGAGGTTCCTTACAAACCTTATGTGAGAAGCCTTTCGATTAAGCGCCATAAGCCTCATATAAGGTGCGAATTTGTTGCTGGGCGGTATGAAGCAAATTCATTTGTACATATGTAAGTGTGGTTAGCCAAATATTCATTCATATTTTCACACAATTCGCAATAGCTAAACTTCATTGATGGAAAGCAACAAACAAATTAACAAAACAGCAACAAAGTCAAACGTAAATAAACAGTCGGACATCGGTTATATCAATTGAGCACTGGACCATGCACATATTTTTCCCTTATCTTTTTAGGATTTCCAATGTTTTTTTTTCATATTTTTAACAAACGTGTATACGGCCATAAAAACATGTCGATTTTTATCACTTGCCACTGCATCAATGCAACTGCAACTTCATTGTAACTGTGATTTTTGATTTTTTTTTGGCTTTAGTCATGTGTAGATTACGTGAAAGAAACACAAAACCGTAAACATCATGGAATGCAACTGACCTTTACAATAGCTCGAGAGTATAAAAAGAAGGGACTACTCGGCTCATTAAGCTGTGGGTGCATGCAACAAGCATTTGATTTGCAACAAAATGTGGGGAGTTGCATAGCGCAAATATTAAAAATGGTAGAACAAAAATGTTGTTTTATTCTCATATAAAATGTGTGTGTATAATAGAAATAACAACAGCAAAGATATCAATTGATATTCGTATTGCTAGAGATAACTATACTTCATTACCTATAATGGATATCATAGAGAATATTATGGTTGAATATAAATATGGTACACTGCTCCGAAAATACGACTTAAACTCAAAACAAACGGAAATTAATCTAGGCTGTTTGTCAAGGACTCGGCCGCCGTTATATGTGTTTTGTACAATTAGTATAATTTCAGTGAGAAATTTACGATTGTAGGAGAAAGAATGTACAAAATAGCATAGAAATGTGTCAAGCTGTACTCGAGACGGAAGCGCATCTGGATTTAGTGGCAACACTGGCCATAAATATTTTTTATTAAAATACGATATGAACTAAGTTCAGTTTGGTACTCCTATCATATCTCATTTGCCTTCTTTAATTTCAGATAGGTGGCAACTCCGTAGAAACATACGAAGTGGCAATATTTAAACAAGAAAACTAAGATTTTAGTAAATAACCTATATAAAAAATTTCATGGAAATATTTCAAGTTTTATAGAGACAATAGGAAGGTATGGAAAAAGATATAACAGGATTATGTGGCAACCCTGAATATAAATGTTTTTTTTGTTGTTGCTACCCACATTGGTATATCTCATGCGATTTTTTTTTTAAATTTCAGATATTTGGCAACCTTGCAAAAACATCCTTATCTAGGTATATATTTTGCATTCAAATCGGTTGAGCCTTTTCCGAGATAGTAGTGAATATATGAATATACAAGAATTAAAGTGCTAGCAAACCCGTCAGACGTGGTCCCGTCCACAAATTTATTTTTTTTATTATATATCTCCCTTGCTCATATTCAAACCTTCATCTTCGCTTCTCCTCCAGTTCCCATCTTATATATTTTCCTCTCTCTTTTTTCTCTCATTTATCTGCTTCCTTTTGTCTCATTTCTTGAATGCTTATCTTCCGCCTCATTCCTCTCCTTTCTCCCCTTTAAATTCTTCTCTCCTTCTTCAAACCTCCTTTCTATTAGTTTTCTTCTTCGAACCCCTGAACATGCTATACAAATTTTATGAAGGTCAGTGACGAGCTTTGAACATCAATAAAGGCCAAACAAATACAAAAATATGTGGGTGTGGCACCGCCCACTTTGTTTAAATTATATATATATTGATTCCAATACGCATTTTTCCAAATATTACTAATCTCAACAAATTATATTCTGAGTTGTGAAGAATTGAAATTTTACAATGCCTTAGGGGGTAGCATTGTACACTTTTCCAACTATATATAGGTTTTGTTGTACCCGGTGACCATATGAGAAACTTCAATAAAGAATTAGATGTCATACATGAGAGAAGTGTGGAATCTTTGCTTGAGGCAAAAAAATATATGAAAGGTCTACCACTTAAGACCGAGCACTTACTGTACTTGAAACCCGTGTTCTGACAGATCCGCAGCTTTATCCACTTCGTATAATTTGTTTTTAGTGCTTCATATTGGTATGTAGAGATCTACTGAGCTACTTCGAAGGTGCATACAAAAGTGTGTTAGGTGGAATACTAACCTTTCTTGATCGTTTCGTTAACTTTACTGGTGACGGTCTTGCTGTCTGCGACATTTTAAATTTTCACGACTTAGTACATATTTACATTAGTATATATATATTACGTTTATAATTATTTTCCTATTAAGGCCTATACCTCTGACATAAACTACCCACTGTCCTTTTGAACTGAAAGTGTTTGATTGTGTATTAATGCAAACAAGATTTTAACAGCAACAATAATGGTTAAAAATCAAATATGCAAGAGGATGTAGTAATGTGTAAGTGGAAGAAGAGAAGTTGTGGAAAATTGAAAATTAAGTGACAGATGAAATGTCACATAATAATTGAAAAAAAAAAAAAAAATTTACATAACCATACATATATACTGTCAATAAACTCCTACATATGCGCATATATGTCAGTAGCTATGTATGTATAGATTCAATTCAAAAATATATTTATAAACTTATATACACATAAGTAGGCATGTCTGAATGTAATTAAATGAACGTGTAACTCAATTGCTCTCAATTTAATTGTCACTCGTTTATGATTGCATTTATTTATTTCACTTGTCGACAGTAGGAACAGAGAACTTAATTAACAATTCCGACTACAGAAGGACAATTTTTTTGAAAAATACAGCCGCAAATGAACTATGCATTTTCATATTTTTCTACAACGCTGTATTGTTATTGTAATCGTAGAACACCGTCCGAGGGTTAAGTCAGTCTCAGCAGTCCTTTGGCGGAATGAATGTGGTATTCTCTTGTACTAGCATATTCTGATACCAGCACGTCTGGTGCGCCATTGACCTCATTCTTTAAAGGCTTGCTAGAAACTAAATAAAATTGATGCCCTTGTGATATTTCTGTTAACGTTATGGTTTTACGAGTATAAGTGCAGAAGACCGATTTTGTATGTGTGAAGGCCCAGCATAGGTCAGGAAAGTATTTGCCGATCACTGCTTTTTAGATTTCTTGCTTGTATGCTGAAGGAAGTACGATATCTTTATCTATGGATGGAAGTAAATTCGCTAGGTTTTAATAACTAGTTGCCCACGTCTTAATCTTTAAGGGGGAGGGGGTTGCTCCCTCGGTCAGCTCACGAAACTTTGAACTCTGAGCTCAAATAACAAAGTTACAAAAAAAAAAAAAAATTTTAGCTATTTTTGTAAGGAAGTATTTGCTGTCTTCAAAGAAAGAATCGGCGCAGGCGCCTTGGCGACCACAACAATGTTGATACTTCCAAATTTGAAACTGTGAGGGAAGTCGCCTATTGGGACAGCGTTAACACCGAAAATAATGTCAATCGAGAAATTCAATGGAAAATCACTCTTGCCAACAAGTGCTCCTTTGGACTGAGTAGACAAATGAGAAGTGAAGTCCTCCCTCGACAAAGATCTATATAGATCTATAAGTCTCTCATAATACCTGTCCTCATGTACGGCTTGGAATCATGGACAGTGTCGAAAGAAGATCAGATGACCCTTGAAGTATTCGAGAGAAAAGTTCTCCGTAAAATTTATGGTCCTTCCTGTGATGCGAACGGCGAGTATCGAAGGAAACTTAACAATGAATTGTATTAGCTTTACACAGAACTGACTATAGAGCAGCGAATTAAAGCCCAAAGACTGCGCTGGCTGGATCATTTTATGCGAATGGACAAAGAAGTTCCAGCCCAGAAGGTTTTCCTATCGACACAGAGTTCGGAAGCAGAGGAAGAGGGTGGCCTTGACTGAGTTGGAAAAAACAGTTGGAGGAGGACTTGAACCCCCTTAATGTTTCTGATTAGCGTCAGTTATCGATAAAAAGTGATGACTGGCGTGCTTTGATATGCAACGGCCAAAATCTACTAGGCGGTTAGGGGTCAATAAATTATGATGATGAACTTTCAACATAAGCTTCAAATTTTTGGGCGGACTTTTGCAACTTTTTTCGACCCAGTCTAATATCCAGTAAAATTTTTATTTTTACAGCCCTATTCCCAACAATTTTTATACTTCAATAGACATAATTTTGTCAATCGAAATTTTTGTAGGTATGCACAGCCAACAATGATAACGGGAAAGCTTTTCTAGTACAATACATCTTACGGCTGTGAAGCGTACACTCAGCCCGCTTAACTGGAGCTGATGTAATTTTCAGTCACCCCGAACTTGATAAATAGTTTAATGTCTGCTTTATTTTCTAAGTAAAAGCTGCACCTTGACGTGAACTTAAAAATATTTTTCCTTAAAATAGTTAACAGGAAATGTATGTCAATCAAGTGCCAATCCATTGTAGAAAACAAAAATAAGCTGACAAGCTGGCAAAGAGCTAGTAAAATGTTTAAATGCATTTGAAGTTTGTATATACTTTTATTATTGATTATGGTAATTTTTATTTGAACAAAATCACTTACGCTTTAGACGGTTGCTAGGCTATACTCTTGCAGAAAAAGGTACTTGTAAATAAGCTTTATAATATCACTTAATTATATAGACAAATAGTAAACCCGGCCCACTTCGCTGCGTCTCAGAACTAATAATAGACTAAGTCCGCTTTTCATCATTATATCTCATACCAGATGAGATCTGGAACTTAATTACATCGCTCATTGCAGTACTTATTGCCACCTTTCGTTTGATACCCGTATTGCACTAACACATTTTGGGTCACCTTGGTCCATATATCGGTCGATATCTACGAAATTGGTCGAGCTACCGGTATAAATGACATCTTAAATTTTAAGTTAAACGTTTAGTAATGCAATAGTAAAAGTTTCATTCAATTCCATTTAGCAGTTTATGAGTGATGCGCGACCAAACATACAGACAGACAGACAAAAATTTTAACACAGTTGATTTGGCTTCTATTGGCTTAATAATGATCCCTGCTATCGATTTTTCTTAAATATCTGTAATGTACAGACCTGTAAAAATTTTATTATATGTAGGTAGAGATAATAGGTCGCAGCAGCTAAAGGATTCACTCTGTAAAATATAGTCGACCCCTTCCAGCCTTCCTTAAGGGAAAACTTTATTTCTTTAACTAATTTAATAGGAACTTCATATACAACCTTTTATTTATTTAGCCGCGTAATTAGCATGCTTGTGTATAAAAAAAGGAAACAATGAGTACAAGAATAACAAGTGCAACATAAGTGTAAATTAAATAGGAAGCAAGTGTGGCAAGTAACTCGAAACTTTTTTTTTATAACAAAGCAAACAATACAAAACAACAAATTTGAAGTACAACAAAACTTCACAACAATAAAAAATATAAAGAGTTGTAACAATTGTTGCAACAATATGAAATCATATGTCTTATACACACTCGCACACATATAAATAATTTTTATTTTTAAAATATAAATGCAACTCACTAACTAACTGTAAAACAATGCCAGCACAACAACTGGTAAAAAGGGCGCAAAATTGTATCAGCAAAATGGCACAAAAAATAGAACAATGCCAAGTAGGCTAAGGCGTATAGAGCTAAAGCTTGCAACAAAAGACTTTGGGTGCAACATTAAAAACATTCATACAACATAACCGTAATTTAATGTAAAAAATTTGTGAAAATTCGAAATACGCGAAATGCTTGGTAAGGGAGAGTAAAATGTAGTATTGGCACATGTGAAGTGGAAGGAAAATGCATGGAACACATACATATGTACTCGTATGTACATATACAAGTATATTAGGGCGGCCCTTAAACTTAAACAATTCTTTTTTTTTTAATTTTTCGTATGCTACACTTCAGTTTGGTTTCATTTAATGAATTTCCGCAATGTTTCAAAATATGTTTGAATAATTTATTTTTTCATTTTGTATAGCAACAATTCAATAAAGTTACATGGGAATTTTTACGGCCTGTGCATTTTTTAAAGTATTCATTACTGTAAACGATATCAAGTACAAGAATAATAATATTTATGAAAATTATTCTTGTTGTTATTTTCAATAATTATTAAATAAATTAAATAATAATAATTATTAAAAAAAACAATTTATTTTTTTATTTAAAATTAAAAAAAATTACTTTTACTTATATTATTAATTTTTTACACCTAAAATTGAAAATTAAACATTTTAAGATATTGAGTTTTAATTAACCTTTAAATCGTTTTTGCAATTAAAAGTTTTAGTCACTTTATCAATTTTTTTGGGGATTTTTTTTTTTGACATAAAATGTTAATTAAAATTTTTAACCAATGAATTTCCATTTTTTGGGTTGATACTCTGCATTAGGGTTTTCCGTTCAATACATTATTGAAATGTTAGTTTTAATAATTTATTTTGTTGTTTGAAATTTAATGAAAAAGTTTTATTGACATTGTTTTTTTCTTTTGTTAATACAAAAATCTGAAATTTAAAAATTTTAAATTAAAATTTATTTTAGTTATTTTATAAAATGTTTTTGGTATTTTTTTTTTATTGGAAAACTCAAAGTTTCATTTATTGAATTTTTACGATGTTTTGAAAACGCTTAAATTATTTTGATTTATTCTACAATATGAAATTTAACAAAAGAAACTTTTTCTGATTTTCTTTGTTACGAAAAATGAAATTATAATCTAAGTAATTTTTGCAATTAAAAAGTTAAGCTACTTCATTACATTTCTTTGGTTTTTTTAAACATGAGAAAAATTTAAAACTATAAATTTTTAGACGTTGAATAAATTTTTTTTTCTGTGATACTCTCTACTAAATTTCATTCAATGAATTTTTATAATGGTTGGACAAAGTTGAAAGGTTTTGTTTTTTATGTGAAACTTAAATTCAAACATTTTTGAAATCAAAAATTTAGTTATGTTATTAATTGTTTTTAATTTTTGTCAAAGAAAGCAAATTTCAAATTAGACTTAAAATTATTTATTTTGTTATTTAAAATTTATAAAAAAAATTACTTTTTTGTTAATAGTAACAGAAAAACTGTAATCCAAAATGTTTTTTAATAAAATCTTTGATTTTACAGTTAATTTTTTTTGTGAATTTCGATTTCAAATTTGTACAATGTTTTTAACAAAAACAAAAACAAAAAACTTAACATTTTTATTTCTTTGCAATTTAAAAAATACAGCTTAAAGAATTTTTATTTTTCTTTTGTAAGCGTTTTAAAAAGTTTTTTTTTAAGTTTTCAGTTATTATTTTTTTGTTGAATTTTCGCTTATTGAATTTGATATATTAAGCTAATTTGACATTTTTTTCTTCAAACTAAATAATTTCGAATATAAAAGTTTTATTAACATTTGAGAAAAAACTTGTAAGAACCTAAACTTAAACTCGAATCACCCTAATGTACATACTTAGATATGCACATAGCTGCTACTCCGCTGCAATACAATAAAACGAAATTGTATTTTGTAGTTTATATGAATTATTCATTGACCTGGTCTGTAAGTTGCATAAGAAATGTTGCCAATTTAAGGAAAACAAAAAACAAAAAAAAACAACAAAAATAAAAGGCGGGTGACCGAAACGAGTGGGGTGTATGACAGCTAGCCACAAAAGACGTTTTTCATATGCAAAAACCGTTAGTGAAGATTGGCAGTGTGCAACAGTGCCAAGTAACACATCAAAGCAGCAAGGGGGGAGAAGGAATGGAGGACTGATATCCACATACATTACAAAAGTCTACAAAATATGGCGGTTGGTAGTTGTGATGGATGTGCAACAGTGCTACTGTTTTCTTTTTTGTTGGAAGAAGAGCATCATAGTACACAGTTAGTTATTTATAAGAGCTTATTACATATGTAAATATGGAGGTACGTACTTTCGGTTCAATAGTAATATTGCCCGTGTTAGAAATTACAGTTGGCTCTTATATACATTGACACATAGTGAAAATGATCCAGTTCGTTCTTTTAATATATTAGGAAAACTTCTTCAGATGGTTTGATAAGTAAGGAAAAGCTCTGTCTTCGGTTGTGCTTTATACCTGTCATGAATAGGCATCAGCGCATTATAACCCAAATCCTATTTATAGGAACAATCGATTGTATGGGGGCTATATGATATATTGGTCGAATCTTAATGATTTCCAATACCCACATTAGGTATAAAATGAGCACAAAAGCTGCTAAATTTTGCATTCCTACCTATTTAATTGCCAGAGTTATAACCCAAACCCCATTTATCGGAACAATCGATCGTATGGGAGCTATGCGTTGTATTGGTAAAATCTTGTTGTAATGATTAATGTATTACAAAATGGTGGCCCCATAACAAATTTCAGCGAGATATCTCTAAAACTGAAGGACTTTGCGTTCAAACAAACAGACAGACGGACTAACATGGTTCAAACGAGTAAGCTCATCGCCTTGATCATTTCGGTATACCCTTCTTCTTCTCAAACTTACAAATATCGGAACAAAGTTATAATACCATTTCTTGTTCATGAAAGTTATAAATATAGATAGTTCCAGACCTGTTAAATAATTATTACTAATCATAATGATTACCGGTTTGATAAATTATTTTCTGGAGAATCCATTTAATGATTGATAACCATTACTTTAAATTTCTAATGTTTATTTCCCAATTAATTCAAAAAATAATCAAAAGAAATTATGATTTTTTATGATTATTACAAAAAATTTAAAAAAGTGGTTTTGATTACTTTTGATTATTTTTAATTATTTTTTTTAATTAATTGGAAAATAGTCATTAAAAATTGAAAGTAATGGTAATCAATCATTAAATGGATTTTGATTTTTTTGGATTATATTTGATTAATTTTGATTTCTTTCAATATTGTTGTAGAAGCACACAAATATACACATTAATAATTCTGAAAAAAAAATTCAAAAAAAAACAAAACTAAAGTAATCAAAACAACGTTTTTTTGGATTATTTTTAATTTTTTTTTGGATTATTTTTAATTTTTTTAGATTATTTTTAATTTTTTTCGATTATTATATGTATATACATTTTTTCTAGTCTTAATGTATCAAATTCGTCTTTTCTTGAAAAACAATTAAAATAATCATTGCCAATTAAAAAGCCGTATAATTAATTGACTACTAATTTCTAATAAAATTGAACAGGTCTGGATAGTTCTTTCATAGAAATCTTCTAAATTAGTGTTTAAAAGCATATATATGAAATTATTAAACTCAGTTTAGTTAAAGCAGTTTGAGAGGTTTTCGTAATAGAACCAATCGATCGTTTTCACCTTGAGTCAGCGCCTAATTTTCGTTCATTTTATATCTTATGTAATTGTTTAATCATATTTTTTCATCAAATGTATAAGCTCAGACTTTTTTTTTGTGTGTACTTAAATAAATTTCGTTATTTACTAACTTATACACAAGCACAACGCTACAAAACAAATTCTCCACTACCTAAGCCTCTTCCGTCCAAACCTACATCCATGTATGTATATGGGGCTCTTCAATATCCTAATATACTTATATTAACAGCACGTGCAATTTACGGCTTACATACATACATAAATATTTAATTTAAATATATCAACCACCGTTAGCTTAACTTGACTGGATGACTGTAGCAAAATATCTTACAAGAAATTGAAGCGTTATAAATTTAATTTAAAATTTTGCGCATAAATTAAGCGCATAAGCGTTAAAGTGTCTATCGTGGCAAAATAAGCTAACAAAATGGAAGTAAGCAAGGTAGACGCATATACTCGTATGTATGTATGGCTGCCGGCAGATATAAAAATAAAATGGAAGTTAATTTTTGGCAAAATTCGCAAGAAATCAATTTCTATACAGTAGGGTCTTTTGCTCAATTTCACTATTATAATTCGAACATCAGACAAAATATTTAGTGAATTATTCAGTATTATGAGTTTCAGTATTAAAATCAAACTCAAAACTTATCACATAAATACATTTCTACTATTTATTGAAGGCGGTTTTTATAATTTAATAATAGTTATTGCTTTTTTGTACCAACAATTTTTTTGTTGATTTTACGGGCTGTACTCTATTCAATTTAACAACTTTTAATAATTAATTAAAAAATGATTATTAAAAAAATAAAAAACAACATTACTTTTCATAAAAATTAAAATGTGAAACATGAATACTAATTTATTAATGAGTAAAATTTAAATTTCATTACGCTAACCGAAATTAAATATGCAGATGTAAAATGAGGAGAGGACAAGCGGATGGTGATGACTTACAAAGCATTGCTGTCATAATCTTATATATAAATAGACAAGATGAATGAAATGTGGAACCGTTCTCTGCTAAACTATAATTCTAAGGTATACAAATTATATATGTATAGATAGGAAATTTTGAGGTGTACTTTTATCCGTAAATAAAAAAAATTTAAAAAATCATTTTAATATAAAAAATTTAACATAAAAGTCACACCACTACACATTCACTTATTCAAACTATAGAGCCGCTGTTGTGTGAGTAAATATGTCATGCATTTTTGATTTAGTTGTTTTTATTGCATTGATCACTGGCTACGCTGCCCAGTGTCAGCGGCTCTCCTGAGAGCACGAAAAGTTGCTTTGTTGGAGACATAAACAAGCAATTTCAAATATAAGCAAATATGTAAACTTCATTGCTGCTACCTACAAACAGGGTTTACAAAAACAAAATAAATGATTACTCATAAAGAGTATTAAACACCGAAGCTTGATTTGTATTTGTGGTTGGGTTTGTGTGAATTGAAATAAAGTAAAATAAAATAAAATAAATTAAATAAGATTAAAAAAAAATAAAACAAAGTTTATTAAAATAAAGTGAAGGGAAAGACAGTAAAGGTAAGGAAAGGAAAGGAAAGGAAAGGAAAGGAAAGGAAAGGAAAAAAAAAGGGAATGGAAAGTAAGGTAGAGAAAAGTAAAGGAAAGGAAGGGAGGGGAATGGAAGGGAAGGGTAGGAAAAGGAAAGGAAGGGTACGGAAAGGGAAGAATAAAATAAATTCAAAATAGAGACTGCAGAGAGTAAAAGAAGAAATCAAGAAAAAAACGAAAATATGTTAGAGGAAAGGAACGACAGAGAAAGGAAGGGAAAAGGGCAGATGAAAAGTACAGCAAATAATGAAAATAAAATAAAGTTTAGTGGTTGAATTTCAACCACTGGGCGTTCTCTAGTAATAATAATAAACCCAACGGATTGCCCACCATCTCGTCCAACCGACAAGAGGGGCGCATCCGCATAAAGTGCGGATCATATTTGCGGAGTGTTTGAAAGGTGGAGGTTTGTTAACCGTCGAGATCTCAAACTGCTCAACTACAGAAAAATTTTCATCAACTGAGTAAGCATACATAACAGATCAAAATAAATAAACACATATAAATCATTTGTTAATAGAGGAGAGAAAAGCTTTTTTATTATGGGCTCTACGTGCGAATATTTCGCAAACAATTTAAACTTGAAAAATAGCCAAGACTTTAAATGAGCTCAAGGCCAAGAATAATCTTTTTTTTTTCGAAGTTTTAGAAAAATTATTATTCCTTTTTATTTATATTATTTTAAAACTAATATTTTCATTCTCTATTTTAGAAAACACTTTTTATAATTAATTAATGTATACCGTTGGCAAGATAACAAACAACAGTTAGAGGAAAACTTGAATTAAGCAGCTTGCAAAACTACACGCAGCATAGCCGGCAGCTGCGCTGGCAATCAGAGTGAGTGGGTTCGATTCTCCACAAGATCCTCTGAAGTAGCAAAACTATACGAATTAGTCTGAAGAGAAATCGTGGCTGTTTTCGAAATAGTACTATAACTATAGCGCGTATATGTTTGTTGCTTTAAATTTTTCCTCTAATCAAAAATAATAATAATTAACTAAGAATTATTATCAACTGGTCTTGAGCTCGTTATACTTACAAAAAATATGTAAAATGAACAGATCGTAAAACCAACAACAAAATAATTAAAAAATAATTAGTTAAACAAATTAAGAAAACAATAATAACTTTTATAAAAAAAATTATTTTTGGCCTTGAACTCATTTATAGTCAAGGATACTTTATAAATGTACAGGCCGTAAAAACAACTATTCAATTCAATGGTTGGTATACAAATAAATTTTAATTGTATTTGCAGTTTTGGCGAGGAAATGATGAGGCAGGTGTATTATTTTCTGCATTGAAACACGTCAAAACGCCCGGAAACGTCCTACGAGTAAACACGCCACTGACTTAACTTCTAAATATTTTATTCCCTACCCGTAGGCGTTTTATTTTGCATATCGATCCAAAGCCGTCAACGGGCTTAAGCGACAAAAGAAATATTTTACCCTAGACCATTTTTTATTATAAAAAATATAAAATTTATGAAATCTGGCGCTTAAGACCAAATTGGTTTAGCCATAACTTTTAAAGCGTTTATCATAGAGCTTTGAAATTTAGGGAGCTCCTGACCTCCTGACTCCTAAAATGGAAAATCGAGAATTGTGTTTCTTAGTTGTTTTTGACGCTAATGGCTCGATATAATCCGAACTCTATTGATAACCATATCATAACTTAATCATATCTATTATCGAAGAGTGTTTCCGCCTTAACCCAGAAATAATATATAATTCATTAAAAGTAGCAGAATACACGAAATATCCAATGGATTGCAGAACTACTAACTACCTGAAACAAAAAGCATCGAATACGAAAAATAAAAGTTACAAATTATTAATAAATTATTGCAAACTGAAAAACCAGTACGTTTTGGTAACGCCGAAAAACCAAAATTCAAATGGTTCCCTGTTATATTCTTACGGCTATGTCGTTATGATATGGCACCATTACGCGATTAAAATGTTTTTCATAAGGTTTGAATCAGCTATTTTTTATGGATACGGCTTTGTTACTATTAATTGCTCTTTTACCTCGACGTGAAACTAGAAAATCGCGAGTTAACGGTGGAACTTCACTTGGAGCGCCCCTTACCAAATGGGCTCAAGGGTATCATAAGCAGCGAATCAAGCGCTAGACATATTATTTTTCCGATATTTTCCCAATAATTAATATTGTACAAACATATAAATAAATATGCATTTTCATCACAGGCCATATTTTGTCTATGTATTTCTGTGGTCATTTCGATACAAACACATAATTGACAAAGTGTGATTTTTCACACCATAACGCATTATATTTGACACTTTATGTTTTCACTCATACACACATATACCTAGCAGAAAATAGTGTAAGTGGCTACCCCTGATCATTTCTCGCATACTGTAAGGGATATTCATTCATCATTAGGCGGAGTCTTTGCTTATAGAGCTCAGCGTTGAATTTCGATACTCGGCTGAGAAAGAACAATAAAACTCTCCAATAGGGTTATTAATCAGTTGCAAAAGGGGTTTTGGTACTTAATGCCCGATTTGAAGAGGTAGTAAGATGTAGTTTTTGTTTGCTTGGTATTATGTAACATATGTAAGCCTCGTATTTTTTTAATTCGTTACACAGTGGGATTTTTCGACAGATTAAAAAGAAAAACTCTTCATCAAAGCCTTCTATTTAATTTAACGAACAAAATCCTGTTTTTACTTTTGGAAAAGGCTGAGCATTGTATCGTGTATGGGGGTTTTGGCCTCCTAACTCCACATTTCGAAATTCTAGCTATGCAGTTTTTTTTGATCGATAAGGCGTAAAGTTTGTACGGAACTACAGCCTAGAGACGCGACTTTTATTTATTAAAAAAAAAGTACAAAGAAAAAAATTTATTTCTGCAACTTTATTCGGACAAAAATAATAGGTCCACCTGTTCTTTTATTTTTTCTCACAAGCAATAAAAGTTGTCTTCGGCGAGATATTTTTTAAGGACGGAAAAGCCCTTTTCAGTAGTAAACAAACCGGTAATATAAATTATTGATTGATAGCCAAATTTATTAAATTAAAATTGCCGGTCTGTTAGTTATTGAGAAGGACTTTTATTCTGTCCTTAAAAATATTTCGCCAAAGATAACTTTTATTGCTGGCGAGTAAAAAAAAGTCCGGATTTTTGAAATATTATCAAACTGTTTTAAAAAAATTAAAAAAAATGTATAATGGCCAGAATTATGATACCGGAAGTCCTAGGATGACAGAAAAGTTAATAAGTTCCTTTGGGGACACTATCCACCCCGAGCTTTTATAAAATCAAACAAAAAACTTTTACTTTCAGTTCCTGCTGGAAACACCTTTTTTATTTTTATGTGTTACACTATGTCATTTGTTTAAAGAAATAAATATTCAGCCCAATTCTAAATATTCTCACGAAATAAATTTCTCTCGGATTTTTTTGCTCCCTCGGAAAAATTCCTCCAATTATGTTCTCCTGGGGAGAAGAATAACTGGGGAAGAGGAATTTCGAATTTTCGAAATCAGCTGTTTTGGCAATTGGCATGGTATACACGGATTTCTAAACTCGCTAACGAAATTTAAAAATGTAAATATTGTGAAGAATTCGTTTAAAAAAAAGAAAAAAAAATTTAAAACAACGGTTAGTGTTGCTTTCCATGTTTGTGGCACAAATTAAGCGAATAAGAGCCACAGGAAAATAAACACAGGATTATGAGATAGTACATATACACTTGAGTTGCCGCAAACGTTATCTAAAATTTTTGTTTGTATATTTAATTTGCTTTTTGCTGTTTGCAGATTTAAAAAGTATTATAGAATAAACAAGCCCGGAACTCCTTACATCGCACACTCAGCAACTCAAAAATACAATTTTATGATGGCCTTGCATCAAGTTTAAAAACATCCATATCTGTTGTATATTTATACTTTTCGATCTAAAATACATCGTATTCTAATATAACATTATTTTAGTTTAGTATATACTTACACAAGTTAATAGTTTTCCTATAAAAATACAAGAAACATTCAATTCTATCCCGCGCTCCTTTCAGGTTAGCTGGTGGAAAAATTCCTTAAAGATGACAGCGAAATCTCCCTTTTCCTCAAATTCGTAATAGCTACTTTTCTCCCTTAACTGGTTTTCCCTTTTTCGAACGTTATTCAGAATAAGAGGAAAGGGAAGAGTGAAAAAATTCCCAAGGATTTTTTATTCAGAATACTAGAAATGGGAGAGGGGAAAAAATCCGTGCAGATTTTTCGTTTAGAATTGGGCTGATTAGAACCCTTATTTAACTAACAAAATTTGAACACAATTTTTTTGGAAAATATTGACTTTTGTGTCCTATAGGTGATTTTGAGCCATTCTATCCGTCCTACACCTCAAACTTGGATTTCAAGCTGTTTGCAAGCACACCGTTCATCTTCACAATTATTTTAACAACTCTCCCTCTTCACTTCAAGATAACCTTAACATACTCGTACAATGCGCGTGGTAGGCGTATGCTTCTTGTCTATCCACGGAGCTTTCTTAGTTTTAGAAGAGTCTCGATATTCCTCAAAAGGCATTTTATCAAATGGATTAAGCCTTATATAAGCAGTCATTTTTCTTGTAAGTAATTGCAGAATTGGCAATATTAAGCGCTCAAATACATACACAAGTATGTATGTATAAACAGTGGAGTATACAGCTATGCACTCGTTTACGCGGACGTATTTTAATTGCATTAAAAATGATACACCGGCTGCCGTTGCATATCTGTTGCAGTTCAAAAATATTTCATCGATGAATGCGCATATGCGCATACATATTTATGTATATAGCAATTACATATTATTTACATTATTTGAATAATTTAATCATTTCAATTAAATTTTGCTCAACGCATTCCTGACGCAGTGAAATACCGATCAAACTAAAAGCAATAATGAACAAGTAGATATACACTAACGTCGCAGTTACTCACATACACCTTCACCCGTATGTAATACCAAACCCATTTACTGACAGACACTGAAGGGAGTGAACCGCTTTATAAAATAATAGTCTAAGAGCCAGTGAGTGGCAGAACTGTATGTATTTTACCAAAGCTGGTATTTTGCTTAAATATTCTCTTATACCTACCTTACATGAAATAGGTAACAACTAAGCCCGGCGAAGATGAGACAGGTACTTAAATTAGGCCAATTTTCAAAGCATTTTACCAAAGCTGAATTTTACATATGTTATTCATAACAGTGCTATTAGCTTATTTTCAAAACGGCAGACATTTTCTCCGGTTGTAAACCTCCGGCAGACGGCAATATATTTCTTGCCCTGCGAGTACATGTACCTGCTGTAATTATATGAAAATTATTGGAACGCCGATTTCTACCAATATTTTATTAAAATTGCACGCTCTACAAAAAAGGTTATTTCTTCACTTATTTTACCATTAAAAAGTTATTCAAGGTCAAAGGTCGAGATACCCTGCAGTCAATTCTACTAGTTTTATACTAGTTAAATACTAGTTTGCCAAACCGGCTCAACTAGTTGGAGTTCTGTAGTTTTTTCATATTAGCGACTGGCATTTTTAACACGGCGATATCCTACGAGATGGCAATTGTCCGCTTCTGCATCAGCAATATACCAATTTACACACTAGTTATTATATACATGAAGATCATACCAGTTTGTATACTAGTCAGTACATACACCAGTATCAAGCCAGTTACTGTACCACTTCATAGGAGCTTAATTCATTTTGAGTTGAAAAATACAAGAAAATTTCAAAATTACATCACAAACCACTTAAATGAAAATTCAGTCATCATATATAAAATATGTATCTATAAAAATAATTATTACTTCACTATATTGAACCATGATCCAATAATACAGGTCGTGTTAATAGACCAGCTGATTTTTACTTTTGGCTCGAATTTTGACATTACACTCATTTCTCAGTACTATTTTGACGTTAAACTCACAAATTACAAAAACAAAATTCATAGAACATTTTTGTGTGTTGGTATGTTTGTCGAGCTACTACGACCTGTTTTAGTTGGATCATGATATTGAATAAATTTCAAAAAAAATATAGTCACTATTCATAGCAATTTTGCTCTTGGAAAACATTTATAAAAAGTAATTTTCTTTTCTTTTAAATAATCCTTTTTTCATTGAATATTATAATTGATTTCACAGGGAGAAATCTTTAAATTTTCTTGAAACATTTTATGGAAAATGGAACACTTTTGAAATTTTGCTTTGACAAGTGATCGTTTCGTTTTAACTTTTTTCGTGGTTTCATTTGAGCACTGCTTACTCGTTTTTGCATTGCTGGTACGCCGCTATGCAGTATTGTTGTTTTGGTCGAAAAATCGACTTTTCCAAAACCCGAAAATAAAATTTGTTTCCTATCGAAAAATCGATGGCGCGATATCGGTTAATAAATCGACCCAGTCTAATGTACATAGTTTCGAAGATATAGTGAATTAACTTTTGTTTAATCCTGGTGCCGCTTTCGGTTTTTAGGGTTTCTTTGATACATAGAACACTTATCTATATATAAAATGTCATTAACTTGAACCAAATAAACTCCTAACTATACCGAATTGCAGCTTTATATAACCCGGGGGCTTTTCCAAAAACTACATACAGCCTGTGTCGTCCCCAGCTAACTCCTGAACCAAAATTGAAAGTTTCATTGAGATCAACAATAAACTCTGTACATAAATAAAGGCAAACAACACAAATGTGTGGGCGTGGCATCGAATTGTAATATTTTATAGACTGGCGGCATGGCTGTAACCAGTGATTCAAAAAATATACGGTGAAAATTTTATAAAAATCGGTTGAATATTATAAAGGACACACAGAAAACATTCATTTTTATTTATAAGATACAAATTTTATTTTTTTTTGAATTAAAATTTTTTTTTTGTTTCTGGTTTAATTAAATTTTAACTCAATTTTGAGCACTCAAACAATGTTTTCAGGCAAGTAGAGTGTAATGTAATTGTTTGTTAGATATGTTTGCAACCTTTTTTGTTACAGTTTTGTTTTTACATTCCAAAAGCACGAATAAGTTTTTTTTATTGAAATAGAGCATTTTTTTTGACTAATTAAACTCGACTAAAAAGTTAAAGTATTAAAAAAACTCATATTTTTAAAAAATCAAAAAAAAGAAAACCCTGTTGAAAGTTTCAAGACATTAAACCCCCTATTCTGTGTTATTGACAAATTACCAATCTAAATAAATAATCCAGAAAAAAATATTTGTATTATATTTTTTGAATTTTACGTCAAAAACAACAAAAATAATTATATTTTTGACACAGAATTCAAAACACTTGATACAAATATTTTTTTCTTGATTGTTTATCAAGATTGATAATTTGTAAAAAACACAGAATCGGGGGGTAAATATAAGGAAACCGCTGTCTTCGGCTGTGCGGAAGGCTTTATACCTTTCATGAATACAAAGCACGGTTTTAAAAGTTCGATCCTTACTTACAATAATTACCAACTCTGCAGAATCCGATAATTTTACCCTGTTAATTTAGAGATACATAGCCCATGGGGGCTATACGATATATTGCTCCAATCTTTATATATAAAAATGCGAAGTTTGTGGGGTCTACAACGTCTATGTTACGACATATTCGTAAAAAACCAAAAGGAAGTTTCCAATGGCCAGAATTTTCAAGGGTCAGATTTTCACCATTTATATATCAATGGATAGCTAAAGCAATAAACTTTCCAAAAATGTATAGTCCCAAGGGTATATCTCAGTTTTAAACAAGTAAGGAAATGGCTGTCTTCGATTGTTTCGAAGACTTTATACCTTACATGAATACGCATCACGGTTTTAAGTATCTTATCCTTACTTACAATTAGTACAAACTCTGCGAAACTGTTAATTTAAAGATACATAGCCCAAACCCCATTTATCGGAACAATTGATCGTATGGGAGCTATGCGTTGTATTGGTCTGATCTTCCTGGTTCCGACATATCATTAATGATTTACAAAATGGCGGTCCCTTACCAAATTTCAGCGAGATATCTCAAACACTGAGGGACTAGTTAGCGTTTAAACAGACATACAGATGGACATGGCTATATCGGATCAAATCATCGCCTCGATAATTTCTTTATACTTATTGGTGGGTCTATCTTTTCTTCTCATACATAAAAACATCGAACCAAAGTTTTAATACCATTTCAGGAACATGAAAAGGTAAGTATACAAAATTTTAGTCTAAAATTTAATGGCGAACTTTCAATTTTTCGAAGTCTAAAATTAGATATTTGAGAATTTTTTTTTTTTAACCTCCAAATATCTCCTTTGAAAGTGCAAAAGCTGATTCTTTTTTAATATTGAAATTTACCTTACAAAACAAAATTTCAATTTTATTTTGAATTTGCATAACTTCGTTTTATGACAAAAGGAAATTCCACACCAAAATTCATTCAAATAGGCAGAGGTCGACTCCAACTTTCTGAAGATTTTCCATGGAAATACCCTTGGCTGTCTAGTGGCTATTTGTGTTTGTACTAGTTTTGAAGTAGTTTGCAACTAGTTGCTTTCACTGCAGCGTGAATACATAAAATTTATATAAATATGTACATACAAGGTAGTTGCAGCTATGAATATATAAATATTTGCATACTAAAGTATTTCACACTCGGAAATCAATTTGCCGTGAATAATTGTAAAAAACATTTTCAGTAAACACATTATTTGATTATTATTGCAGCAATCAGTAACACGTAATGCTGCTGCTGTAGATCGAACAGCCAATATGAGCAACAGGAATAAAAATTACAACAACTAAAACAAAGACAACAAATAGCAACAAATTACAGCAAAATGCTTTAAATCACACAACGTCGTTGTCTCTTCTGAATGTTTGTATTGTACGCACATTTGTTGCAAAATAGACATTTACTTAAGTACAGGGTGGGCCATTAGGAATGGAACGTTTAATGTGTAAATATTTAGAGCAATGGGAAATCTAGTTTGGGTCGATGTACTTTTGTCTGAAGGGAGGGAAATGGTAGTCACTCTGAGATTTACAGGTTGATGCATGTATGGAGTAGAAAAATTGCGGTCTTGATCCCGATTTCGTCTGTAGCAAAGGACCGTCGAGAATTCCGGAGAGAAAAAGGCTTGCTGTTTGGTATTGCTCCTAACGGTTGAGAGTAGTAGGTTGTCGGTCTAAGATCGCAGCGGTGAAGTAGTTAAGAAGTCTTTAGCCGAAAAGGGTGTCCTGCATTTATTGGGGTTTCTTTAAAAATAGCTTATCAGGTCATTTAAAGCTCAGTATCTAAAAGAAAGTGTGTAAAATGTGAGGGAAATTTTTCTTGGAGAGTGCTTCCGAAAGGGTAGCTTTTTGTCAGATATCAATCCTCCTTCAGGTATTACGAGGACTATCGTGTGAGAGATTTGATTTAAGCATGTCACATCTTCCAGGTTAACCTGCCTAGTTAAATTTGAATTTAACAATAAGATTCAAATCTTGCAACCCATCCCAACACTTATCAGGGACCCTGTTTTTCACATGGGAATTGATTGTATAGCCGTTTGTAGGCATTCGAATTGTGTGACTTAAGTGTCCTTTTTTATTTGTATTTTATTAATAACAAAAAAATGCGTGATGTATAAAAAAGTTGTAAACCACAAACAACCGAGAAAAAAAAAATAAAGCCAACAACGCCCATATCGCACATTCGTTCGAACTGCCATTGGCACTGCCCGTCGCATACGACATCTTTACTATAAAATCGCTTAACTTGTGGCACAAGTGGTGATTGCTATTTTGTCCACTGACACACTGAATACGAATATAATTGTTAGCATTCGTCTGTTCGTAAATACATCTGCTTTGCTTTAGCCGAAGTTTTTGGGCCTTGTGGTCTAGTCGCTCTATATTGGAGTACTTATTAAGTGTTCCTCTTAAAATAGTAATGGGCGAATTGATACGTCTACAACGACGAATATTAAGCATAATTCTAACCGGAGCTCATTCGTATAGACAGGATAAATTGGACTTCTTGCCTCAAAGATCATTATATTCTGTCAGAAACACCCACACCCAATTAAGGGGCTAACTGGAAGAATCGGCATTGAAGTTTTATGGCAGTTTTGATTTCTACAGGACCGGTCTGCACACACACACACATGCTTATCAGCCTAACGGTACATATAAATCAACTGCATAAGAGATGAATTTGCTGGAAAATGCACAACAAAATGAATTGGAATGCCGTATGACCCGTTTTGGCCCTATACTTCATCCTCTCGGTCGGGGCAACTGTAGCTAAGGCCATAGATAATCTTGTAATTGCGTTTGGTCGGTTTGGAAAAGGTCTTCAAAGTTGACGGTAGCTTATCCGCACTGACAAGGAACTCACAGCAATAGATATTATGCCGACAAATGCCGAGTTCGCTGTAGTGCATTCTAGGAAACCAACCTTTCTGGGGTGAAGAGATCAGCTCTTCACGTAAGTGAAAGTATTATGGGTCCGATAGATGGTCCGCTGCCAGATGAATAACCCTGCGCTAACTTTGGATACATCTTGTATAGATGTCCGAAATACTCAACCCAACTCTATGAAAGATTCATAGTAAGTTTATGTGCTCGTCGGGTATGTCCGCAGGCAATATAAAATTTCAATCCGCTTGGAATGTGCCCTTCAATCAAGCTGCATGTAAGAGGGAACGGGAGCAAAAGATACCGGCACAAGTGCGATCTGGATACTGTAACAGATTAAACTTTTACCAGACTGAAGCCCCATATGACGAATGTCTGCCCGCATATGGGTAAGAATATCTTCACCTGCTCCACGGAGCAGGCTCTTTTAACAACAACTTCACTCTGGTTCCTGGGGATTCCGTTAGAAGATGTTGATGACAAAGTGGGATAGGGAGACGGAGCAGGCTCTTTTAACAATAACTTCACTCTAGTTTCTGGGGCTTCCGTTAGAAGATGTTGATGACATTTCGGGGTAAGGTGATTGACGCCTAGAACAACAACAAGAGGAAAAGGAAGAGAGATAAGAAGAGCAGTATAAAAGAAAAGAGGAGAGAAATGGGAAAAAATAAGAAGTAGAGGAATTGCGGGAAATAAGCAAGGAGGAGTGAGGAAACGGTTGCGAAAGAAAAGTCGGATTGATAGAAAGGGGAAGCTAGAGATGATGATGGGATGTGTACAAATTTTTGAAGGATGAGTTCTGGAGAGGACAGCGTCAGGTCTGCTAGTTAAATCTCTGCAGTATTTTCTCCTTGACTCTTAGTTATGATGGAACAGCTAATCGCTAAGTGTAGGGAGCCTGATATGGAACTTTCCAGGTTGTCTAGGAAGACTCCAATAGCACTAATGGAGATTAGTAAATGTTCAATTATTAAAGTATTCTTATGATTCATTGATATAAAAAGTTAAGTGCATTAATGAAGAAGCGCAGGGCACTCCCACCCCTTATTGTTGAAATAAGCTTAATTTCCCTGCCAAATTGCGATAAGCCTAGGTTGAATCAGGGATGAGTCCCAAAGTTCTGCCTTCCTTTTATGGGTTGAAGTGAGAAATTTTGTTTGAGCATGTCCTATGAAGAGACTAATTGGTCCCTTTTATGCCTGAAAGGGTAGTATCGTACATATCCTCTTCGTTCCGCTATGGGTAGGGTCGTACAAGTCCACTTTCAATATCTATAAGTAGGCTACACAAATTAAAATCGATTTGTCTCAACTAAGCCCATAACGGAATAATTGGGATCAATTGTAGCCCACTGTAGACGAAAGATATCAATCGGATACCACTCTTTAGTGATCAGTCGCATAATTTTATGAGGTTTATAAGTTTGAATAACATGGCTTAGGCGTTGAAATATGTTGAGACGGAGACTCTTTTCCCGAGTTATTTAAAAAACTTATAGAGCCAGCTGCTTCCACATGAGTTTTAAAAAGCTTTAGAGTGCTTTCCGACCCTTATGGAGTACTCTTTAAAAGCTGTCTTTGAGTACTCTCGATTTTGTCAAGGTCATCAAAGGATATGTAGTATGTGTGTTTCTGTGTGCGCGCTTGGGTGGGTTTGAGCAGTGCCACCGTAAAAGTACCGCTATGTTTAAGCCTAGGTATGTGCTGCAGGGATTGAAAGGACGACACAGGGAAAAAGTTAAAATGTTTAATTGCCTTGTATTGCGGTTGAATTGTCTGGCAGCCGCCAATATTTTTGTTGTTGTTGTTGTTGTTGTTTTTGTTGCTGCTAGTTACCGCACTTGTTTTCACTTGTGTCACCGGGCATATTGTCAGCGTTGTTTTTGTTGTTTTTCATTGCTGTTGTTGTTAACTACGGTTGTTATTTGTTGTTTTTGTTGTGGTTACTGATATTTTATTATTATTTTCAATGCTATTGGACAAATTAAAAAATATTTTACGTCGCAAGGATACCAAGCGTGCTGCTGCTGATTTTGCTTTACTAGGACATTTTACCGTTTTCCTTCTTAACGCGCCATGTAACGATTTTGTTGTTGTTTTTATTGGTCAGCTGAGTGGCATTTTTACAGCCACTTTATGTCAGTGTCGAAATGGGACACATACACACACACACACACACACACATACACGCAAAACACTCACAACAGCAATTACAGCAACTACAAAAACTACAACAACAGCAACAGGAAGCATATCAAAATCAGCCAGCTAGCATCCCGCTGCCGTTTCAACCCAACCAATTTGCTGTCATATTGGTCATTATTATTAAATCGAAGTTTAATTTTTATGAAGTCAGCATTTGTACGATTGTGGAAATGTGAAAGGAATTAAATTATTATTTTCGTTAATATTGAATTTTAATTTGCAAGTGCCATTGGTAAACTGAGAGTGTGTATGTGTGTGTTAGTGAATGGAAAATAAAAATAAACATGCAATGATATGATATGATCTGATATATAAGCAAATATGATGTAGTCCGAGGTACCGGCGCGCGTCCCATACACGAGGCATATTGTTAATAGGCAGCATATCAGACAAGGAGGTTGCGCATACCCTAGAAGAGGGACCTTTGAGCAAGTATGTTGTCATTCAGGCTATGAGTTTCGCGTTTCAAAAAAATGGGACTCGTTTCCTTTTGTTGATTTGTAGATAGGGTTGAATGTTAATGCATGCTATTTGGAACGATTTTCCCTCATCCCTTGGAGACAAAACTGCTTCGGCGTTGTGCCATCTTCAGAGCAATGTTGCATTCCGATACTTCTTTATCCATCGACTTGTATTTATAGTTTGCAGGAACCGTAGCTGGTATTGTCAAAAAAAAAAACTTGTTTTCAAATACCTCGAAACTGTTGACATTATCTGCTCCAGTACCTGTAATTATAAAAACAAGAAAATATATATAGAAAGACCGGTATGCGAAATGACTCTGAAGATGGCAAAGCGCAACTTCTGCGTGTTATGGGCTTATAATATGCCTGAGGAGGGCATACCTGTCGTAAGAGGTGACTATAATCCACAAAGGGTAATGAAGTGCAACTCGATGGTTTATCTATGGATAAAATGCCTCTCGCCTCTCATTACCAACCTTCTTCTTCCTTATGGTAGGAGTAGGAGCGATAACCTAGAAGGTTCTTTCGGTACCATTCTCATATCCGACTTTCAACCACACTCGCCGAAACCGTCGGGAAGTGTTTTGTTTGTTAAGAACAACAACAACAAGATAGCAAAACGCAGACACTGGTTTGTTTCTAAACCAAATTTGACAAGGGATGACCACAACTCGTGCCAATGAATATAGAAGGACCACACGAAACCAAATTTAAAGTAAACACTTGGTTTGACGTTTTAAGATGATTAAAGATTTTCTGTGATCAAAAAAGAAAAAAAAATTCGCTCTCCTGAATTTGAAATTGCCAAGGACTTAGCTTATTACGCTCTGAGGGGCAGCTTATTAGGCAGAGGGCATTCCAGTATTTCGCCCAAATTTAACTTTGTCCCTGATAAGACAGACTACTATGCGCCGGTCCCTTCTCAGTTGCAACCTTGGACACTCTCATACGGTCGAGAGAAGTGCACGGACGGGGCTAAGCTTGATGAGAAAGTCGAGGGCGGGGTCTTCTGCGAAGAGCTGGGCATCAGCAAAAAATTTAGGCTGCCCGATTACAGCAGCCTCTTCCAGGCGGAAGTGGCTGCTATCAAGGATGCATTGGATGAAATGCTACTCAGGAATTAAACGGTTACTCGGATAGCCAAGCAGCTATAAGAGCGCTGGGATCGCCCACAGTGCGATAGAGTTGTCAAGGATTGCATGACTTCGCTAGCTTTGGCGTCGAACTAGTTGAAGATTAAAATTATCTGGGTGCCGGAGCACAAGGACGTCCCTGATAACTACCAAGCAGATATCCTGTCCAGAGCGGGCACTTGCGAGACCGAGGTGGCTTCCGGCAGTGGTTTTTAGGTTTCCCTTGGCTACGTACAGTCTGCTCCTCGACAGGAGGGCCTCTGATTAGCTAAGCAAGCGCTGGGCTGACACCACCTCAGGTGTCGAAATCCTTCTGGACAGTAATAGACTCCAAGCGGTCGGCGGAACTGGTAGGATTTGCCAAGACACATCTGTCTACTGTGATTAGAGTGCTAACCAATGGTGGTGCATGCGGTATGACTGAACATCCTAGAAAATCAAAGCTGTGTCAGCTGCATGAAAGACGATGAGGTTGAATCACCAAGTCACTTTATGCTCAATTGCCCAGCTTTTGATAGGACAAGGTGTGAAAATTTCTGTCGAGACGTACTCGACTGCCCGGACGAGCTTTCCGAGATCGAAGTGAACCTTACCTACATCGTTGCTACGCGGCGGTTTTTGAAATAAGTAAGAAATGGGGTCACCGTTAGTCAACGTGGTATCACAACGGACAGGGAAAGTGTCTAAGTGGGCTGCCCCTTTGGGCAACCGCCACCGTACCTAACTTAACCTAGGTTAGTCATTCACAGAATAGAACGCGACGGACTAAACAGGGTTAAATATACTGATGTTGACAGTTCTTTTCAAGATATGTATCCGGTAACCTCCGATACAAGCATCTTGAGCCACCAGTTCGACTGCCGTGGCAGCGATTTCGCTGTGGACTTTAGTCGCCTCTCACCTGGTGCATATTCTAATCTCTTACTGCGTAGTCCCTGAAGTCCTATCGACTCACCCAGAATGCCTTTCAGCCTAATGAAATTATCGGCAACGTGACCCTGTGTTCTTATCAGAGTTTGTACAGAGACATAGGGCAAATTATAATCAACTTCACTTTAGCATACAGGGTGGCTGATGAATTTTGCTACATTAAGAAACTCAAATAATTTTTTTTCAGTGTATGGAATTCATTTTTCTTTTATTCATATTAAAGCTCATTAAATTTTATTAAATATAGCTTAATTAGTTTTAAAAATAATGGAATTTAAATGCCCCCCCTGCTCGTCGATGCATGTGCGGCATCTTACCAAAAAGTTGTTCATTACTGCTTGGAGAGTTGAGACAGAAATAGCCGCAATTGTTTCTCGAATGGATTGCCTTAGTTCATTCAAATTTGTTGGTTTTGCTTTGAAGACTTCCTGTTTGCAATAACCCCACAAGAAAAAGTCAGGTGCAGTAAGGTCAGGCGACCTGGGTGGCCAACGGAATGTGGAGTTTCTGGATATCAGCTTATTGGGAAATTTTCGTCGCAATTCTGTCATAACAGGTTGGGCTATATGAGGAGCTGCACCATCTTGCTGAAACCACACAGAGTTGAAAGAAATTCTCATTCGGCGTAATTCTGGATAGAAAAACTCTCTCAACATGCTCAAGTAGGGCCCGACAATGCAGCGTGATGAAACTGCACACCACACTGTGACACGAAGTGGATGCAATTCCGTCTCATGGAGTATCTGTGGGTTGGAAGCACTCCATATTCGACAATTTTGTTTGTTTATGTTGCCGTTTAAATCGAAATGGGCCTCGTCAGACATGAAAAGACAGTTCAACATCTTTCCATCCTCTTTCACCATTTGAAGCATCTTCTGGCAAAATTCCAAGCGAATCGGCAAGTCTGCAGCGTTCAGTTTGTTGACCATTTGAATTTTATATGGGAATAAGTCCAAATCTTTGTGAATAATTGACTGTAATGACTGTCTGCTTACACCCATTTGAGCAGATAAGCTTCTTGTCGAAACACGTGGATTGTTTTGTATGGCAGCAGCTACAGCAGCGATTGTTTCCTCCGTTCGAACTGAAGGGTTTCGATGGTAAGGTCTTCTGTTGACTGTCCCATGCTCGGCAAAATTGTTTACAAGTCTTATTATGGTCCATCTGCTCGGAGGATTGCCGCCAAACGTGCGCCTATACTCTCTTTGAACCGAAACTACGGACTCCAGTGCGTGATAGTGGCGGACGATCCAAATTCTTGTTTCAGTGTCCCAGTTATCCATTTTTGTTAAATGTAAAAGTCAATCTGCAAAATAAAAAAAAAATTTACCAGATTTATTAAATAGAAAAAAAGTTATTTAATTTTTTTTTGGTAGCGGCTTTCATTAGCCACCCTGTATTTAATGGAATTTAATGGAATCATTACCGAGCAGGGATACAACACTCCGAATATCTTGCGCCGATTTCATAATTAGCACAGGACATTTATATATAGTTATCTGCAAGTATTTATGTACATATATATACAAGTGCCTGTGTGTTATATATGTAGTTCTGCGAAGTGCACGACACACCATTAAACATCTAAATACGTGCGGCAAACTAATATTTAAGCCCCGGATGGAGTGTCAACCTAAATGGTCACACAACAGTAACGAACATCGACACGGATAGAGATGTATGTAAGTATGTATTACTTGAAAATGGCTGATATGTATGTATATTATTTGTGTGTATATTAGAATGTCTTACTCCCCACAAAGCTTTTTTACGAACTCTGCGAATAATAATAGCGACCTCGACATTTTACTTTGGGAAACATCGATCGAGCTCAGCATTTTTAGAGCTGGAGGTTTCTCGTTTTCCAGGCAATAACGTATATATAAAATAATAAATATAATAGGATTAGTTGGCATGTGATAACCGTACTTAGAACCCATAGATATGATAAGATAAGGTGGCAACGCTTCAAAATACCCATATTTTCATATTCTATTTGATTTCAGACATACGATATCTTAGTACCAGATCTGTTAAATAATGATTACTAATCATAGTGATTACCGGTTTGATTAATTATTTTCTGGGGCATCCATTTAATGATCGATAGTCATTACTTTAAAATTTTGATGATTATTTTCCAATTAATTTAAAAAATAATAAAAAAAATCATGGTTACTTACGATTATTAAAAAAAATCAAAAATTATCAAAAAAAGTAGTTTTGATTATTTTAGATTTTTTAGATTATTTTTAGATTTTTTTTTTGATTATTTGTGAGTGTTTTCAGTATAGTTGTAGAAGCATATAAATATAATAATAAAAAAAAAAATTAAGTAAACAATTAAAAATTAATCAAAAATAATCAAAAGTAATCAAAACAATTTTAAAAAAATTTTTTTTTTTGCAATTGTAATCAATTAATAATTGCCCGTTCTTGAATAACAATTAAAATAATCATTACCAATTAAAAAAACCTTCTAATTAATTGATTACTTATTACTAATCTGTTCTTGATAAGTTTTTGTATAACAAATATATTTCTCGGTTCGAGGAAGAGCTGAAAGAAAATCCCAAATCCTTCTGGAATTTCGTCAGATCGAAAAAAGGCTCTTCTAATATTCCAACCTGCGTCAAATTTAATGGCATTAGTTCAAGTAGTTTGGCAGAAACAGCAAACCTTTTTGCTAACTTTTTCAAATCCAACTTTGTTGTGGACTCGGATATCATTGATAATGAACTCTTTATTGGTACAACAAAATCCTTAGATTTTGGGTCTTTGTCGGTATCTGAATCAGACATAATTACTGGGATATCCTCCTTGCAATCTTCTTTGAAAAAGGACATTGATGGTTTGTCTTCTTTTTTCTTTAAAAAATGTAGTATTTCCCTGTGTGAGCCATTGTGCCATATTTTTAACGTCTCGTTGTCTACTGGCTTCTTCATTGATCGTTGGAAGTTGGCGTCCATCACACCAATCTTCAAGTCCGGTAATAAAAATGAAGTAACAAATTATAGGCCAATATCTAAATTGTCGACCTGCTCTAAACTTTTTGAGAAAGTAATTAAAGTCAAGTTGGATTTTGCCATTAAAGGGATTATCGATCCTTGTCAGCATGGTTTTATAAGAGGGCGTTCAACTGTTACAAATCTTGCTGTGTTTTCCCAGTTCTGCATGCCCGCGTTTAAGGATGGATATCAAGTTGATACATTGTATACAGATTTCTCTAAGGCATTTGACAGAGTCTCTCATAAAATACTACTGTGGAAACCCGAAAAAATAGGCTTCCATTCAACCTTTCTAGCATGGCTGAAATCATACTTATCAAACAGAATTTCATTTGTCGAAATTGAGAATATGAAGTCTCATAAGTTTTTAGCAACCTCAGGCGAGCCGCAAGGTAGCATCCTCGGTCCAATTTTATTCATAATTTTCATCAATGATGTAGGTTTGTATTTGAAGCATTCCAACTATTTACTATATGCAGATGATTTAAAACTGTTTAGAAAGATTAAATGTCCATCGGATGCATTACTCCTGCAGAATGATTTGAATGCCCTTAATGCTTGGGCTCTTCAAAATAAACTGCAACTTAATATTAGTAAATGTTGTCATGTAACGTTTTCTAAATCTCTGAATGCCTTTTCGTCAACATACTCGATCTCAAATGTAGCTCTTGCTTCGATAAAAGAGTTTCGCGATCTTGGTGTAATTTTTGACTCTTCCTTCACTTTTATTAACCATGTTAATTTTCTTATACCAAAGGCTTACGCTAACTTAGCTTTTTTGCGACGGTACGCGAAGGACTTTAAAGACCCATACACGAGAAAAGTCTTGTATAGCTCTCTAGTGCGATCCAAATTGGAGTATGCATCGATCATTTGGAACCCAATATATTCTTCAAGATCTCTGAGAATTGAGAGGGTTCAACGCAAATTCATACGATTTGCTCTTCAACCTCTCAATTTTCAGAATCCCTTGCCTCCGTACAATGATAGGTGCATGCTCATCAATCTTCCGCCACTCGAAGCCAGACGCTCTGTTCAACATTTGTTGTTTATCTATGACATAGTATCTGGAGCTATTGACTGCTCAGCTCTTCTTGAATAGCTTAGTTTTAATGTTCCCAATAGAGCTCTCCGGTCATATAATATATTTTTCATTCCAATCCTCAGATCTAATTATCTTAAATTTGCGCCTCTCATAAGAGGGCTCGAAGAGTTTAATCGACTTTCTAGAAGTCTTGATATCGATTTTGCAATGCCAAGGTCCAAGTTTAAATTTCGTATTGAGTCTTACTACCGATTAAATTAATTTTATAGTTAAGATAGTTGCTAATTAGTATTAAGTAATATGTAAATCTAGTCAGTAAGGTTTGTTACCATTGACTTAATAAAGATAATAAAGATAAAGATAATCAAATTTAACAGGTCTGCTTGATACTGAAAAAACATCGCTAATATCGCGTATAACCTCTGTACACAATTTCATAGAAATGCGTCAACTCGTTTTTTAGATAAAGTCGGTTGTCAACCCGAAGAGCTAGCTCTACATAGAAATGCTGCTGCTGACGTGCCGAGTGCTCGAGTGACAAGTGCTCGAGCATAAGAGAAGACTGGGCTGTCCAGAAATTTGGCAAAGAACCAAATACTTCGTACAAACCACACTCAGAGCAAAAACACTGTACCTGAGTGCAAGAAAGTGCACCATGTTAATATCTGTTTGGAGCTTGCCCAGCTAATTAATAAAATGCTCTCAATATTAGCTATTGGGAGGACTGCTTATGCTTATTTTTTCCGCTAGACTATACCCATATGATGCTTATTATTTGCAGGTGAAAAAATGTGTATATGCGAAGCTAACCTGCATGTGTCATGGGCGGTGACCAGAGGTGGTCATACTGAATTTGTCAGCCAGACAAGTTGACAAAACAACGGTAAGCATTAACGGACCTTTATTGATATAAATACGAGTATACATTAGGGTGTCAATTAATAAAATTAAAATAAATAAATAAAAAGATTGAAGAACAAGATATCTGCTGTGCTGCTTTTAATTTTTTAAAAAAAGTTGTTGTAAACAGCATGTGATCTTTTGACTTTTTGCTGCAAATCTTTTCATGGCAGAAATACAATCGCAGCTTTGCTGAACTCTGTCGAGGTACATCCTTCAGCTTCAAGAAGGAATTTCTTCACAATTTTCGTGAATACATAATGAGAAAGGAGGAGTGAGAACCCGTGGAGCATACCAGCATTCATGGAAAAACTTTGTTTGAACTGTTTTAGAAGTAATCTGTTCTGGACTTGAACCTAGTACCTCATACTTTTTGGACACAAAACTAATTTAAGGACTACCTGGGTGTAATTTCTGGCTATATGTCCAAATCAGACCTGTTAAGTAATGATTGTTAATGGTACTGATTACCGGGTTGATGGACTATTTTTTTTATAAATCCTACCCACTTTTTCAAGTTTTTATGATTATTTTAATAAATAATTTAAAAAAATTAAAAGATCAAGAACAGTAAAAAATAATTAAAAATAATAAACATCATTTTTTTGGCTTCTTTTCATTGATTTAGATTTTTTTTTAATTGTTTGATTACGTTTGACTATTTTTGCTTACTTTTGAATATTTGATTATTTTCGATTATCGTAAATTGTTTGATTACTTTTGATAATTTTTAATAGTTTGATGATTATTGATTGTTACATTACTTTCGATTGTTTGATTACTTTCGATAATTTTTGATTATTTTATTATTTTGGATTGCTTCATTACTTTTGATTGTTTTTAATTGTTTGATTATTTTTGATTATTGTTGATGGTTTGAATACTTTTGAATATTTTGGAATGTTTTGAATTGTTAAATTTTTTTTGATCATTGTTGATTGTTTGATCATATTTGACTACTTTGGAATGTTTTCGGTTGTTTGATTACTTTTGATTATTTTTGATTATTGTTGATTGTTCCATTAGTTTTGATTGCTTGATTATTTTTGATTGTTTAACTACTTTTGATAATTTCGTATTGTTTTTGACTGTTTGATTACTTTTGATTATTTTTCATTGTTTAATTACTTTCGATTATTTTAATTGTTGGATTAGTTTTGATAATTTTTGATTACTTAGAATTTTTATTTTTTGATAATTTAAAATTTTTTCTAAATTTTTTCCAATGTTAATCAATTAGAAGAGGCAGATTTTTGAAAACAGTAACAATAATCACTGTTGATTGAAAGAGGCTTCCAATGAATTAATTCTAATGAGAATTTAAAAGGTCTGGTTCAAATCAAATATCGGTGGGTCGTAGCTCAGTTCATAAAGAAGTTGAATCTAATACAGAGTCCAACTAACTGACGCAATTTGGTTTTAATTTCCAAGACATTTCTAGTTAAACATTTTTTTTCATCACACACTTATTTTCTCAAAAGCGTACCTAGTTAAAATTTTAAACAAAATTGGGTTTATTCATACATATATGTAAACCAAAAAGTTTAAATTTTTAACCGTGTAATACAAAACTCAATTCAGCTTCTCTTTAAATTTCGTTAGCTCAAAACGGACTTTAGAACTTTGTGAGTTCCAGTGAACTTTATTTTTGCAGAATTTGCTAGAAACGCTGTCTGTAAAACTTTACCCACCCTAATATACCTTTGGTCAGGAAGTTTCTTGGCTGTAACATGATTTGCGAAACACAATTCGTAAGCCAAATACATACATATTCACTTACACGCCTGCACATATTTAATGTTACTCATCAATGCGTATTTAATGCCTTAGTGTGCATCATACGCTATGGTGGGTACGTTGCGTATACGCAACCACGTCTCACATTCGCAAACACACACGCACAACAACAAACAACACATCATATAATAATAATTACTATCTATCGGTTGAGCTGCGTAGAATAGCATTTGCTACACAACGGCGCCGCTTATTGAGGGCATCGTAAGCAGCATCAACCCCAACAACAACAAAAAAAACAACCAACAATTGCAATGCAAACAACAACAATAAGAGAATTCATGCTCTGTTCACGACAAAAGGTTATGATCGATGGCACGCAACTGTAGTACGATTTCTGATGCCTGATTGCCGCCTGACTACCGTAACGCCTGAATGTCAGCTTGCCATTTCTATGATTCAATAATGATTGAATTAATTGCGTTAATAATTGACACTATCTTTGATGTTTCAATGCTATATTTGTGCGTAGATATATTGTATATATGTATGTATGTATGTTTCTTGTATGACCAAGTAAATATATGTTATGTGAACGTATTTAATACTGCTATATATCTACATACTACTTGTAGGGAACGCTACAAACGAGGGGTGTTTGAAAATTCGTTGACTTTTGCATAAGAAATTTTTTTTTTGAGTGAAATAGCATTTTAATTTTGAATATAAACTCCTTTTGCTATACATCTAGGACAGCTTAGCCTTAAGGCAGTCAACTTTTGGTTTTCGTTCCAAATAAGAGCCTCTTGGAAAAGTAATTTTAGTTTGAGTGATGAACTCTTCATTCGATCCACCTTTCTTACCACTACAAACCAGGCCTGTTAAATAATGATTACTAATCGTAATGATTACCGATTTCTTGAGAATCTAATTAATGATTGATTGCCAATTACTTTCACTTTTTAATGATTATTTTCCCATTAATTAAAAAAATATTTAAAAAAAAACATAATTTTTTACCATTAATAATAAAGTTTATTTTATTACTTTTGATTTTGTTGTTTTTTTTCTTATTTTATTTTTATTTTTTCTAATCGTAATCAATTAATAGGGCATGTACCTGGAATGTCCGGTCCCTTAATGGGGAAGGTGCCGCTGCCCGGCTGGTTGAGGTCCTGAGGAAAGAAAAAGCTGACATCACCGCCATACAAGAGATGCGATGGACGGGGCGAGGAAACACGATCAAAACACCTTGCAACATCTACTGGAGTGGGCATGAAGACAAGCGCAGATTCGGCGTGGGATTTGTGGTGGGAGAGAGACTCCGTCACCGAGTACTGTCGTTCACACCCGTGAACGAGCGTCTCGCTGCAATCCGCATAAAAGTACGATTTTTCACCATATCGTTTATCTGCGCTCATGCACCGACGGAAGAGAAGGACGACGTGGAAAAGGATGCATTCTACGAGCGCCTGGAAGAAGCATACGAGCGCTGCCCCCGTCATGATATCAAAGTCGTGCTTGGCGACTTTAACGCCAGGGTGGGTAAGGAGGGTGTATTTGGCCCCACTGTCGGGAAGTTCAGTCTCCACGATCAGACCTCGCCAAATGGATTCAGGCTGATCGACTTCGCCGGTGCCCGAAACATGGTCATATCCAGCACTAGGTTTATGCACAAGAAGATCCATCAGGCTACATGGCTGTCCCCCGATCGAAAAACACGCAACCAGATCGACCACGTTGTGATAGACGGACGGCATGCTTCCAGCGTTTTAGATGTTCGCACAATACGAGGACCTAACATCGACTCTGATCACTACCTAGTAGCAGCCAAGATTCGTACCCGCCTCTGTACGACAAAACAGGTGCAACAAAAAACGCAGGGAAAGCTGGACGTCGAAAAGCTGCAATCGCAACAGACCGCCAATTATTTCGCAGATCGCCTCTCACACCTGCCCTCCGAGAGCACAATTCAACCTAGTGGAATGCATGAGCAGTGGGATCATATCTCAGGAGCACTCCGTACCGCAGCCGAAGAAGTAATTGGATTCCGGCGAACGCGAAAAAACAACTGGTATGATGATGAAGAGCGCCGCGCTGCAACGAAAAGAAAGGACGAAGCCTACAAGGCAACGCTGAGATCGAATGCAACGAGGAGTGTGTGTGAACACTACCGCGAGTTGAAGAGGGAAGCGAGGCGGCTTTTCCGGGCGAAAAAAAGAGAGGCAGAAAAGCGTGAAATAAAGGAGCTTGAGATGCTGGCCAACGGGAATAATGCCCGAAAATTCTATCAAAAAATTCGGCGAATGACAGAAGGTTTCACACCCGGGGCAAACTCCTGTAAGAATGAGAACGGCGACCTGGTGACCGATGTTCAGAGAACACTCAGAATATGGAGGGATCACTTCTCTGCCCTTTTAAATGGAGAAACTGAGCAAGAAACCAGAGAAGATGCCGAACCCGAGCCCACAATCGAAGATGATGGAATTGACGTTCCACAACCCGACTACAATGAGGTGCGAATAGCAATATCCCGATTGAAAAACAATAAAGCAGCTGGCGCTGATGGTTTGCCTGCTGAGCTATTCAAACACGGAGGCGAGGAGCTGGTAAGGCGCATGCATCAGCTTCTATGCAGAATTTGGTCGGATGAATGCATGCCTGAAGATTGGAATCTAAGTGTTCTCTGCCCAATCCACAAGAAGGGCGATCCTGCAAACTGCGCCAACTATCGCGGAATCAGCCTTTTGAATATCGCATATAAGGTCCTATCAAGCGTATTGTGCGAAAGACTGAAACCTGATGTGAACAGACTGATTGGACCTTATCAGTGTGGCTTCAGACCTGGTAAATCTACCATCTACCAGATTTTTACAATACGCCAAATCTTGGAAAAAACCCGTGAAAAAAGAATCGACACGCATCATCTCTTTGTTGATTTTAAAGCCGCTTTCGATAGCACGAAAAGGAGCTGCCTATATGCCGCTATGTCTGAATTTGGTTTCCCCGCAAAACTTATACGGCTATGCAAAATGACCTTGAGCAACACCGCCAGCTCGGTCAGAATTGGGAAGTACCTCTCCGAGCCGTTCGAAACTAAACGAGGTTTCAGACAGGGTGACCCCCTATCGTGCGATTTCTTTAATTTAATGCTGGAGAAAATAATACAAGCTGCAGAACTTAACCGCACTGGAACAATATTTTATAAAAGCGTCCAACTGTTGGCATATGCTGACGATATTGATATCATTGGCCTTAACAACCGCGCCGTAACTTCTGCTTACTCCAAATTAGAAAAAGAAGCGGAGAAAATGGGATTGGTGGTTAACGAGGGCAAAACGAAGTACCTTCTGTCATCATGCAAAGAGTCAGCGCATTCGCGCCTTGGCAACCAAGCCACTGATGGCAGCAATAATTTCGAAATAGTAAAGGACTTCGTGTACCTGGGAACCAGCATTAATACCAACAATAATGTTAGCCTAGAAATCCGACGAAGAATCACTCTTGCAAACAAATGCTACTTCGGACTGAGTAGGCAATTGAAAAGTAAAGTCCTCTCTCGACGAACGAAAACAACACTCTACAAGTCACTCATCGCACCCGTCCTGCTATATGGTGCAGAAGCGTGGACACTAACAACATCTGATGAGGCGGCTCTGGGAGTATTCGAGAGAAAGGTTCTTCGAAAGATTTGTGGACCTCTACGCGTTGGCGACGGCGAGTACCGAAGAAGATTTAATGATGAGCTGTATGAACTTTACGCAGACGCCGACATAGTTCAGCGAATTAAAACACAGCGGCTTCGCTGGCTAGGCCACGTAGTGCGAATGAGCGAAGATGCTCCAGCCCAGAAGGTATTCTTATCGGCACCCGCCGGTGGAAGCAGAGGAAGAGGGAGACCACCACTCCGATGGAAGGACCAAGTGGAGACCGATTTGCGATCCCGCGGTGTTTCCAATTGGCGCCAGTTGGCGCAACGAAGAAACGACTGGCGAGCTATGTTGGACGGTCAAAATCGCCCAGGCGGTTAGATGACCATTTAAAGAAGAAGAATCAATTAATAGTTGCCTTTTCTTGAAAAAAAAAAAACAATTAAAATAGAAATTGATTACTAATTACTAATCAAATTTAACAGGTCAGGTAAAAACTAGGGATATATATATATTTGCTGTTAGCAATCAGGAATTTTTTAGGATCAGATTTGACAATCCGGGTACTAGATGTATATTGGAACGATTTTTCGTCATCCCTTGTCCGGTTTGTAACAAAACAAAAATTGACAAGGGATGACGAAAAATCGTTGCAATATACAAGGTGGCGCAAAAGTAATCCTCCTATCAGAAAATGCTATAAATTTTGCGATTGGCCCCTAAAGTCAGTCGCAGTCGCTTGGGTTTGGGTCAGATGATGGAAGAGAATTTTTTATCACGGTAAATGCAGTCGTTTCTACTACAAATCAATATCGAATCACTGTAAAGCTCTAAGTAATATTGTTTTATCGTTTTTCATGGTAATCGAGTAAATGAAATCCCATGCATCTCAAAAAACTGTGGCCCTAATCTTGTTGGCAGGCAGCACTATTTCGTCTTTCCTTGTCGCACTTTCACTCAGAGAAAGACACTATCAAGATTGTTCTTACGTTTTGTGACAAATTAAAATTTCGTCTAACGTAGCAAAAAGTTCGCAAATATTTCACACGCTTTTATTCCGATAATATCGCCAGATAGGGCTTATCGAAGATTTCTGACGTGAATGCTCGTTTGGGCGCGCTGAATGTTCGACGTCAGTTGTGCTCGTACAACCACAACGGAAATCTGCAAACCACTTTTAAACATTGAAACTAATGGAGTAGAGTCTCCATAGTATTTTTTGGGTATATCGCCGGCTGAAAGGAGGATCGCCCGTTTCCAAAATAATTTTAAAAAATATGCTATCTCAGAGTTTGGTTGAAAAACCGCCAATCTCAGAATTAGTTACATAAGCACCTGCGAGAACATTCAATACGAATTCAGTGGAGATAGGATGTTGTTAAAAAAAACTCTAATATAGGGAGTTTTTTAAATATATTTTGAAATAGGGTGATCTACCATTTAAATAGTAACTAAGGTCGCTTAATGAAAAAAACAGCTGAATATTCAACTGCCCTCGAATTTTGCATTCCATATGTAATAAGTAAACACATTTTCTATAAGTAAGCCCCTATACATATATGAACATATTTAAGTGTTCCAAAGTATCTACCCATATGAATGTATCTGATTATGGTCAAGAGAATGTATGTAACTGTCTACCTATCTACCTATGTACATACAGCTGTGTTCAATATAATAGTAGTGAAATTAAAATGGATGTCGTTCGACGAAATAAAAAAAACGTGTGTTTTTAATAATTCTCATTTAAAATATAGCGAATCTCGTAACAGAAAACACATAAAGAGAAATTTCAAAGTATACACAAAGCTCAGGAAAGTTAATTAAACTTAAAAAAATGGCCATTAAAATTTGAAATTTTTTTTGGAAGAATTTCTAGAAAATTTTTGGGCCCGCAGTTTTGTAGACCAATCAATTATAGTGTAACATTGCACAAGATAGAACTCGCTTAAAAACTTTCACTGAATTTTTAGAATTTTTTTCGTCAAGGGTGTTAAGTGATTTCTTCCATACAACGCATGAGAGAAAATTAATTTTGTATGGAAAAAAATACCCAACATCCTCGCCAAAAAAAAAAAAAATCTAAAAATAGAGGGGAAATTTCGAGGTACTTCTAACTTGCACAATATTGTGCTTTAAGCTGCGTACGCAAAAAGTTTCTTAAAACGCTTTAAAAAAATATTAAAGTTATGATGTAAATGTTTAAAAGTTTAATTAACTTTTTTGAACTTTGTGTATACTTTGAAATTTCTTTTTATGTGTTTTCTGTTAGGAAATATTTTAAATGAAAATCATTATAAACAGGGCTTCTTTTTATTTCGTCGAACCATATCCAATTTAGTTTCACTACTATTATATTGAACACAACTGTATATGCTGTAATGAATGCTTTAAGTGGTGCGTGCAGTTCTATAGAAAAGCCTGTTAATTTCTGTTTTTGATATTAAAAAAATTTGTGACAGATAAAATAAAAATGCATATGTACGTGCTTTAGGAAACATACAACGTACTAAAAAATTATGGCATTTTTAACACAATTATCATTAATAATTGTTTGCGATACGTTTTTTACTTTCTTGCATGGACTGAGCTACTCTGAACAAATAATTTAAATAACAATGTCATTTATTTTCATTAAAATCTTTTTTTTTTGTTTTAAAGAAAGAAAAATAACAACGGAGTACAGCGGACGCACAAACCGACTGATGATACCACGTTTATATCTTCCAAGGCTTTTTTCCGAGAGTGAGATTCGCACTACTTTCACTGCTAACCAATTGGTTTAACACGACCGGTCAGAGTGTGCAGAACCTGCTGTTCAGATAGACTAATGGTTGACCGAAAGTGATATAATTTCTCCCATGAAGAGTCCTAGCAGATTCCGAAATGGATCTATACGAAAAGTTATGGCAGTTGTCAACAAATTTTACTTTTCCATTTATTTCAAAAATTTGTAATAATCAATAAAAGTTATTAAAAAATTAAAACAATAACAATATTAGAAAATATTATTCTTGACCTTGAGCTCATTTATAGTCATAAAAATTCAAAAAAAAAAAAAAAATTATACAAAACGAAATTAAATAAGCTACTTGCCCTCCATGTCCCTCAAGCTTAGATATGCACGTCTTCGCATACACTCTTGCTCAAAATAATAGTTACACTTAATAACTTACCGTTCATTTTACACTAAAGTACCCACCACTTCTTTTAGATTTAAATTGAGTTCTTCAATGCTTTTCACAACTAACCACCATCCAGTGAATGCTGTCAAGGGAGCCCAATCGAACCCATTGGAGAAGCGTAAGTGAAATGTGCCACACAAGAAAACTACTCCAAAAATTGCGAAATTAAGGGTCAGTAAAAAAAGTCTAAAGTGACAGGCCAAAAGAACCTATACCAGGACAACATCAATTTTGATTCAGAGTAAATTATTTATCCACAGGAGATTTTGTACAGAACATTTTTGCTGAACATATTGCGATGGCTGAGTGAAAGTTTACCTTATTCTAAAATATTTTTCAAAAACTTCCTAGCTCAGAATTGTTTTCTTTAAAACCCTATTTCAGAAGTTAGGGCCTTCTTCTCACAATAGGTTGTTTAAAAAAAACTTCAGAAATATTTGAAATACTGCTCACCGTCGCTGTATAGCTTAACAAGTTCGTTTTTTGGAATTAAAGGGTAAATAACCCTTTAGGTGCTCAGTGATATTTTGGTCCATGTAAGAACTTGACGATTTCATACTAAAACTTTGATAGACTACTATTTCCTCCGACGGAACCATAAAGTTGCATTTGTTGTTGCAATATCTTACTGATGATTTAAAAACTGTACTTCTGAGCCAAAAAGGAATAATGGAAGGATTAATGGTGGCATGGCAAATTGTTATTACGGAATGTTAGTTTATTTATAAAGAGCCATATATTCTTGGATGTCTAAGAAGATCCATCAGACCACATGGCTGTCCCCGGATCGAAAAACACGCAACCAGATCGACCACGTTGTGATACATGAACGGCGTGCTTCCAGTGTTTTAGATGGATCTAAGATCGACTGTGATCAATACCTAGTAGAGTTGGGCGATCTCGTTCAATTGATGTAAACTAGGTCGCTCACCTCGTTCAGTCGGTCAGCCGATCAATACAAATGTTTATTTTCAATCAGGTTGTGTATCCATGAACATAGGAAACAAAAGAAAAAGCATGGACACAAACGGTGGGGAACTCGGCTAGGAGTCGTAAGTTAAACTTTGTTGTGGTAATAAGATCTTATCTTAGTTTTTTTATTTTGAATAACTTAAGCTGTTTTTCCAAACCAATATTGAGCTGGTATAGTAAATTTGAGCTCGCCTTAGGTTGTTATTGCTTCTTGACACAAGAGCACTGGAACTATTTACGTTAGCGTCCAACATTGTACCCACCTCTGTAGGACAAAACAGGTGCAACAAAGACGCAAAGGAAGCTGGACGTCGAAAAGCTACAATCGCAACAGACCACCAAAGATTTCGAAGATCCCCTCTTAGACCTGCTCTCCGCGAGCACAGGAGCACTCCGTACTGCAACTGAAGACGTAATTGGATTCAGGTGAACGCAAAAGTAACAATAGGTACGATCATGAAGAGCGCCGTGCTGCAACGAAAAGAAAGGACGAAGCCTACAAGGCTACGCTGAGAGCGAATGCAACGAGGTGTGTAAGTGGGCACTACCGCGAGTCGAAGAGGGACAAACACCCGTAAAAATGAGAATGAGAGATATTCAGAGAGTACAAAAAATATAGGGGGATTACTTCTCTCCCCATGGTCCCGCGGTGTCTCCAATTGGCAGTTAACGGAACGAAGAAACGACTGGCGAGCTATGTTGGACGGTCAAAATCGCCCAGGTGGTAAGATGACCATTTGAAAAAATATATTCTTGGTCAGCAATGCTGTAAATCTTCAAACATTTGGCTATGTGGTCAAAAAATTTGGGTTTTAGCTCATTTATAGATTAAGGCACAAAAAATATTATCTGTAATAAGACCAACAAACAAACAACAAAATAAAAATTTATACCGGAGCACGCGGTTATGTACAATGACTATCTTTCAAAAATAGAAAGAAGAATGTACAAAAACAAAGTCCAACATACATGATTTACATATAGACAGAATGTCTAAAATATTGTGTATACCGTTGGCAAGATAACATACAACAATTAGAAGAAAACTTGAATTAAGCAGCTTGCAAAACTACACGCAACCTAGCCTATGGGTTAGGCAGCGCCCTGGCAATCAGAGTGAGTGGGTTCGATTCTCCACAAGATCCTCTGAAATAGCAAAACTATACGAATTAGTGTGACGAGAAATCGTGGCTGTTTTCGAAATAATAATAATCAAAAATAATAATAATTAACTGAGAAATTATATAAATTAACGTTGAAATTAAAATTTTCTGAATCAGCCACATAAATCTATTGCAAAAATATAGTTGAAGATTATAAATAAAAAGAAATAGTAAAGACCTCTCTCTTGCGAATTTTTTTTTTGCAAAACTGTTCCAAAGCTCATGCTATAAAATAATGCAATACTAATTCTATTAACGATAGCAGCAATGTGCATCAACAATTATTTGATGTATGTAAATCTAAATAATGCAAATAAATCAACTAACGGCCAATCATTTATCAGTTTTAACATACTCTTCGTATCACGTGAGCGCACCCACACACACACACACATAGATTGCTATGCTCTGCCATGCGTTGATATTTTTTTCTACAAAACTAATACTATTTATTACTAGCTTTGGTTGTAAAATAATGTAATTCGTATTATTTCGATTGTTGCAACTTTGACGAAATAACCAGAGGCACGCCATTGATACCCTACAAGCGTAGATACCAGACGCATGGACAGCTTTGATTGTGTTATTCTCATTGTGTTGAATTATATTTATTGATGTTTCAACTATATAAATTTCGATTGAATGCATACAGGTAGCTGCATATAATACCTAGGAGAGTTATGAGTAAGTGTTAAAGCAAATAATATAAAATAAGGAAAATAGCAACATTGTAACTGACGCTTAGATGACTGATTTGTGATTTTTCTGTATGATTGTAAGTGTAGCTGAATGTGTCCCTGTGTGTGTGAGTGCCCTTAAATGCAGCTGATGATCCCTGCAAATAACCGTGTGACTAGTCTCGAAAGAGAGAGTTACGCGACTAATCCCTCTAGCTATAATTCGAAATACATAAGTAAATTTTTATTTGTGTAGCATACTTATAGGAGTGTAAGTCAATTTTAGTTTTTGTAGCATACTTATAGGAGTTAAAAGTACCGGTTTGGGTAGAAAGTGGATTAGGGCTTTAATAACCGTTCGGTTATAAATGGGTAAAATTGGTCTCGCCATAGAACATGCTCAAACAAATGCGAACAGTTCAATCCATACAAATTGATCAGAACTAGCATTAGTCTCTTCCTCGCTTGCGACTCAGCCCGGTTGCATCTAATTGTATTTTTGCAGGGATATGACAGCTTACAAATATTAATTATTTGTTTGTGTGTTTGCTAAAACTATTCTACAACAAATTAAGCATAAATTCACATTTAATAGCTATTCTCGAGTGTCTAACATATGACGCTTTTCAACTTATTAAACTGATTACATGATATCAATCAATTTATTAGTTTGTTTATCAAAATAGTTGTAGTTGATAGGAGAAAGTTGAGTTTTAATTGCGCATAGCAGAAATTGAGCATGTAAATTATATGACCCTGCGGGTTAGGGGTTTAGAATATGCCCGAGGTAGGCATACCGGTCGTAAGATGCGACTAATATGCACAAAGGTACTGGCGTGCAACTCAATGGTTGATCTACGGATATGATGCCTCTCACCTCTCATTACCCATCTTATCATTCCTTACGGAAGGAGGGGTGATATGACCTGGAAGGTTTCACTAGTCATAAATCGCTACCACGACAGTCGGGCAGTACCGCAAGGGAGTACCGGAGCATACCGAGTTCAAATCCGGTCAAGGACTGTTAATTCGACAACACTCCCTAAAGCCTTCGGGGAATGTTTTTGTCGTTACCACAACAACAACAATAACAACAACAATCATATATATTATTTCTGTAAGGCCTTTTTGTGTTAGTTCCTAATTTTCTGCTTCCATTTGGAACAAATATTAATAAATAAGATATCGTTTTAAAGGTGGGGGTAAGCTCTAAGTGGAAAACCTTGTTTTAATTAGCGGAGTGCTTTTGTTTAAGCGTATTTTATAAAAATAAATTCTTTAAAATAAACGATTGTGGATGCACAAAAAAATCAATTTGTACTGCAACGCTATTGTGACTGTGACATTCACATGCCTCGCGACATCTACATTTGAATACTAAGACTGAACATTGCTAGAATAAATAAAGGCATTGCGAATATTACAGCGCTCAACCCACTGCGAGCGGGCCATCTACACTTGAACATTGCTAAAATAAGTGAATAAGACTGCGTTCACATTGGGTCATAAACTCGAGTTAAAGGGACATTTTTTGAGTTAATTCATATTGATGTTGTCAATCAACTCAAGTTTATGGCTCAATGTGAATGTAATATAAGTGGTGGAATTTCAAATAGCTGTTTGCGCATATTTGTATAATTTTTTGTGGTCTCACAACAAGAGTAGCTGAAAATCTTTTTTTAATAATTTGAGAAAAAGGTTTGAAAAATCCTGGACCTGGACTAATAAAAGGTTTTAAACCATTTTTGTTTTTTTTTTTGCGCAAGGCGCGCACGGGTCCACCTAGTTTAAATATATATAGAATGATATATACAAGGTGGCGCAAAAGTAATCCTCCTATCACAAAAGGCTATAAATTTTGCGATTGGCCCCTAAAGTCAGTTCTGTTTTGACATTTGTGTAGTAAACACATGCGAAATACACGTTAATAAACAATGTTACGCTACACTGCTCCAGAACGCGGAATATTGCTGACTATTTATTTGACCAATAATCGGTCGGGGCCAAACGGTTACTGTGAATGGTGAGCGCTACAGAGCAATGATCAACGAGTTCTTTTTGCCGCAACTTGATGAATTGGGATTGGAAAACATGACGGTGCAACAGCACACACTGTACGTGCCACAACCGATATGCTGAACATCGGAAGCTTACTTTTGCGCCACCTTGTATAAAAATACCCAACATCCTTGACAAAAAAAAAATATACTAAAAATTCAGGGAAAGTTTTGAGGCACTTATAACTTGCACATTAACATGCTAAAATTGAGTTGGCCATAAAACTGCGTGGTCAAAAATTTTCTAAAAATTCTTCTTAAAAATATTAAAACTTTGATGTAGTAGTTGAAGTCTTATTATCTTTCCTGAACTTTGTGTTTTAATTTCACTACTATTATATTGAACACAACTGTATGTATGGTAAAATAAAAAATAAGAACATGTACAATACCTAGGGTAAATCAACTTAGGGTCTGCAATTTTTATATATAAAAACCCAAAGCCGAAACAGTGATTTTAAAAATTTTTCTCTGTCTGTCCATATATTTGTACGCACATCACTCAAAAACCGCTTTTTTGAATTTATTATAATTTATACGGATGTATTGCTAGATGTTATACCCAAAGTTTAGGGAACATCCCTTCATCTAATAATTCTATACTAGTCAAATACTAGTTTGCCAAGCGGCTCAACTAGTCCGGGTTCCGTAATTTTTCCGTATTGGCAATAACGGCTAGCTGGCAAGTGCTGCGTAGGAGCCGCTGATAGACACCCATGTCTGATTTCAATGAGTAAAACCATTATTATTTGAAACAACATTTTTTTCTAACACTGATCTTATTAAAACTGGTTTAAAACTAGTCAGCAATGAAATAGTATGAATACGCAAACAAAATGTATAGTCAATGAACTAGAATGTTTGCTGACTAGTTTCGCTTTTGACTGCAGGATTATAAAGGAGTGAGCCATAAAATTAACTATATATATTAAAAGCTTGTTTTCAGCTACGCGATATTGCTCCGATATGAAATACAAATTTTTTTTACCAATCTTTCTCAAGCAAGCACGGGCGTTTCTTTCTGTTTTATCTAAGATAGCAAAATTTCACCTTTCTAAGCTCCTTCTATATGTTTCATTCAACACAATTTTTTGTAGATACATATACTCACGCCACACTATTTTCTCTCACGACCTCATTTCTTAAATCCATTGTATATCCTTTCGTATCACATCTATACAAATCCAGCCTACATTCTACTGATATTTATTTCACACATCTGTATTATAATGATTATTACGATTATTTGTTTTAAAGCTGACATATCAAAAAGTTTCTTCTCCTTCATAATCTAGTATCAGCAACACGAACAAAGGCGCATTTCCGTGACAGATATTCACTCGGGCTGTTTGCTATGTTACCTGCTTGTAAAAGTAGAATAATAATGGGCGAACAATAGCTAAGCTGCGACTAAAAACAAAAATATAAACAGTGGATTGACTGAAAAAAAAAAGAAAATAGGGAAAAGTATGTATGAAGCGAGGTCGCAGGAGTTTGTTGTCTGATGAGGAGGGGAAGAAAAGCCAGCGAATGCGGCAGAGCACAAGTGTTATTAAAAATCCTGTCTGCATTGTTTCAAATACGAATGAATAACTTTTTTCAAAGAATAACATACTTGGCTTTTGTTATTGTTTGTAATGTGTTAATAAGTAAAATGTGTGTAGGTACATACAGTTGTGTTCAATATAATAGTAGTGAAATTCAATTGGATATCGGTTGTAGAAATAAAAAGAAGCTGTGATCTTAATAATTATCATTTAAAATATTCCGAAATCCATGACAGAAAACACATAAAGTTGCACAAAGTTCAAAGTTCATCAAAATTGTAATATTTTGGGGCAGAATTTTTAGAAAATATTCGAGTAGGCAGTTTTATAGCTCATTCTAGCATAATAATGTTTGAGAAGTAGCTAAAAATTTTCCCTGAATTTTTAGAACTTTTTTTGTCAAGGATGTTGGGTATTTTTTTCCATACAAAATTAATTTCCCTTAATGCCTTGTACGGTAGAAATCACTCAACACCCTTGACGAAACTTTTTTTAAATACAGGGAAATTTTTGAGCGAGTTCTAACTTGCACAATGTTGCACTAAAATTCAGTGGTCTACAAAACTGCTTGCTCAAAAATTTTCTAGAAATTCTGCCAAAGAATTTGCAGATTTTGATGGCATTTTTTTAAGGTTTAATTAGCTTTCCTAAAATTTGTGTAAACTTTAAAATTCGCTATATTTTAAATCAAAATTATTCAAATCACAGCCTTTTTTGTTTCGTTGAATGATATCTTTGGTGCAGACACTTGGGTTCGTATCTCAGTGTCCGAGAAGGGGTCTGATGAGAAGCTGGGCACTTCGAAACATGTCATCCCATACCATCGCTGTGCATAACGTTGTAATTTTTCCTCTAATATCAATTAACAAACAAACATAAAAATTCGAGCTTTGCTCCAACAACAATCACGATATCCATTTTAATTTCACTACTACTATATTGAACGCAGCTGTATATAGATCAAACTTTACTTTGTAGATAATTATTATATTTTCATGTATTTTATTCGCTTCCCATATAGTCAGAGAACAATTTTTCTGGTTTTAGGTGCTATAGTGGTAATAAGCTGGTCTACAGTAACGAAGGTTCTAGGTTTAAGTGATGGTGCCGCTAATTTGTAGGAAGAAAATAGAAGCAGCACACTGAATAGCTGTACCTTAACCTCCTTGGAGTTATGTAGCTCTAACTTGTTATTGATAGTTGCTACTACTTTCTTTTGGCATGGAGCTAACCCAAACAAAATGAAAATTTCCACACCCAAAAAAGCTATTTAGGCAGTTTACGAAAAGCCATAACTCTAAGTTCGGCCTAAAAAAGTAAAGTGAAAATACCTACGGTCTATAATCTCACCAGTCCATATATAGTCTCAAAGTATGCTAAACTTTATTTAAGCTAATAGCATGCCCTTAACATATGAATCATATATGTACATACGAGTACATATATTGCTGAGTTCATTGAGGGAAGTTTTCTTAAAAAGCTGTTACATCTTTTATCAAACAAAGTCAACAACTAAAAATATTTGTATTTGCGTGCTGGGGGCAGATGAGTAATCTCGAAGCGTACTTTAGGCTGCGATTTGTTTGTATGAGGAAAACATTTCGTTGAACCACAAAGCAAGAAGAAAGTTTTTTTAGACCAATAAACTGAGCTTTTGAATAAGCATCTAGAAAAATATCAATAATTTTCAGAAATAAATTGATGTCCAAAATTTTTCAAAAACGCTTTCTCAGAAGTTGTTTGAAGTTGTTCAAATTTTTTTTTCAATAATACAACATTTAAGAATTTGAATGAATTTCGAAACTGTCCTATTCAAAAGAAAATTCCAACAAATTGTGAGAAAGTATGTTCATAAAAATATTTTCAAATAGCTTGTCCTCTTCTATTTTATTTCATATCTCTTGCTTAATTTAAATTTCCTTTTTAGTTTATTTTATTTCACTTCATTTTATTTTATTTTATTTTACTCAATTTTTTTATAATATATTTTTTAAATTTAATTTAATTTAATTTAATTTAATTTAATTTAATTTAATTTAATTTAATTTAATTTAATTTTATTTAATTTTATTTAATTTAATTTAATTTAATTTAATTTAATTTAATTTAATTTAATTTAATTTAATTCAATTTAATTTAATTTAACTTTATTTCCTTTTTTTTATTTGAATTTATTTTATTTTATTTTATTTCAGTTTATTTTATTTTGTTTTATTGTGCTTGATTTTATTTTATTTAACTCAGTGCCACTCTAACTTAGGCTCATTCTTTTTGTTGTAATTTCTTTTTATCACAAACATTTTCCGCTGCTTTCATTTTTAATTTTACGCAAAAAAGAATATTCAAAATAAAATCGCTAAATATTCCAGAAAGTAATGAATTTCTTGATTATTAAGATTTTGCATGTAAATCTACTCGAAAGCAAACACCAACATGTGTTTTTCATAACGTTACACACATGCATATGTAGATGTGTACGTTGATATGTGTAGTGGTGCATGTTGCAAATTAATGTTAGTTTAGATGCATTGCAAATGCAGTCGCAGGCAAAACAAAACAAAAGAATATTTTCAACGCTTTGACGAGAAATGTTTGTAAGATAAAAATTATTATTATTTCCAATAAGACAAAAGAAATCAAAGTGAAAAAAATGCATGAACGCATTTGCTGATTAAAATATGATGTTGAACAACAAAAAAAAAAAAAAAAAACACAGGAAAATAAACAATGTGACATTAAGGAATTAATAATGCGAGAAATATTTGAAAACAACATGAAGAATATGCAACATAGAAAATATTTAAGAAGATACAGTAATGATGTATGCATGCAGGTGCGCAATCATATAGGTATGAATCTGATGTCGCAATGTTTATAGTTATGAAACAGAAAATGGCTTAGCTAAATAAAAAAATGAGTTCAATATTGAAAAGAAATTCTAAAATAAAATAAGCATGAATAAAAGCTTCAATTAAAACAGCGAATTCGGATTAAAATTTTCAAGACTTAGTTATCAGATTTAATAAAACAGTATGAAATACTCTTCAATGAGGAATATAGTGGTAGTTTCAAATTCATGCTTTAACCCATATAGGCCCTACTAGTTTAACCACATATTTTAAGGTGAATGAAAACTTTGAGACCTAAGGATTTCGCTGCACCTTAATTATTTTAGTGTATAATAAAAAGTTTACTTCAATTTAAGACTCCAATGAGCAAATACTCATGTTTTTTTATAACTTCCATAAAATTTGGGCGCTAAGCATATTAGGGTTAACGAGACTACAACTCTTATCGTTGGCTTGACTATTTCAACTACCAAAAAACTAGGAAACACCATTGAATTTTGCCAGTTTTTTCACCGAATCCAACCCTTAATTTTACCCAAGATTCGCGGCACTAACTAATCTCAATAATAATAATATAATAAACCCAACGGATTACCCACCATCGCCCCCAATCGACACGAGGGGCGCATCAGCATAACTCGAGGATAAAATTTTCCGAGTGTTTGAAAGGTGCACTTCTAAATTCTGACACTTCTCACGTACAGCAAGATGGCAACTGCCACATTTCGGACAAAAATATGTTAGTCTTAAACAAATTCAAAATATACAAGAAATTTAAGTTAAATTACGGTAAGCGAAAATTATTCAAATGCGGCATGGTTACAGTTTTAAGCCTTAGTGCCTGAACCAGCAAAATTGAAAGAACGCTCAACACAGCCTTTCAGTAGTCTGATTGATATAAAATTTTTATTGCTACAAGTTTAGTCCTTTTCGGACTATTTCAATACCACTCAGCAAATATTAAATTGTGTATTGTTGTCTTTACTGGCTGGGATCAAATACATTTCATTCAATATTATTGTACAATATACGAAGTATTTAAATATTTATTAGTAAGCAAGCAGACTCGTCTTCTTATGTGCTGATAACACATTAAGATTTCTATGTAAATATATGAAGGGTGCTTTGTTGGCTGGAGTTTCTACTTTCGTGTCTGCATGTATCAATACGAGTACACATATGTATCTATGTATGTATGTGTTTTCCAAGATTATTTGTTGAGGCCTGCCAATTTTATAAATTTGGGGGAATATTTTTATGAGCAAAATTGCCTTTGTGGTGCGATAGACATGTTTTGAGCTTTCTTGGTATGTTTTCGAATTTGTTGTTGCCTTCTCTGCTTTGTGGTTTGTAGTAATTGCGGTGACATTTATGATGGCACCTGCTGCGTTTTGAAAAATTACCAAAGCTGTGAGATGGTATGATAAATGTAGTCAAGGAAAACGTATCTCACAGCAAGTACGAGTTTTAGCGAACTTTTTGCCGCAAGTTAAATATAGCGCAAAAGAAACGCGATTAAAATGAATTTTACATTTTTACCAAATCTTTTTCCAGCGAGTAGTGCAGCTATTTCGAATTGAATTTACAGGCTGTACGGCATTCAATTCTGCTAGCCCATATTATCTCATGGTAAACAACACTGATGTCTATCATCGGTATTATAAGACTGCGAAGAATGCTATCTTTAAATGTAAATCGCGAACTTCACAACATAAGATGTTGGTTTACAGAACGAAATTCCTCCACAACTTAATTCCGGAATTTTCTAGTGATAATACAAATGTGTTTTAAAGTAGGTAAGACCGTATAATTATAGCCTTTAATAAGTTACAGAGAATTTGTTTTTATTAATGTCGAGCTCGTGATACCGAAACGAGTGGGATTTTTTAACGAATAATTATTTTTCAGGCATCCTTTTCTAGCAAGTTATTCGTAAACTATTTTATAATATATTTTTTATTGGTTTTTTCGGTAATAATTATTAATTTTTGTTAATATTTTATAATTGCTTTTTTATACAAACAATTTTCGTTGACTTACGGCCTGTACATTTTTAAGTATTTATGAAACGAGCTCAAGGCCAAGAATAATAATTTTTCACTTTTTGAATTTTTATGAAAATTATTATTGTTTTCAATTTTTTAATAATTTAATTACATAATATTTTAAAAGCCGATTTTTATTCTTAAGTACTGAGCAACATAAGCATGAAATAACAATCTACTTTTTTAAAATTTTTGAAATTACCTGTGATAGTCCAATGTGCTCTTGTCGCTTGCGAGATAACAACCAAAATGGTGGTCTCTAATAATTTTTCCTACTTTATTAATTTTTTGTTGCCTTTAGTTGAAAATATTTTGAGACAAGCAGAAAAAACAAAATAAAGTTATCTAGCATTGAAATGACCAATAAAAACGGCCAATATTTTCGAAAGTTTTTTAAACCTTTTTCAAGTAGTTGAGAGTACTTGATTTGGCTTAGGGTGGGCCTAATGTTTGCAAGATTTATTAAAATTGTTTTTTTTTTTTTGTAAAAATTAAATCAATACACGCAGAGGGTGATAAAGAAGTAAGAGATCTTTGCCGGATATGAAATCAGTACGCTCGGGTAATAGCACTGAAGCGAATGATTTGAATTGACTACATACCTCGAAACTTTCTATATATCCATTGTAGTTTAATTTAATTGCCTAAGTTGAAGAAAGAACGGGATATTTAGTTTTTTTCTCGGACTTAGGAGCAGAAAATAAACAGTTTGTGAATTTTTTTTTTCAACTTAAAATATTTCAAACTGTTTCCGTAAAAGTTTGTACATTGAGTGGTAACGAAAAAGCTTTAGTTGAAAATTTCTTATAGGTCTACATTCCTAAGTTTTAATCAGAGATTATATTGAAAATTTTCGTTAACAAAAAATTAGCGTTTTATAAGGTTTTATAGTTTTTCACTACATTCTCTTTGTTTGTTGGGCAGTTTTAAAATTTTTCCATATTCGAGTTCAGTATCTGCAAATCTATTATAAACGAAAATTTTTCAGGTACATAAATAGTTTTTGCTTTCTTCTTACATAATTTCCAAAGCGAGTTTCTCAATTTCAAAACTTATTGTTGAAATGTTATTGGCAAAAAATGTCATTCCTTCAATCATTGAGCTCTAAAATGCGTTTCTTAAACTTATGGCGAAAACTGCCTGCAAAAAATGGGACCAATTCGAAACAATCCCAGAGCCAGACCATTTGACGACACTACTACTACCGTTAAACTAAAAGATACCCAATCAACGTTTTCAACTGTCCACTTTTTTCATTATTTGTGGCAATTGACGCCCAGTGCATTGCTTGCTAACTCGTTCTTAACCGGTTCCCATTTGAACAGTTCTAAGATAGCTTGGCTTGGGTAGTTTTCAACCGGGTTCTTTTCGGTTAGTTCTAGTCGCAGATGAGTATTTATCGATATGCGATATCTCAAAGTGTCTTTCAGCTACACTCTTCTACTCGTTACAGAACGACTCGCGAAGTTTTTACCTCAATACTGTCTTTTTTGGAGACTGGTACGCAATTTTAATGCACTGCTGTTTTCTGCATAAAATTTTACTCGCCCCAGAAATTTTGTCATGAGAATCATCAAATCAAATTCTTCAAAAGAGGTTTATTATTAACTGTTCCACCTTACGTAATGGTACTCAAGATATTGCAGCGTCTACAAAGCTCTTGCTATTGCATGACAAAATAATATTTTACTCAATTTCTTAAGCAAATAACAGTAACGTTCTCACCATTCGGCTTCAACATTTCGCCCCTATCATATTGGAGCTGAAACAAGCTCTACCAAATCTCGTACTTCACATTCAACAAGTCAAAGAAAAGGCAGAATATAAAAAGCAGACAGCGAGAAGTCATGTCAAAGCAATAAAAAGCTAATATGAAATAATGTCGACACCCAAAAGCCAACCATTTTCAAATTGACATGACAAGCACGACGTCGGCGTCGACTTTACTACCAAAAACGACGATGAGACTAATGATGACAGCAAAAGGCGGGGTTACTTGCTTCAAGCACAACTTTGAGAAGCCAAGCAACAGGAGCAAGTCTAAAGTAAAAAAATATATCTACATGCATACCCTTTAGGGAATATTTGTAGTTCAGCAGTTGTGGGCTTATATCGCTTTACTAGCAACTACTAGTCCACCATCAATGTCGATTGGGTGCAATCAACTGACGAATTTAAAATGGCGATACCTAAGGCAGTAGAAATTTACACTCACAATCCGTGTGTGGAGTTTTGCACTGGTTAAAAGTTCCACAGATTATATAAAGTTGGATTATAACTAATATTTCCGTTTTTCTATAACATTTCCGAAATCTAAAATTTCGAATTTTTCCTTTATTGGATCTATTACGTTTATTTGGCACAATATCAAAATTTAACATATTAATTGTGGGATGATCTTGATCTGGTTTTTGGTAGCTCTACAAATTCAATGAAAAATTCCTTGTAGTTATACCTCAATTGCTTCTTTTTGAACGGCTGAACATCTAGTTACGTTTGAACTAGTTTTTCTTTAACAATGTAGCGTTTGTTCTGGACCACACATTTTGGTCAGTCGTTATTAATTTCCTTGCAGGGTACTTGCTTTTACTTATATAAATTTGTTTTGATAGACGCTCTTATAAATTTGTTCACAAAGAGAGCAACAAACGACGAAATCAACCAGGCAGACAGCATGACAGGTCGGTGGTTATAGCAGACAATGGCAAGGTTTATTTTGGGGGAATCACGCTATCATACACAAACACCAAGGCAAGTGGATCCACTCAGTAGGAGTGCTAGAAATTACACTTCAATGATGTAAACACAACCAACAACAACAACAACAACTAAGAAAAGTGAAAGCAAAAATCAAATAAAACCAGAAAAAAAAAAACAAATCATGCTACTGAGCATTGGATTGTCCTTTTAGTGGCAGCCCTCCACAATGGGATTTCTCAGTTAAATTTAGAAAATTTTTGTGGCAAAGTGGTAAAGTAGTGGAGATTGTTGTCTTTTCACTTGTTGCCACAATTGTTTTGATTGCTCTTTATGTTCTGCTTTGGTCTATTTTGCGGTAAATGCTTACTTCAATAATTTTGTTCACCTTTAGCGTTGTTGTTGTTGCTGCTTAGGAGTTCTTGTTTCAGAAACTCAAATACGCCTGTTTGGTGGAGAGTAGACATAGAACTAAGGGCCTGAAATTGTAAGTAAGTAGCGAGAGAGGAAGAAAATTGAAGGGAGTAGAATTAGTAAAGCTTAGCGGAAATAAAATACGACTTACAGCAAGAGGCAGAAAAATCATTTAGGAAGCTGTAGTAAAATAGAAATAATAATAAAAAAGGAGTAAAGTAGAGAAGAATACCGAGAATTCTAGGAAAAATTAAAACTTCATAATAACTTTTATTACAAGCAGTGGGCGTAGACGGGAAAATACAATACATGGAGATAATAAAGCATAAGAGATAAGTGAAAATAAACAAAGTAGAAAATAAAAAGAAGGAAATAATAGTACAGCGAGCCATAAAAAAAGACAAGGAATGCGTTGAGTAGGATGAAGAAGAAAAAGTGAAATAAAAATAAAAAAATTTAGAAAGTAAGAGCATACAGAAAGCCATGAAATAAAATAAAAATAAATTACGAATAGTAAAACAAAAACTGAAAAGAGTCAGATAGAAGGCGAACAGGGCCAAGAAAACTGCAACGACTTTATACCGCCCTAATAAGTATTATAAAAAGTATTATCATTGGAATCAGGAACATGACAATTGGATTTGATGGAACGACGCAGTCAATTATTATGGTCTTCATCCTTTCATAAACGTATCTTATTTAAAGAACGATATCGTCTGTTAAATTATTTCTAGAAACCAACATATGGTTCAAATTTCAAAAAACAAAACCAAAAAAAAAAAAAAAACACATCCTGATTTTCTTTGACGCAAGATAATTACGATTTAACCCCCTTGAATTCGGTATATCTACGTAAAAATTTGTATCAGCTATTTATTATTTGATATAGAGATAAGAGATAAGGACGGTGTCTAAGGTTTCTTGAAGGGTTTTTTTTAAGTTATTGTTTGTATATTATTTTATTATTTGTTCAGAGAGCAGAACGGGGGGTGCGAAGCACATGTTGCATAGGGACAACCTTTGAGTATATTAAATTATAATTTTTTTTATTTAAATGACTTGTTTTATATAGAACGGGGGGGATGGGGGGGGGGGTGCATCTTGTATGTATTAATTAGGGGCGAGTACTATTGGCTCTGAGGCATTGCGCGCGATTGGCTTCCTCATTTTCGCTGTGAAAAACCCCGCTTTGGGATTGCAGAATATAAACTATATCTTCAGAATATTTCACAAGTTGATTGCGAATTGCATGTAATGCAAATGAAATAAACGAGAGAAATGACTACAGCTCATGTCGCTTAAACAGAAGGGGAGGAGGAAAGGTGCAACTAGAGTAAGACGAAAATTAATAGAATAAAGAGTAGGAATAGAAGAAGAAAGAGGAATTAGGGCTATGAGAAGAACAAAAATGAAAGCGGAGGTTTTAAACGTAAACAAGGTATTTTTCGGCCACGGCTAAGCCTGTCGGGTTTGCTAATAAGCGAAGGGGAATGATAAAATAATAGTGTCATTTCATAATTTAAGGAGTTCCTTGTCGTTGTAGCAATGTTTCGCCCTTCCTAGTCGTAAATTTCCTCCTCATTAACTTCTTTATCATCAACGAAAGTCCCAGTTGCAGAGGGCTTAATCGAGTTGGACCACAGTGAAGTTGGTGTTAGTAGAGTCTGCTCCATCGAGCATGTAAGGATATCATGGGGCAACACAACATATGCAGTCAAGCAACGGTCATGTCGGGTTTCAGTCTGGATAGATAAGAGTTAATTCTGTTACAGTCTCTAAATCGAAGTTAGGCCAGTGTGACTCCTGTCTGCTTGGTCGTGCTTGTGCCTGAATGACAACATTCACTGGGCGAGAGCCGACAAAGGAGTTTACCAACTCTGTTTGGATGTTGGTGAGAGCCCGCTGGATCAATCGGCGTTATTATGTGATGCAAGAGTTAATGGAGCTTCACTAACACATTTTTCAAAAAAAGAAAAAACAAAATATAAAAAACACGAAGAAATGAAACTATTAATAAAATTCCTAGTGCTTATCAGATTGAAATAACGATTTTTGGGCAGAAGGATCATAGGTAAATCATTCGCTGTTTCCTCTGAGCTGAGCTAATATAGATTTTCTTGAACTATTCAAATTTTTAAGGAACCCACTCTCCTAAAATGAATCAAACATAGGACCACAAATATCTGTATTGAGTTTAATTTGAAAATATTTTTAAGCTCAGATTCTCGTATTTATTTTTAAATTTGCCCAGTTAAAGTTATGCATTTTCTTAAATATTTTGGCTGGGGCCTTTGGAAAAATTAAATTTTGAGTTTTGCTTCAAAACTAGTAATTCTCTAGGATGTGCACGCTTATTTTTATGGGCATATATTTTAATATTTTAATGGCCAGCTAACTTTTTCCCCAGATTGTCGAAGCAATGACCTTGCGCAGGCAAAAACGAACAAAACACTAAGAACTGAGAGACACACATTTTATCAAGAAAAAAAAAAAAACAGAAAAACCTTCCTCTACATACATATGTAGATATACATACATACGTACATAAGAATATACATACCTACTACGTTTTTGCTAATACGGGCATCTTTGTGGTACAACACCCCAGCAATCTAAGTGTTTAAGTGTAAACACCCCATCAAAATGTTTGTCTCTCTATTTGGCACACCGCACATTTAAGGATGTAGGCAAATAAAGTACGAGTAAAATTGTTATTTACATTACTTATTCAAGGAGATGATATGGGATATAGACTCAGTAAGGGGTTTAAAGCTTCGTCGCTTCTCTGTACGCCAAGTATTGACTGGTGGCTGAGATGTTGCCGTCGTTTTTTGTTTTGGGTAAGATAAGTTTTTGGTTTGTTGTTGTTGTAAAGAGTATGCCCTTTTTACTTGGCAATAACTGTGAGTATATTGCTAATATCGGAGCTTTGTTGTTATTGTTGTAGCTATATATACAAGTGAATAAGTATCTTCTGAAAGGATTTTTGGTTATTCGGTTGGACTTGAATATTTCTGTTAGCTTGTTGCCTCAATGACGTTGCACTTGAGACATACAAATCTCATCGCAGACATACATACATCCATATATACACAGATTTTTGCTTTTATAAGTAGCGAGATTTTCCTTCTACACTGAAAAAAAAGAAAGAAATTGGTTGAGGCTTCCACCAAGGCAAATATTTGAAACCCGACTTAGCAGATGCCACTCCGAGTGGGCATTAAAAATTGTAGGAAGTAGTTATGTGAACTCAAGTCTCTCCTTCTATCTCTCTATGGCGCGATATACAACAGGTATATCATCATAAACCTCCTAAGAGATTTTTGCGCCAAGCTTCTCTTCCAATTTGTGGTGTGCCGATTTGAATTTTCCCTACAAATTGGTGGGACCTACAGTTTTTTGCCGACTCCGAACGGCATCTACAAAGGAGACGAATTTTTGCTGAGAAGCCTGTCATGGCAGAAATACACTCGGAGAGTTTGCCAAACCACTGCCGAGGGGCGACCCCGTTTTGAAAAACTTTTTTCAAATCACTTTTGATGTTACCTGTACCAGGGCTCGAACCATGGACCTTCGGTGTGGTAGGCCGGCAACACTACTTCACACCACGGCGGCCGCCAAGTCTCTCCTTAGTGTTCGGATTAATCAAGTTTGGCTACACGTGTTCTTCTTAACATAGAATTTTATAAAATTTTACAAAAGTGAAAGTTGTCACGCCTGCAGTGAAGAAAGAATATACAATTCTTACAGGCTAAAGAGAAAAAAGTTAAACTTAACTATAATAAAAATGGGTATTACTTATAAAATAGATGTTTTGAAAAAGCAAAATCGATTTCAAAATTTCTAAAGATTCTATTGAACCCAATCACCAACTTTTGAGAAGACCAATAAAAAAATATCTGAGGATCGAAGATACCTGGCAGGAATATTAAAGGAAATTCTTCTAAGGAGTAGAAGTCAGTCAACGATCCCACTGACTACGTGCAGAACCTCCGAGGAGATAAGGACGAACTTCTTTTTATATTTTTGGTGTACTGTTTCTAATTTTTTTTGCAAATAAATTTTTGCTGATTAACTTTTTATGTCCGAAATATACACGGTGGATGCTGACCGCTACCGAGGGGTGACTCTAACACACCACGGTGGCCGTCGCCTTGCACGAATTGTTATTGGATTTGTTAGTAACTTTATAAGTCACAGAGATACTACATCTTATGTGCCACCAATGCTTACCATTTTATGTCTCCTTTATATCCCAACCAGCACTAATTTTATAGACATTGCATTACAATTAAATTTTCAATGACAATTTAAATTTCGACATTGCATATAAGTAACTTAATAGTTTGAATAATCTTTGGTAGCTGTGACGTAACGATAACTAGCAGTGATTGAAATTGTGTGTCCATGACTTTTAAGTTGTGAATAACGATAACGGTGACTGACTCAAGTTATCGATATGCCACTTCAAAGTTGTTATGTCTTTTAAAAGGTTTGGCAAGTTTCAGTGATTTTGTACAAAAAAAATGTTGGTTAAAGTTCTGAGTATTTGGAGTGGCGGACGCTTCTTAAATCTATCAAAAAGTAAAAAAAAATCCTCAATGTCAGTACATTTGTACATAGACCAGCGTTAATGCAAACTGATTCAAAGCCAATTTTCTACCCCATATAACGTGTTAACGAATTGAACAGCGCCTATAGTATGAAATGGAATGTCGGTGTTCTTTTATCGGGATAATATTTGCAAGTTCACTTCACTATTTGGGCATACACAAACAACAATTTGCGAACCGAGACTAAAAAGAGTAAAAAAAGTAGGCGTGAGTACCAAGTATTTGTAGAGTTTTATATGTAAACATGTGTATCCTGTTCATAAATTTAATAATATTGGATTTCAACCTCGAAAAAGTTTATTTTAGTTATTAGCTACTCCTTTCTTCGCCTTCTTTCTCTTCTCTTCTATCCTATTTCTTTACTTTAGTATACTATTATTTTAATTGCTTTTATCTTCTTTCAATAGTCTCTATCTTTATTTGATTTTATTGTTTTATATTTTATTGGTTCTTTTTCTTGCTTCCTTTCCTTTAATTTCCTTTCGTTTTCTTTCCTTTCCTTTCCTTTTCTTTTCATTTCTTTTCTTTTCTTTTCTTTTCATTTCTTTTCTTTTCTTTTCTTTTCTTTTCTTTTCTTTTCTTTTCTTTTCTTTTCTTTTCTTTTCTTTTCTTTTCTTTTCTTTTCTTTTCTTTTCTTTTCTTTTCTTTTCTTTTCTTTTCTTTTCTTTTCTTTTCTTTTCTTTTCTTTTCTTTTCTTTTCTTTTCTTTTCTTTTCTTTTCTTTTCTTTTCTTTTCTTTTCTTTTCTTTTCTTTTCTTTTCTTTTCTTTTCTTTTCTTTTCTTTCCTTTCCTTTCCTTTCCTTTCCTTCCCTTTCCTTTCCTTTCCTTTCCCTTCCTTTTTTTTGCATTTCCTTTTATTTATTTTTTTATTTTATAAATTTTTTTAATTTTATTTTATTTATTTTATTTTATGTTTTATTTTTTTTACATTTCATCCCATAAGTATAATCACATAGATTACGCAAACAAAACATATTAACTACCTACTTGAGTGTTCTGAGCTAAAACGAATTTAACACGAATAACCACTTGTTTTGTTTTTGTACACACTGTGTATATTTATGATAAACGCAGTTTCCTTCGCCTTTTGCCGATTATCATATATATTATTTCTGTAAGGTCTTTTTGTGTTATTTCCTAATTTTCTGCTCTCATTTGGAACCAATATTAATAAATAAGGTATCGTTTTAAAGGTGGGGGTTAGCTCTACATGCGAAACCATGTTTTAATTAGTGCTTTTGTTTAAGCGTATTTTATAAAAATAAATTCTTTAAAATAAACGATTGTGACTGCACAAAAAAATCAATTTGTACTGCAACGCTATTGTGACTGTGACATTCATATGCCTCGCGACATCTACAGTTGAATAGTGAGACTGAACAGTGTTAGAATAATTTAACGCGAATAAGTGAATAAGACTGCGTTCACACTGGGTCATAAACTCGAGTTAAAGGCACATTTTTTGAGTTAATTCATTTTGATGTTGGCAATCAACTCAAGTTTATGGCTCAATGTGAATGTAATATAAGTGGTGGAATTTCAAAAAGCTGTTTGCGCATATTTGTATAATTTTTTGGGTAATTCTCTACGACAGCACGTAACTGCTAATATAGGTCCAAAAATCTCGGGAAAGGTATCAAACGACGCGTTTTGATCTCTGTATCAATAATCCGAAAGCGGAAATTCGATATTTTATGTCTGTTCAGAGATATTTGCCATTAAAGGTGAAATTTTTCTGTCATTTTCATGTGGTTGTTGTAATCACAGATTAGGGTGTACCGAAAAGTGCAGAAATGTGTTCTGTGCAGAAATATTGTGGACCGCGTAGCCGGTGTTGGACCGGCTAAGGTTATTTTTTTGAAGCCTACGCAGAAAGGTGTTGTGCACATAAATACCTTGGATCAAGTCCCCTATTTGGGATCGGACCTAGGCAATTTTTGGGTTTTTTACTAATAACTTTTCACTGAAACAAATTATTTAATTTCCGCTTTCGGATTATTGATACAGAGATCAAAACGCGCCGTTTGATACCTTTTTGGACCTATATTAGCAGTTACGTGCTGTCGTATAGAATTACCATTTTTTGTGGTCTCACAACAAGTGTAGCTGAAAATCTTTTTTTATAATTTGAGAAAAAGGTTTGAAAAATCCTGGACCTGGACTAACAAAAGGTTTCAAACCATTTTGGTTTTTTTGTTTTTTGCGCAAGGAGCGCACGGGTCCAGCTAGTTAGCATTTATTGTGTTTAGGTACGATTACCTAATAATAACAATCTGCAAAGCACTTACCTACACACACACACCCCCATAAGCAGATCGTCACATACTTATCAGCAAAGCAGTCAAAAAACATTTCTATACACAAGGCACAGACAGAAGCATGAGCACAAGCAGCGGCAGAGGCACGCTTACAGGCAGCGAAGCATAACTTTTCTGGACAGCCCCTACACATCTAAAATTAAAGTTTTCATGAGCTACCATACAGTAACCTAAAGTTCACCTCAAAGTTCCGTATTGTAAGTTACCGGTATAATTACAAAGTTATGGTTACTATGAAGTGATTATTTTTGGTGAATAACACTTAAAAGTTATTTACCACATCCAACGCTTTATTAACCCTTTTAAAAAAAATAAATTAATTGTTTATAGTTAATGGTTAATAAAATAACGCACTATAGTTGTCTTTAAATTGCAAGGGGCAATCAACAAATGTCGTTAACGGCAAGCATGCAGTGCTCTAATTTTTTTTGAGGTGTACTATGCTTAGTTTTCAATGCTTTCTTGCAGTGTATCGTATATGTATTCAAGAATACATCCTCTCGATACTGTACGCCAAGCTGTATTTGTAAGCAAGTCGATTGCTTTCTGGAGAGTCAACTTTCTTTCAAGCAAACGCTCTCAAATATCCTTTCCTTGTGAATAAAATATATGAGCAGCTGAAAATGTTACTAAAAATGCATGTTGTAGCTAGGTATGAAAAATCGAACAGCTCATGCTAAGGATGTAAAGCACTCTTGGACACACTTTATGACTTTGTGTGGCTTAAGGTTAGAATAGCGCCAAATGAATGCTGCTTGGGTGGCGTCCAAATGTCTTTGAAGACACAACTCCACCACTGCCATTACCAAGGCATCGCAAAACTGATTGAGTTAGTTGCTCCACTTTTATGGTTTCCCAGTCAAATCTGTTTGCGTTCATATTGCTTGATGCGTGCTATGGTGTGCGTGTAAGTGAGAAAGCCTATGCGTGATTTTGTTCAATAAGCCAATAAAAGTAATAAAGGCCAACAAAAGTATCTAAATATTTATATTTAAGTATATATATATATATATTTCTGAAAAGTTGTGATACAAAGTTACAGATCTGTTTTCGAAATAAGTCCTGTAGAGAAAATGTTTTGCTTGTTTAGTTGTGGTATCCTGCAGTCAAACCAAGTTGTCGCAAACTACTTCCAAATTTCTATGAACACAAGCCAGGGCGATGTATTACGGCATGAAATTTGAAAGATTTCAGTTCAAGTTAGCCCAAAAATCATAGTTTAATAGCAGCTCCGCGCTTTGGTGCTAGAAATATTAAAAACTAAATAATAAGTTCTACTGTGACTTTTCGAATTCCAGGCACTCCAGTATTCTAAAAAATTTATATTTTTGTTTGTACAAATTTGGTCTTTTTCGTACTAGCTTGTTACTAGTTGCCAACATCTAGTTTAATTCTGCCTATTTTGAGATTTCACTACCCGGTAAGTACAGCTCTGCCTTTTGACATGTGCTTAGTGCATTGCTTTTGTTATTGCTGTTATTGTCGCATTTATTATGTGTCAAATTTTTGTGGTTTCCGGTTTGTTTGACTTTCTTTTTTGCTGTTGACTCCACATTGAACTTTTTTGGTTGAGCCTAGGATGATGTCTCAACTTACCCTACATACACAGTTAGACAGAAATGTACAGCTGTGTTCAATATAAAAGAAACGAAATTAAATTGAATATCGTTCGACGAAATAAGAAGAGAAAAAAAAAAATAAAAACAATAATAATTTTCATAAAAATCAAAATGTGAAAAATTATTATTCTTGGCCTTGAGTTCGTTTCATGAATACTTGAAATAAGAAGATGTTGTAATTTTAATAATCTTCATTTAAAATATAGCGAATTCCAACACAGAAAATTTTTGAGTACGCAGTTTTGTAGCCCAATAAATTTTAGTATCAAGTTGTGCAAGTTAGAACTCGCTCAAAAATTTCGCTGAATTTTTAGAATTTTGTTCCGTTAAGGCTGTTGAATGGTATCTTCCATACAACGCATGAAGAAAAATAAATTTTGTATAAGAAAAAATACTCAACATCCTTGACAAAAAAATGAGGTACTTCTAACTTACATCTTTTCAATGGTGAAATTTGATGAGCTATAAAACTGCTACTTAAAATTTTCTAAAAATTCTGTTCAAAAATATTGAAATTTTGATGTAAATTTTTAAACTTAGAAATTTCTTTTTATGTGATTTCTGTTATGGAATTCGGTTTATTTTAAATGAAGATTATTGGTAACACAGCTTCTTTTTATTTCGTTGAACGAAACGTATGTAGGTTTGTGGAATTTGTTGTGGGGAATGTTTGCTTTTTCACATCGTTTGCTCATCGCTGCTGCACGTTTAGTTGTGTAATGTTGGCTGTAGGTGGCAACCAACTGTTGCTTGCATCAATTTTACCGCATGACTAATTCAAGTCCACACCAGATTGCGCACATTCAAACACCTTGTGGCACATACACAGCCGAAGTAAAATTTGCCGAAACAGCGTAAATATTAAACTTATATCTTTTCTCAACTGCTGGTATTTGGACTCATTTATGACTAGTGATTTGGGAGGGAGTGGAAAACTTACTTAAATAATTAAAGCTTAACACCGTTTATGTTGACCATTCAACAAAGAGGACGGTACGCGTCTTCGTTCTTTGGTCTTTGTAAATATATTTTCTCGATTTTTTTTAGGTCCTTTCGACGCAATTCCCTTTGACTTCGTTTGCATTTATGTGTGTGTATATTAGGGTGGGTCGATTTGTATGGACGAAAGTTAACCGATATCGCGCCATCGATTTTTCGATAGGTTTTGGGCTCAGGAAAAAAAGTTCCACTACGCATACCCAAAAAAATAATTTTCGAGCCTGCGAAATTTTATTTTTTTGACTTTTATCGACTTTGATTTTTAAGGTTTTTTTCATGACCTACTAAAAAAAAATTTCATTTGATTTTAAAATTTTCATGTATACCCTGTCCGACCCAAAAATGTCCCCTAAAAACGTTGGCGGTAACAGTTTTTTGAAAAAAAATAAAAATATTTTTTGGGTTTCGGGGAGTGTTTTAATCAGAAAATTGACCCTATCGCCATTTTTTTAAGGGTTTTTTCAGCATACATAAAAAAATGTTTTCAATGAAAACGAATTTGTCTCATATTTCCTGTCCCACTTAAAATTATGCGCTAAAAACGTTGGCGATAACAGTTTTTGGAGAAAAAATGTTATTTTCAGGTTTTGGAAAAGTCGGGTTTTCGACCAAAACTAGTCCCAAAACCCGAAAATAAAATTTATTTTCAAAAAACTGTTATCGCCAACGTTTTTAGCGAACATTTTTGGGTCGGACAGGGTATACATGAAAATTTGAAAACCAAATGAAAATTTTTTTATTAGGTCATGAAAAAAACCTTAAAAATCAAAGTCGATAAAAGTCAAAAAAATCAAATTTCGCAGGCTCGAAAATTATTTTTTTGGGTATGCGTAGTGGAATGAGATTTCGCAGGCTCCAAAATTATTTTTTTGGGTATGCGTAGTGGAACTTTTTTTTCCTGAGCCCAAAACCTATCGAAAAATCGATAGCGCGATATCGGTTAATTAATCGACCCAATTTAGTGTATATGTATTTGCATGAATGGAAGAACGTAGTTCGTATGTGCACTAAGAAGCCTTAAGAAAAAATAAAATTGTCTAACTCTGCCTTGCAAGCTGAACGTGTGGCATAAGTACGCTATAATTTAGTTGACTTTTTTTTAAGTAACTTTTTGTTGCTGTTTGTTTTGCTTCTTGCTTTCCCATTTATCAAAATTTCTCAACATTTTAACATTTTATATTGCACGTCATTAAAGACAATTAAATGCAAAATAGTTTCATGTTTCCAGGCGTAAAAAATGAGTGGAGAACAAAGTAAAAAGTAATATAATTTTTGTCTACATACTAATGTGTATAAAAATACTTATGAAAATATATATATTTGTACACTCAACTATACACACATACACATATGGACATTTATAACGTATGCATTTACTACAAAAAAATGTTTTAACTCTGTTTGATCGTTGGCTAGCTGTGAGAGGGCAGTAAATCGAACTGTGACGGTACTATGGCAAAACTGGTTACCATGGAGGTAGAAACTGGTAATGACCTCAACAAATGAAACTGTTATAAATAAAGGAAAATTATTAAGGAAGTCTAAGTTCGGTTGTAACAGAGTTGCTTGGCTTTAACAACAAACTTGGAGTTATTTTTGCCTTGATAAATGGGTAAAACTTTCCGAAGTGGGCACATTTTTCGAAATTCTACTTTCTTTCTGAAAATTGTGTGTACAGTTCAACAACAACAACAAAATATTTTGGACCACTTTTTCGAAATTCGAATTATTTGCAAGGTTATAGCTATAAAAACTATTTTCGAAGCTCCATAATTTTTGACAATTTTCTCGCGATTGGTAAAACCGATTTAACTCATTTTTGAAATATATGTACAAAATGGTATCTTCTACGAAACTGAATTTCTTTTTTGGCACTTATTTTTTTGCAAAAATTATGTGCAAATATTAAAGCTTTGGAACTTCGAAAATATGTTTATAGCTAAAAATTAAGAAATAATTCGGATTTCGAAAAATTGCAATATACGTATTTTTGTTTAATCGTTTCAACTTCACTAAAATACATGACCTACGAAAAAATTTAAGTGGCTTACTTCACAGTTTTTCGAAATACGAATTATTTTCAAAGTTATACCTTTTTTTTGCAAAAAAGCAGTTGAACATTTATTTATAACTCTGGACTGTCCAACCGATTTTGCTGAATGTTCGCACATTGTTAAGAAAACGATATTCTTTCATTTTACAATTTTAAAATAAACTAATTGTGAAAGTTATTAAGAAATATAGAAATATTTAAAGTTTGTTCCTCAACACTAAAAACTTTCAGATCTCTTTGACTGTAATAATCTGAGCTTCAAAAACTTATAACACGCCCGCTGAAAATTTAATTTAACTTGGACTATCTCGGAAACCGCTTCACTGATTTGGAAGAAATTTGGTATGTCGATAGTGTCGTAAATTCTAAACACTTCTGAATAGGTGCTGCCACTCAGCATACTTTTATGCGGTTGCCACTTGTCTGATTTTTTTTGTACTGAAATGAAATATGCTAGTATGGGTATCAAACGAGAGGTATTTCACGTAATATTTCAGCAAAAAAAACTCTTGGTAAAGTTACCACCTAGCGTTGCCACCTTATCTTATTATATTTATTTGCTGGCATATCCTCTATAATATCGAAAACGACTTGACGGGTTTGGACAAACTTTTTGCCGTTTAGTTAATATGCTACATTTAAAGCTCTCCTACTTACGCGTTGCCACTAGGGTATTTTAAATGAGTTGCCACTTATAGGCAATTTTTAAAGTTTGGGGCCATTCTCACAATCTATGGTTAGCAGTCAAATAAACAACCGACAGTGCTTTCCAAAATATTATCTTATATATAAATAGACAAGATGAATGCAATGTAGAACCGTTTTCTGCTAAACTATAATTCTAAGGTATACAAATTATATATGTATAGATAGGAAATTTTGAGGTGTACTTTTATCCGTAAATAAAAAAAATTTAAAAAATCATTTTAATATAAAAAATTTAACATAAAAGTCACACCACTACACATTCACTTATTCACACTATAGACACGCTGTGTGTGTGTGTACTTGCTTTTTGTGTACTATGCTGAATCGTGAGCATGGCCGAGGAGTTGCTTTGTAGGAAAAAATTAAGAGCCGTAGTAGTGTGAGTAGACTTGCCATGCATGTTTTTGTGTTATTCGTGTGGTCGGCTCTCACTGTGAGTGCGAAGAGTTGGTAGTGGACCAATGAAAAATAAGTATTCGCACTATAGATACTCTCTTGTCATGCATTTTTTGCTTTAGTTGTTGTTATTGTATTGATTAATTGCTACGATGCCCAGTGTCAGCTGCTCTCCTGAGAGCACGAAAAGTTGCTTTGTTGGATACATTAAACAAGCAATGTAAAATATGAGCAACTATGTAAAATTCATTGCTGATACCTACAAACAGGGTTTACAAAAATAAAATAAATGATTACTCATAAAGAGTATTAAACACCGAAGAAAATTAAAGGAAAATAGAGGAAAGGAAACGAATTGAAAGGAAGGAAAATTAAAGGAAAGAAAGGAGAAAAAAAGGAAAAGGAAAGGAAGGAAAGGGAATGGAAAGGATAGGAAAGGAAGGAAAATTAAAGGAAAGAAAGGAATGGTGAGGAAATGAAAGGAAGGGAAGGGAAAGGAAATCAAAGGAAAGGTAAGAAAACGAAGGGGAAAGAAAGAAAATAAAAGGAAGGGAAGGGAAAGGAAAAGAAGTTTGAGGAAAGTAAAAAATAAAATAAGAGAGTAAATAAAGAAATCAAGGAAAATAAAAATATGTTAGAGGAAAGGAACGACATAGAAAGGAAGAAAAAAAGGCGGATAAAACATACCTACAGCAAAAAAATAAAATAAAATAAAGTTTATTGGTTGAATTTCAACCACTGGGCGAACTCTAGTACTTATAAAAATTTAATGGGCGATAAGGGAGTCCGGCATGGTGTTAGAGGCTTGAAAATAAACATGCGGTAGCTAAGCCTGTCGTAAAAGTCGACTAAAGCTCTAGATAAAGGATGATTAGAGTCAAATAAATTGCTTTCGCGCCAGTCTGGTTAGTACCAGAAGGTATCTTGATGTTACCAGTCCCAATACTTGAAGCTGGGACATTTTTTTTTGGTAGGCCACACACCACCGTCATAAAACTATAGCCGGCCAAGAAGACGTCTCAATAATCGCCTAATTATCATAGTCAAAGACTGAGGGACGGACGGCCAGGCCATAACTTTGCCATAGTTTTTCTCTTGAATGCTTTGATATATATACTAAGTCATTATCTATCTAGACTTCGAGTAAAGCGAACAAAAATTTATATATTATGTGAGCTATGCTCAACAAAAATGTCTGAAACATTTGCTCGATTCCTCGTTACTAATCTCTGGTTCACAGAATACTATTGTTGAATTAGTCTTTCTGAAGACTGCAATTTGAGCGTCATTAAAGGCTTCTTTCTCAGCCGTCGATTAAGTGCGCAAAAGTAAAATATATTTACATACTTACATATCCCGACATTAATACTATATGCTCTTACAACAACAACTTAGCAAAACACTCACATTTTTTATGGCATTCAGATAAAAATCAAAAGTCGTTAAATTTTCAAATTATTATTGTATAAATATTGTAAAAATTTTTATGTTGCACATTTTTTTTGAGCTTTCGTACGAATATGTGTACACTCTTTTGCTTTTTATTATACCAACAAATTAATGCGGCTTTGCATTTACAACAATGTTGCATGCTATTTTGCACCAGCTTGATGGATACAAACATATAGATGTAAGTTCCTTATAGGGATGTGGCGAATATTCGCATGCGAAATTTTCCTAGCTCGGAATTCAGACACTAATTTGAAGTTGGAAAATGTTCGAAAAAATATGTTCTTCTTGATAAATTATCGAAAAGCAAGCAAGGACGGTGCTGTCTTTGAGAGCGTCAAATCCTACTTCCTGAGTATCAGTTGTTTCTTTCAATGAAATTTTTTAAAATTTATGCGCTGAGTTTACTGAAGGAATATCAGAATTTTAGTGGCTTTAAGAACCCAGTTATATTTGCTAAAACCGCGTAACACCCCAACAAATTGTGTGAGAGCAACCTAAACTAACCGCACAGCAAAATAACCTAACACAATTTCAAATTTTGGTTTTGCGTGACATGTCGATTTGACATTTACGCCCAGCTGGCACGTCCGTCAAAGTCGTTTACTTTCGCTCCGTAAAAAACGCTGTGCGGTTATGTTGGGTTGGGCTGGAAAGGGGCTTAGAATATATTAGCGTTATCGTAAGCCTGTTGTTACAGAAGTACTTCGGTCTACCTTATCGACACATTCATTACCGAAAATGGGCATCGGTCTATTGTAACGGAAGTACTAGGAAAGGGAAAGCTCCAATAAAGCTGATCGAAGAGAAATTACTGTGAGAAGAGTCTGGTAAGTTGAGCAGAGAAAAAATATTGGTGTAATAGGGGTACATATCACATGGGATTGACCTGGATAAGTAAAAGATCCAGTTGAGCCAGAGTGACTTTTACGAAGGGCTTAAAATAGAGAAAAATGTTGTGTTTCAAACTGGCAGGCAGACGGGGTTTTATAAATCTACTCAGCTGGTCTTGCTAATTATTTCGGTACACTAATTAGTGACTCTATCTTCTTTTCTTCTGATACTCAGAGAATTAATATACCATTTCAGGTTCATGAATTATATAAAAAGATATGCAAGACGGGGTTTGCTCAATGTTATTGTAAACATGAATAAAAATAGGACACAAATACAGCGCTCTGATAGCTTGATGCTTAATAAAGAGTGCCAAAATTTCTCTGATGAAGTTCCGAAATGGATCTATATATGTGGCGTTTGTTTTTCCTTCTCTATTCTGATAAAAACTTTTAATAACACTGTTTTAGTTGAAAAATCCGACAGATATGCTAAATTCAATGGTGTTAACTGCTTTGCAAATTTACCTAAAAAATAGTAATTTTTTCCTTAAAAAAAACCAGACGTCAGACGGGATGGGAAGAGCAGCGAAGGTGCGCTCAGTGAAGTTAAGAAAACCAACCCAATCAGCTTTGCTGAGATTAGTGAAAGTGCGATTCTAAGAAGTGACAAAGTCATTGGGGCGATCGATTGAGAGGGCTATCGGTAAATGATCTGATGCAAGAGTTAGCATTGGTCGCCAGTCAACGCAGTTTATGACACCAGTGCTGACGATAGTAAGGTCTGGCGAACTAGAACAATTTACCTCGACTCTAGTGGGAGCATCCCCGTTCACAGTGCAAAACGTCGAATCGTCTATTTGGTTAGCTAATTCCTGTCCCCTACCATCAACCTGTAGGCTTGAGTGCCAGAGGTCGTGGTGTGGGTTGAAGTCTCCGCGGATTACACGATTATCGCTTCTGAGAAACACACTGATGTCAGGGTGGTAATCCCTCGGACAACAGGTGGCAGGAGGTATATAAATGTTTATTATTTCAGGATCGACATCACCTGACCGGACAACCATACCTTGACGTTTTAAGGTGTTGTCCTTCGGGCTCAACTAGACGATATTGCACAGATTGATGAGTAATGAAGGCAAGTCCGTCCCCAAGTCCTATCACACGGTCACGCCGGTGGATGTTGTAGCCTTCACAGGTCCGAAGATCTGATCGGGCGCCTAGCTTTGTCTCTTGAATAGCAGCAATCTTGATATTTTCCTGCTTCATGAAACTCACTATCTCACTAACCTTGCCGGTTAAGCCGTTGCAAATCAATTGTAGGACACGAAAGTGGGAAGGGGGAGAAATAATCACACTGGGAGTCAAGGACTGGTACGTATGCCTCGGTGGAAGCAGGCTGGGTCGCGCACTGCATCGCAATCTAGAAGACGAGGGATCCGGACCACCGAAAGGAGGCGAATCGGTCGACGTTGTAGGTTGCGTTGTTCGTCAACATGGCGCAACGGACGTATCGGTCCATTAGTTCCTGTTACCAAGATAAGAACATATAAGCAGGTGACATAGGCTAAGGCAGGAGTTGCATTTGACTGATGTCGCAGCTGCATATAGTCTCAACGGACAAACAGTGCTGCTGCTGATGTAAGGGACCAGGAGCTGGTGGTTTTGGCTTACATTTTTGCTAGTGCTGGAAGAAGAAGGGGAAGTTGTAAGTGGGAGGGAGGTGGGCTGTCGCTCAGCATTGCTCACATCTAAAAGAGAAGTGCTACGTAGAAAGTAGCTGTGAGCAGCTGTGTGCGGTGTTGGCGCCGGTAGGCGTGAGCGGCAGCGGGAGTTACACACTACTTGCTGGGCATTATTAGTGCTATTAGTCGTAGAGACTGTATCTGGAGCTTGTGGCGGTGCGACACTGGATCGGTGTTGTTTTTTATTTTGCAGATTGACTTTTACATTTAACAAAAATGGATAACTGGGACACTGAAACAAGAATTTGGATTGTCCGCCGCTATCACGCACTGGAGTCCGTAGTTTCGGTTCAAAGAGAGTATAGGCGCACGTTTGGCGGCAATCCTCCGAGCAAATGGACCATAATAAGACTTGTAAACAATTTTGCCGAGCATGGGACAGTCAACAGAAGACCTTACCATCGAAACCCTTCAGTTCGAACGGAGGAAACAATCGCTGCTGTAGCTGCTGCCATACAAAACAATCCACGTGTTTCGACAAGAAGCTTATCTGCTCAAATGGGTGTAAGCAGACAGTCATTACAGTCAATTATGCACAAAGATTTGGACTTATTCCCATATAAAATTCAAATGCCCAACAAACTGAACGCTGCAGACTTGCCGATTCGCTTGGAATTTTGCCAGAAGATGCTTCAAATGGTGGAAGGGGAAGGAAAAATGTTGAACTGTCTTTTCATGTCTGACGAGGCCCATTTCGATTTAAACGGCAACATAAACAAACAAAATTGTCGAATATGGAGTGCTTCCAACCCACAGATACTCCATGAGACGGAATTGCATCCACTTCGTGTCACAGTGTGGTGTGCAGTTTCATCACGCTGCATTGTCGGGCCCTACTTCTTCGAAGAAAACGGTCACACCGTTACGGTTACTGGAGACCGTTACTTGAGCATGTTGAGAGAGTTTTTCTATCCAGAATTACGCCGAACGAGAATTTCTTTCAACTCTGTGTGGTTTCAGCAAGATGGTGCAGCTCCTCATATAGCCCAACCTGTTATGACAGAATTGCGACGAAAATTTCCCAATAAGCTGATATCCAGAAACTCCACATTCCGTTGGCCACCCAGGTCGCCTGACCTTACTGCACCTGACTTTTTCTTGTGGGGTTATTGCAAACAGGAAGTCTTCAAAGCAAAACCAACAAATTTGAATGAACTAAGGCAATCCATTCGAGAAACAATTGCGGCTATTCCTGTCTCAACTCTCCCAGCAGTAATGAACAACTTTTTGGTAAGATGCCGCACATGCATCGGCGAGCAGGGGGGGCATTTAAATTCCATTATTTTTAAAACTAATTAAGCTATATTTAATAAAATTTAAGGAGCTTTAACATGAATAAAAGAAAAATGAATTCCATACACTGAGAAAAAAATTATTTGAGTTTCTTAATGTAGCAAAATTCATCAGCCACCCTGTACATTGGACGGAGTGTGAACGTTTAACGTAAATCTTTTCCTAGCAAGCGCAGCAGATCCATTCTCTTGGTCCCGGGTTGGATTCAACACCAGCCCGGAGCAGGAGAGTTTTGATCAGCCTTGCTGCAAGGAGCTGCTAGGAGGATGACAACCTGAAGAATTTTACGTTCCTAGCCTTTTAATTAGCAAAATTTATAGCCCAAACCCAATTTATCGGAAAAATCTATTATATGGCATCTGTATGGTGATTTTCACTACACACATTACATATATAATATGTACTAAACCTGCTTTTTAATTGCAGGTGTTATAGGCCAAAACCCGTTTATCGGAACAATCGATTGAATGGAAGCTATGCGCTGTATTGATTGGACCATGCTGATTCCTACAAATGATTTATGCTTTACAAAATTGCGGCCCATACCAAATTTCATCCAGATATCTCTGAGGGACTAGTTTGCGTTCACACAGACAGACGGACAGACGGACGGACGGACAGACGGACATGACTAAATTGACTCAGCTAAACGCCCTGATCATTTCGGTATACTTATTGGTGGTCGATATCTTCTTCTTCTCATACTTACAAACATCGGACCAAAGTTATAATACCATTTCATGTTCATGAAAGGTATAAAAAAATAATTATCAAAAGTAAAAACGATAAAAATTTTAATAATTATTATTCTAGGCCTTGAGCTCATTTATTGGCTTGAATATATGTATAAAAATACTTGATATCCTCATACTTACCGTATTAGATATCCGCAATCGCATTGCATATCCGCCACATCCCTAGCTCAAATATAATATGAAGTAGCGTGCGCCGTATAGAAATGCAACAATGTAGACCCTTTTATTACTTCTGTGACCATTTATTGCTCTTTGTTTTCTTATTTGTTGCTTTGTTTTTATAGTAATTTATCTGTTTTAATTTTATTATTTTAACTTGCATTGCCGGTTTTCCTTTATTTCTTTATTTGTTATTTTTCTTCTTTTTTTAAAAATTACTAATATCACGTTTTAACTATTTTGTATTTGTTTTTTGGTGTTTTTACTGTATTATTCTTTATGTTTCGTATTTATTTAGCTACTTTGTTAGCGCTTTTTATTCGTTTAGTTGTTATATCGGCATCTGTTGCATGAGCGGAGTAATTAGTGCATTCGTAAAATATTTTACAACTCTAATTAAAACCTACCCGGTTTTTCAGTATGTGTCTGCAGAGTTGCCACATTATGTCAGTTACTGGCGTACAACGAAGGTTTACTGAGTTGGTTAGTGTGGATTGTAAGTTGGACGGACGGTGAAGAATATGGTAAGAAATTTGAAACGGGTGCAGGGAGCGGGGATATGTGGAATATTATGAGTAATTAAGTTATTTCTACATTACATGGAGTTTATATAACGAAAGAAATAAAACTCATAAATCGGGCTTCAGAGTAAGCAAAGATGTAAGAAAATTCACATTTCAGGATAAATAAATAGCAATAGAATTGATTAACCGAATACCAAAATACCAGGGATATACATTGATTACCAAATATATGCCCGGCATGCGGCGTGTTTTAACTGCTCAATCGAGATGATTCTTTTGACTGAAGACTCGTTGCAGTCCAACGTGCTGGAAAACTTTCGTTAGAGGAAACATATAAGGATTCCAAAAATGGATGTGCTGATAAGGTAAGGCGTTCCAATATACTCAGTAGGTATAGCTCCGTCGGTATAATGGAGAACCTCTACGAACCGTTCGAGACTAATTTCTGCATTTCTCGGCATGAATGATGATGAAAAATCAAAGTTTGTAAAAAACAGGCCATATAAGGATTAGTCCACCTTCCCTTGCGACTTGTGGTATGCTTTACTTTTTTTACAACCTTCATTTTTAATGCCAACTCCAAGCCGCCACTGCTAAGAAATACTCATACTCCCTCTACCTCTACCTCTACCTCAGCCTCCCCTCTCCCTCGTCCTGTCCCTTATCCCCTACGTCAATTGCATATGCATAGTATTTTGGAATTGCCCCTTTTACATCCATAAATCAGCGTAAAGTCGCATTGTTCACTTCAGTGTGAAATAAATATTCACTTTCACATATATTTCAATAACTTCTACGGTAAAAAATAATTATCTATATATTTTGCATTCACATTTTTTTTCTTTCTCACTCAAATTTAATGGGTCACACTATGCAACATGAAAAACTAAACAACTTTTATTTCCTGCAGCTCATTAAAATATTAAATTGCAGCTTGTAAATAAAAGAAATCTAAAACGACTTAAGCTCCAATCGCATGCATTAGTAATGTATGAATCAAAAGCAAATAAATAAAAAATTGCATTATATGAATGCGCTTGTGTGACTGTGAGTGTGTGTTTGGCCGCATTGTGTGAGATTTGCGGCATTTTGTTTGAATGTTTGAATAATGCCATTTTTATTTTTATTTATTTTGATTTTTTTCATTCAACTGTTTGTTGTTGTGGTTGTTTTCAATGTACCGCATTGTTGTAACTATTTAAAAATTGTATTATTTGGTAGATGTTTAATTGTGTCTATTATAGTTACGAACTTGACGATTTCTAGGTTTTGCATATGCAAATTTGTTGTTATTTTTATTTTTTATTTTTAAATTATTTAATTTAATCTTTTCCCAACGACTATTTGCCATTTTTAACAGCAAATTTACACAATTGGCAATTTGGTTTTTTTATGTTTTACAAATAACTATTTAACGGTTGCATACAAAATGAGAAAAAGTATTGTAGTTGTCGCATACGTAGCTGCATACACATGTATGAATGAAGGTAACTCGAAGTGTGTAGCGCTGGCAAATGGATTTTCAGGATGGCACAGTGGGATAAAAGACATTCTTTGACTACTTACTTTGAAATAATGTTCAATAAAATAAAACAAAATAAAATAAAATGAAATAAAACAAAATATAATAAAATGTACAATACAATAAAATAAAATAAAACAAAATAAAATAAAATGAAATAAAATAAAATAAAATAAAGCAAAATAAAATAAAATAAAATAAAATAAAATAAAATAAAATAAAGCAAAATAAAATAAAATAAAATAAAATAAAATAAAATAAAATAAAAAATACTAAAATGAAATATACTAAAATAAAATTAGATAAAATAAAAATAGCTGGACCAGTGCGCGCCTTGCGCAAAAAAAAAAATTGGTTTGAAACCTTTTATTAGTCCAGGTCCAGGATTTTTCAAACCTTTTTCTCAAATTATAAAAAAAGATTTTCTGCTACACTTATTTTAGCAATGTTCAAGTGTAGATGGCGCGCTCGCAGTAGGTTGAGCGCTGTGATATTCGCAATGCCTTTAATTATTCTATCACTGTTCAGTCTTAGTATTCAAATGTAGATGCCGCGAGGAATGTGCATGTCACAGTCACAATAGCGTTGCAGTACAAATTGATTTTTTTGTGCATCCACAATCGTTTATTTTAAAGAATTTACTTTTATAAAATACGCTTAAACAAAAGCACTCCGCTAAATAAAACATGGTTTTGCACTTAGAGCTAACCCCCACCTTTAAAACGATATTTTATTTATTAATATTGGTTCCAAATGGAAGCAGAAAATTAAGAACTAACACAAAAAGACCTTACAGAAATAATATATATGATAAAATAAAGTAAAACCAAATGAAGTAAAATAGAATAAACTAAAATAAAATAACATTATATAAAATAAAATAAAATTGAATAAAAGAAAATAAAATAAGAAGGGGTCTGATGAGAAGTTGGGCACTTCGAAGCATGTCATCCCATACCATCGCTGTGCATATCGTTGTAATTTTTCCTCTAATATCAATTAACAAACGAAAATAAAATAAAATATAATAATTTTGAAAAAAAAAAAATTTAATTAAATAAAATACAATAAAATAAAATAATATAAAACTAAACAAAATCAAATAAAATAAAACGAAATAAAATAAAATAAAATAAACTACAATAAAATAATATAAAATAAAACAAAATTAAATTAAATTAAAAAAATAACAAAAAAAAAAAATTATTACAATAATACTAAAAAAAATAAAATAAAATAGCATACATAAGATACAATCAAATAAAAAAAGACAAAAAAAAAACAATAAGACTGAATAAAATAAAACAAAAAAAATTCAAAAAACAAAATAAAATAATATAAAACAAAACAAAATAAAATGAAATAAAATAAAATAAATAAAATGAGATAAAATAAAAAAAAACCTTAAATTTAGCTAAATATGAATATTGAAAGAAAAATTATTCTGGCCGCTTTTGTTGTTATATTTGAAGCATCTGTATTTTCATTTTTAAAGGATTTCCTTTATTCATGGACTGCAGGAAAAGAGTTTTAAGGCAGCTGAAGTGGAGGCACTAGACCTTTTCTTTGAGTTAGTTTTTCAGGTCGGTCTAATGTATACACACGTGTATACCATGTTTCTCAGACAAATATGACTCATGCTTGCATTTATCTTTAATTATAAAAAATAAATTTCCTACGCTCTCAACTTAATTATATGCTAAAAGTAAATATGTCCCTATACATACACTTATAACTGATAGTAAATATGTATATACTTAGGAATATAAGCACATCTAGACACCTACAAACCTCATCAGACTTGTTGCGGCACATACAATCTGAGTATAATAAGTAACTAAGTAGATGCAACATTTTTATTACTGTATAATTTCCACTTAACAAGAGGATGTGATGCAATTCATTGCAATGCACTAAATAATGTTGAATGCAGTAAGCTGCTAGGGACGTTGTTGTTGTTGCTACAACCATCTAGTAGCAGCTGGTGATTTATCTAAGTGTATAGTTAACATTTTTTTGCATTTTTTGTTTTTGCTTTTTAACCGAAAGTAAAATTTAACACACCGCAAGATATTTAAACAGTTACTGAGGTGAGACAATTAATGAATGCGAACAAATGGGGAATGCGGGCGCTGTTCATTCATGCAAAACAATGATTGTAGAAACGGCGTGCAATGAATACTTAAGTGGGGAATTGTTTTTTTTTTGGTTTTTTGTTTGTTTTGTATTGAGTCAAGCGTTGCAACATCACCAATGGCGACTTAATAAGAAAATACTTGTATTTTATATAAATCAGAACTGTTAAATTATGATTACTAATCGTAATGATTACCGGTTTGATTAATTATTTTCTTGAGAATCCAATTAATGATTGATTACCATTACTTTAAAATTTTAATGATTATTTCCCAAATAATTAAAAAATAATAAAAAAAATTATGATTTCTTACGATTATTAAAAAAAATTAAAAATAATCAAAAAGTTGTTTTGATTACTTTTGATTATTTAAATTGTTTTTGATTATTTAAGATTTTTTTAGTATTGCTGTAAAAGCGCATAAATATACATACACATTAAACACTGAAATAAATCCAAAATAATCAAAAAAAAAATCAAAAGTAATCAAAACAACTTTTTATCATTATTTTTGATTACGTTTGATTCCTTTTTGATTTTTTCTAACCTTAATCAATTAATAATTGAATTTTATTTAAAAACAGTTAAAATAGTCATTAGCAATTAAAAAAGCCGGCTAATTAATTTATTACTAATTAAATTTAATAGATCTGACCCAAATATTGGGATAGTTTGATAAACTTACATCGGCAGAAGGGGCCGAGTTGTGAAATAAAAGATTGTTAGTACCACGCATGCCATGAAAGTCAAGAATACCTAAATGTTCAAACTGAGGTTAAGAAGTCCGCTTAATAGTATGAATAGTAATAAGTTTACTTTGTGTTGTAATATAATCTTTCTCGAATCAAACATCAAGAACTAATTCTTTCGTTCTGTAACGTCCAGGCATACCTCCTAATACTTTTTTCAATCTGAATTTATTTTGAGTCGCATCTCAGTAAACTGAGGAGAAAGGAGGCAAAAAGGGTAGGAGAAACCGCAAAACCCTTTTCCATCCAATTCGTCTGAGGTTTGACTACACAAGGTATATCGAACCAGACTACTTATAAAAATTCTCCTCTCTGAAGAAGCATTCTATTTAGTTCAGAAAACTAGGAATTCCAAGAAAGATTTGTGCCAGGTTAATCTTTATATACAAAAATCTTCTACAGGTCTGTATGTGACGAATCTTTCTTAGCGCCTGGACCGATTTTGATTTTTTTTGTCAACCTGTTCATGATGAAATGGCAAACCAAACTGAACATAAATGACATTAGAGTTGCCAGATTTGACCACAAAATGCCAGTTTTATCTCTATTCGAAAAACAAACCTGTAAAAAAAACACCCTGTATATAAAAATCTTCTATAGGTCTGTATGTGACGAATCTTTCTAAATACCTGCACCGATTTTGATGAAATGATGGACTCCAAGGTGATTTAATTATATTTTTTTTGTACTCAAGTATATCACAGCGTGTGTGACAACTCAAGTTCGGAATGGTCTGGAGGGAAATTGTAGGCAAAACAACCAAATAAAGTTTTCTTTATTTTCTATTCAAATGCAAGACGTTGTTCGACTGCTTTAAGGCTCGAAATGTGGTCTAATACTTAAGAAATCCAATCAATTGGAGACCACCAAGAACCTTAAAAATCCTACTTAAAAGAGAGTTTCAATCTGAGGTCTTTTTGATCCAGGATGATAATCATTACTGCCTGCTGATAGAGCAGAGCAGTGTCTTTAATACCTAGATGCCATTCCGGCCTTTGGGATAAGTAGTGAATACATGTTTTTTATTAGCAGAGCATGGAACTAGCGTGTTGACAAATTTTCTCTTCAATAAGAGTTGGAACGGAGTAGGAGTTTGCAAAATGGGTTTCATTAAGGGGACCTTCTCACAACGCAATACGTCGTTTAGGCATTATTGAGTTAAAAAGGCCATATTAAGATTCGTGGGACACAGATGGGATTGGAATACAAAACCTCATTACTAACTACAATCTTCCGTAGGATAATGCAAATCCTTCAAAACCTCTTTCTGAGATTTTTTCAAGAACCCCCTAAAAAATTTTAACAAAACTTGAGTAATATATTGTAAATGGATTTCCACCCTGGTCCTTTAATATTTGTCACTCTTTTTCCACTTTTGACTAATTGTGGTTTTGTTGTTTTATGTGAAAGCTTTGCCCGAAAAGTATTTGTTTATAGACCGGAACCGGCAATTTTACCGAAATCCCCTAGTTTTAATCATACCTCACACTTTTACGCCACATCAAATGCTATAGCTCTTCCACGCCCATATGTGGCTCTTATTTAATTGCGAATTTCCACCCACCACATTTGCTTTGACAGAAAAAAAATTTAATTAATTACCGTGGCCATATTCATACATTTATCGCGACTTATTATACAAAAGTAATAAAATTTGCCAACTAATCTGAGCAAAAGTACAATAGAATTTGCTGTAAGAAAAATTTGCATAGGCAACAATAGACAAGACCAACAACAACAATACGAATTGCAATAATAATAATGCGAAACATCATAGTAATTACAACAAATGTGATTACAACACTTAAAAAAAATAAATATTTTAATTCAAAGTAATTTCCGCTGCAAATGCAATGCCCTCTAATAGCGTTCGAGAACAGGAAACGGATTGTGGGAAGGAGAGAGGGCCATACAGACAGTCAGGGAAACGTCAAACTGCTATTACTTAGCGCACATTTTAATATTTTTTTTATTAATTTTTCTTTTGTAATATTTTTTTACAAAAATAAATCTATAGCATAGTATGTGGACTTGTTATCAATCACATTAAACTATTCTTGTACTAGTTCGAAATAGGCTAATCCAGGCTAGAATCGGGTTGTTCGTTTAGGGTGATCCCTACATACGACGCTAATATGAGCAGTTCAATTGCTCATTATATACCTCAGGGTCTGGAAATTGCTTTATAAGCCTACTAAATTATAGACATTAATGAATTTTGCGAAGATAGTCCGACTCACAGGAAAGTATTTGCCGATCATTGATTAAAAGGCAAGGACCTCCCGTGGTGAGCTACAAGTAAGGAAGTCTAAGTTCGGGTGGAACCGAACATTATATACATAGTAATGATCTATTATGGCATAACAATTTACGCAGGTCTATTTTAATACTTTTAAGCCCTAAAATCCACAATTTTTTTTTGCGGTCGGGTATTGCTTGTTATGTGTGCAAGATCTTATCGATGTAGCTTGCATGGTTAAAAATATATCGCGTTTTACATTTTACAAACAAATTTTTCAGAACTATGTTAAAAAACTGGGGATGCCCGTTGACCGATTTCTCCCATTTTTACAACAAAAATTTACCTTTATATGTACAACATTTTCGTTAAATATCGTTTCGATAAATAAATTTTTGTCGAAGTTATGGCATAAAAAGTTTTGTGGAATAATCCACTAGAAAAACGCCGGGCCACGCCCATTTTCAAAAATTTATATTTTTCGACTCTTTCTTCGTTCACGGACACTTTTAAAGTGAAATAGAAATGATATAAACTTATTGCCTATTAAATATATCTATGATCCTTTTCAAAAATCTTTCGTATAAAAGTGGGCGTGGACCTTAAACGACTTCCCATTTTTTTCCGGAACATACCTTCTATCAATATAAATATGTGTGCTAAATTTCGTTTCGATATCTTGAACGGATTATGATTAATAACATTTCTAAATTTGACTTAATCAAAATTGGGCGGTGCCACTCCCATTTATAAAAATTGCTTGAAAAATTTATTTTCTGCCTTAACTTTAATGTGCACACTATATTTATCCTAATAAGTGTATTATGTACTGAATAATCACCTTTTTTTGTATTTTCGAAAATATTCTTTATATAAAAAGTGGGCGTGGCTATCATCCCATTTTAGCGCTCGGAGATGAGAGCCAAGAAACCAGCATACCAAATTTCATTAAGATATCCCAAAATTTACTCAAGCTATCATGTTAACAGACGGACCGACGTGGCTTAATCAATTTCTCTTCTCGTCCTGAACATTTTGATATATATAAGTTAATATCTATCTCGATCCGTTTATGCCGCTACATACCACCGTTACGCGACTAAAGTTAATATACCTTGTGTGAGTAGCACTACTTAGTATAAAAATTGGGGTTGTGGCAATCCCATGCCACTTGGTGTGTCGGCATTTGGGTTGGACGAATTTACCCTTTGGGATACCTTCTACTCTTTCCAGGAACACAAGTTCGCAAGAGAACAAACGTCATGCTTGGAGTATACGCTGTCTGAAAGATAATACGTCAACGTTATACAAAGAAAACGTTCCGTATGTAATCTACAGATGCGCTTTCTAGGCCTTGCGAAGATGTGACCATTGTGCAGAGAATTAAAGCCTCATCAGTCATGTTCGGTGAGTAGACAAAGATGATTCGGAGAGCGCCAATAAATTCATGATTTTTATTACTCTTAGAAGCGGCTACGGGTTGTGTATCACGACTACTTGAGCACCTCCATTTCCTTATCCTGAAATTGTATGAAGTGTAGTAGTCGGAGTTAAGCCTGGCAGTTACCTCTGCGCGCTAAGCAAGGAAAGTGCACCACATACATAGCAAGTCATCGGGCTACGAAGTGGTAACTTATACCAGCAAATTTGGATCTACTTGTTAGGCAGGCATCTCGAAAGCTTCAAAGATTTGTTGAAGCCCTTACCTAATAGGTTAGAAAAATAGTCAAGTTATTGCATGCTTAATACGAGGCCAGGTGCACTGAGCCGAGTTTTTTGCAGGGAAAGCAAGGTTTTTAATTTGAGACCGACTGACATTGGTATCATCAGAATGTTGAAGACATCCTACATAAGGAATTGTCGTGAAACCAAGTATTGGGGAAAACGAAAACTGTACTGCTGAAACCAATGTACTGCTATCTGCAAAACGCTTAGATTCGTTGAATGTTGTCAACATTGTTATGTGTTGAAGCGACATAAGCTATTATTATTTAGTTCGTTTATTTCATTTGCATTGCATGCTATTGTAATTCGCAACCATCTTATGAAATATCCCAAAGATATAGTTTATGTTTTAGAATCCCAAATGGGGGGTTTTTCACAACGAAAGTAAGGAGGCCAATCCTGCGCGTATACCTCAGTCACAAGTGCTCGCACCCAATTAATACATACAAGGTGTAAAGGTGCCCCATACCCCCCGTTCCATATAGCACGAATAATTTAAGTAAAAAAATAATAATTTTTTATTACCAAAATTTTGCTCCTATGCAACATGTGCGTCGCACCCCCGTTATACTCTCTGAACAAATAATAAAGAAAAAAAATACAATAAATAACTTAAATAAGCTACTCGCTCTTCATAAAGCCTAGATATTATGCAAGTAGAAAAAGTGAAAGGGAAGGCATGCATTGAAATCAGTTGGGTTCCCTTGATAACATCGAACTTAGCGTTCAATGCAATGACAAGCATTAATTATTAAATATTGCAGGTAGGACTATGATAGTTTGGACTGTTAGAGAGAACATTGTCTCCAGGTGGTTCTCCGTAGTCTATTTGTAGCTTTGGATTCGTTCGGACTAGTTATCGTTCAGGTACAATGGCTCACTCCGGGGTACATGTGTATGTATGTGGGTAGCTATGTTAGCTAACATTAATTGTATTGTTGCTTGCATCATTTGGGTGTGTGCGAAATGCATTTTACTTCAGCTCAACCCATTCATTTTTCATTCATTCATTAAAACATTTACTTGACCGCTCACTCTTTCACTCATTTAATATGTTAATTTTCTCTAGTCGCAGTCAACCTCTGCTTTGTTAAGTTTAATGCGTTGCTTTAGTTGAATATTAAAAAATATAGTTGGGGTTGCGGATTTCCGCTGATGCTGATGTGGGTGTAGGTAAACTTTTATTTTCTATTTATATTGAAAACTAGCTGACCCGCCGAACTTTGTTCCGCCGTAAAAGCACAAATCATACAGTCACCTTGGGTCCACATTTAGGTCAATAAATTGGGACCGGGTAAAATATCGAGGTGAAAGGTATCTTAAATTTTAGTAGAGACGTCTAGAGAATGATTATTGAAAGTTTCATTCATTTCTATGCCGTCGTTTTTGTGTGACGCGGGCGTTATGGTAAAAAAAACCACATTTTTGGTCACATTTTCCCCACATTTTGCTCAATAACTCGGGAACTGGATGAGATATCCAAATGAAAGTTGTCCTAAATTTTAAGTTAGACGTTAAGTGATAGAATGGTGAAAATTTCATGCAATTCTATTAAGTAGTTTTTGCGTGATACGCGCACAATCATACAGACGGACAGACAGACAGACAGACAGACAGACAGACAGACAGACAGACAGACAGACAGACAGACAAAACTTCTAAAAATTGTAGATTTGGGTTCCGCTAGTCCAATAACGACCTCTCCTATCAGTTTTTCTTGAATATCTTCAATGTACAGACATCGACCTGTTACAATTTTATTATATGTAAAGATAGAAGATTTGATAAGACCATTGGGCACGGTAGCAATATGAGGCTAAGCAGCTGTTTCACGCATTCGAAACCTTACTTTTCAATTTGGTTCACTCCAAATACCTTTTTGGATAAAATAAGGTGAGACGACTGAAGCTGTAACTAAAACATCTTGGACTTGAGAGAATAAGCTATCTAGTGAAAGTTTTCAATCTGTAGCAAGTTTTTGTTGAAAAGGGATCATTTGGGTGCTTTATACGCCAATAAATGACTTGGTTAGGTCTATTTGGGCATAAAACTACTAGAGTAATGAGTTCGCATTCACCTCTCACCGGTCCAGCTAAGAAATATGAATTTGTCTTGACTTTGACATCGAAGCTGATGGAGCACTAGAATCTTTGGCGAGGTTAACCGCTACATTACCCAAATGGTCTCTGGGCATGGGCACTTTAAAAAGCACTTGTATAGAATGGGAAAAGGCGAAGACCCGAAGTGCGTGTATGGAGATGCAGACGAAGATAATGCTGAACACACATTCTTCAAATGCTCAAGATGGAGCGAGGAGCGATAAGTGCTCAAACGAAGTGTCGGCCATATTACTGCCTATAACATCATAGAAAAAATGTTGAGCGGCCCGGAAGTGTCAAAACAAATCACAAACTTTGTAGAAACTACAGTCAGAGCAAAAAAGCGGGACCTGGACGCAAGTACAATATAAGGCTTGTCGTGAATGAGAAGTATGGAACGCCACCCTGAAGCAATACGAAAGTGGATTCGGAGTGGTCGACGGTTCCAAAATTTTGCCGAAGCTTTTTAGTCCTCGAACACACGGCTGGTGCGAAGGTATCCGCTACGTTGTATTACGCATTTTTTCATCCCCACCACACAAAAAAAAAACAAAAAAAAACAGAAAAAAAGTCTGTCTCTCGCCAATCGTTAAGTTCTCAATTGACTAGCCAAACTAGACTACTTGAGCTTTAAGGGCGACTCAACATATCAAGATTCGTAGCTTTCCTAAACTAATTTAATTATATCCCTTGTTTAATATTAAAATAAATATACCCCCTTTCCATCGTTCAGTCTCATTTTAAATTGCTTTGCCACAAATTGACTCTACCCCATGACCGCCAAGGGTGGAATTGAATAATTCAGCAAACTCAAAATGATTCCACTTCAACGACATAAAACCAATAATTTATATATACTCCATATTTAATTATTCAACGTATGTATGTATGTATATATCCACTTCTTTGCGTAATTTTGCATAAAAATCAAAGACTTGCAATCAATGTAAATTTAATTATATTTATAAAATCTTTTTTTTTTCCAATCCGAATTTTTTCTTTTCGATTACACATTCATGCAGTTAGTACTTATGCTGTTCATGTATGCTGTATGTATGTGTGTGTGTTATAACATTTTGCAAAATATCAAATTTAATAATATTACACTTGTGCAACAAATGAAGCGTTCTGCGTTTTAGCTAACAAAGCAGTCACCCAACTGGCTAGGGTGGAGTTGGAGAGGTGTCGTTGATGGCGCGACGTTGACGATGAAAATCAGTGGTAAGCATGTGATTATGTTTAGCTGCGATTGAACGTGTCATGTCACAACGTCAAGGACGCTTAGGATATGTGCATGAGTTGGTTTGCTTAGGTGTTCTTTTTGAACGAAATGTTGTGAAAAATAGGCTATATATGTTTATGAAGTAGCGTTTTAAATTCTGAGCTGGCAGCAAAAACTGTTATCAGACAACTTTCCAATGGGAATCGTACCAAAATGAAAGTGCCATGAACTGAAATCTTATGAGCACTTACAACAGTAATAGAGACAGAAAAAAAAACAAATATTTCTACATACCTATTACAAATAATTTAAAAAAAAAAAATTTAAAATTTTAAATTATGAAATCGACGGCAGAGTGGAAGATCACCCTATTTCAAAATATTTGTCAAAAACGCACTACCTCAGAATTTGTTTCAACAGCCCAAAAACGCCCTTTGTCAAAATTTGGTTCAAAAACGTCCTATTTCAGCTGAAAAAGTATTGAATTTTCATTGGGATAGTGCATTTTTGAAACTCATTCTGAGATAGTTCGTTCTTAAAAAATGTTTTGAAATAGGGTGATCTTCTACTCAGCGGACGAAATGAGAGGGAACGAAATCTTTACCAATGTGCTTAGTATCAGTAAAGTCGATCAACGCAGCCTCTAGTTATAAATAAAGTTAGACTGGGTATAACTTCGAAAATAATTCGGATTTCAAGAAATTATGAATGCAGTTTTTTTTTTAAATAATACTTATAATAATATCCGCCCAACCGTCCCGAGGGGATCAAACTTGTCGAGTGTTTGAAAGGCGGAGGTTTGTTAAGCGTCGAGATCTCAAATTGCTCAGCTAAAGAAAAAAGTTCATCAGCTAAGAACGATACATAAATACCTTGAAATATATAAATACTAAGTGTAAGTAATTTCTTAAGAAAATTTTTTTATGAATAAAAATTTATTGTAAAAATAAAGTCAGAAATATCAAAAGTGCCTAACTAAGATTTAAAATCTTCCCATAGACACTGAAACGGCTCGTATAATTGAAAATTTGTTATGCCTTGCTTCAGAAGTATAGGTTTGAGATGTCTTGAAGCTCGGGAGGAATAATAAAGTTAGCTTCATGTATATTGGAACGATTTTCCGTCATTCCCTGTCAAATTTGGGTTTGGTAAAAATCGTTCCAATATACATCAACTTTCCAACCTGTCGGAAAATCAACAAAACAATATAAATCAAAGTTAACTTCGTTCTAAAGAAATGGCCTAGAAATTGATCCATTTAAGAGTTAAGATATTGTGACGAATTCGATTAGTCTTCGACTATTAATCCTGAGTTCGATCAATGTAAAGTTAAATAAACACACCCACAAATATTGTAACAAATAGCTAGTTTTATTTACTAGTATTAACGCAATACAGATTCCCCGAGTTTGGTAACTCTACAGTAGTTCACTGTACAATACTTGATTACAAGCCGATCAACCTGCCTTGCTTTATCACTGCCTTATATAGTCCAACAGGGGGCTTCCCTGCGCACTCAGAACTTTCTTGGTTGTTCGCTCTTCGTGTTCTCGAAGTGTCGGTATTATTTATTGACATCTTCTCTTTGCCTTGTATTCGCACCCGCTCGAGCCATCGCTCTTCCTCTACCTTGGTACACACTTGCATGCATAAGTGTAGACATCGTTATCTCTGTTGTGTTTAACTAGTGGTGGGAGTGTTATTGAGTTAGGGATGGTATATTCTTGAGAATAATCGCAACAATATAAATATTACAGCAAGCATTTCCATACGACTTGTCATGGTTGGGGGATTTATAAGTTTCAAACGTTTTTATAAGGTGGAAAATGCAAACTTCTCGAGACAAAAAGTAACAATTTTTTTTAACGCGAATTCCAGATATACTCGTAGAGTCATATTCGAATATCGGTCTAACTAAAGTAGTAAAAACAGTTTCTTTTAACTACTTTTTCACAATTCCAAACACCTCTAGTTTTATTGACTGTTTCCTCAATATTAGGAATAAAATTAAGTTTTGCACCTTAGTCAACAAAAACGTTAACATGTTCATGACTGTTGGGCTTAATTGCATACCAAGCTGAAGATTGAGCGTCATATGGTTTACGTTGCAACATGTAACTAAGTAGTATAAATCCGTCTGAAGCAAAGCACGATCTTCCGCCGACACCTATGTCGCCGAAAAAATTATAAAAACAAAAAAAGGAGAGAGGCGAAAACCTTGATAAACTTAAAAAATGTCTACCCTTGTAGGAAAAAACTTATACCTTGGGAAATATGTAAGTCTGACATAAAAAGTCTGATAACTTTCTAAAACTAAGTTTCACGAAAAAAGGTTGTATAACCAAAAATCATGATAGAAGATCATAGAATGGAAAATATAAATCTAAAGCCTTTCAACCCACTCTACAGCGGCTCCTTGGCATGGTTGCGTATTTTGTCATTGGTTTTCTAAAGGCATGTCCATGCAGCGTGAGGAAACCTATCGCTAATTTTATAACCACTAAGGAAACAGTTTAGAAGTTCGACGAAAGATCACAGTGCGCTTTCGTTCCGTGATACCTCAAAGATTTTTACAAGAATTCTTGTTTTAAGCTTGAAAGCTACTTCCGCTAAAGCTTTATAACGACTTGCTTGATTTCGTTAAGGTTTTCTTTCTTTTATGAAAAAACCATTAGGAGAATAATACTGACACTGATTCGGTATCTGTGAGTGAAATGCAAGAGCAAGTGGGTAACTTAGGTTGTACATATCTCTGCTGGTTCTATGGTAAATACGGTCCTGTGCATATCTGCATTTGCTTGTATTTAAGTATGTATGTATAAAGCTCATGCATATTATATTTTAAATTGTATTTTGTTTTATTATTCTTTGTTAAGTTTTATAAATATATTTATTATCTGTCTCATGTATGTATGTGTGCGTTCAAACACAAGTTCACCCCCGGTACCGATACCCAGTAGGAAAATTCGTTATGCATGACTGCAACAACATATATGGAGATGCATGCGAACGCTTGTATTCAAGCATGCAACTATTAAGCGCTCTTTTTAGTAGTTTCCAACTAACAAGAAAAAGGTTGTATGGTTAAACGTATCCTAAAACCAGTGAACTGGTCACTTCTAGGATCATGCATCATAAAAACAGCGAAGTGGTAATGTTTGCGCTCTCCGTCGGAGCTTCCGTGGTGTGGAATCTAGAACGCGTGCTAGCTTGTATCGCAAAAGCAGGGAGCGGTCATGTTTTTGATGTCTTTCTGAGTCTCGCTTGAGAATATAACAATAAAATCGTTGTCTTGCTTTCCTTGACGTATAGTATTTTTCCACAGTTTATTAAAAGACGTGAAGTGAAACGCGTCCATTCCTTGTCCGTTTGAAGTTAAAACACGGCACTCAGAAATTACCAGTTCTCTGTTTTCCGAATGCATTTTGGAATGTATGTAGGAGAAAGTTGAGTTTTAATTGCGCATAGCGGAAATTGAGCATGTAAATTATATGACCCTGCGGGTTAGGGGTTTAGAATATGCCCGAGGTAGGCATACCATAGAGCTTAAGGCTTTCCTATTATACAAGGTGGCGCAAAAGTAATCCTCCTATCGGAAAATGCTATAAATATTGCGATTGGCCCCTAAAGTCGGTTCTGTTTTGACATTTGTGTAGTAAACACATGCGAAATACACGTTAATAAACAATGCTACGCTACACTGCTCCAGAACGCGGAATATTGCTGACTATTTATTTGACCAATAATCGGTCGGGGCCAAACGGTTACTGTGAATGGTGAGCGCTACAGAGCAATGATCAACGAGTTCTTTTTGCCGCAACTTGATGAATTGGGATTGGAAAACATGTGGTTCCAACAAGACGGTGCAACAGCACACACTGCACGTGCCACAACCGATATGCTGAACATCGGAAGCTTACTTTTGCGCCACCTTGTACATGCTAGAATGTTCCCATGATCCCATATGATAAAAGCTCAAAGTGGGAGCACAGCCATGCCGAAGTTTACCTCTTCTCGAGAGAGAAAAAGAGTATGTATGGAAAATGAGCCCACAAATGGTTAATGCTCACTAAAACATTGCTCTCTGCATTACCCTGGCATTTATAAATGGATACATAACTTTCCTAGAACATCGCCGTGAGGAAAAACATGCATTCTGGAATGTATAATGCCTAAGACTGATACATTCCTGGATGCATGGCTATATATGACCATTTCCCACTGGGTATTTAAGTATTACACTGGTACATATTTCTATAAGGGTGTCTTTTTGAATTAGAATATTTGAATATACAATAGAGCAGCTAACAAAAAAAAAGAAACAAATATGCAATAAAATGTCCTTGAATACATAATATCTATCAAGATAGAAAAATCGTAAGAGATAATAACGAATAGGTTTTTAAAATTAAAATTGTTTTAAGGCATATCAGCAGTTGAGCTGTATGTAGATATGACCACATTGCAAAGAATTGAGGTTTAAATCGACGAAGAAGCTCCAACCCAGAAGGATTTTCTTTGAACACTTGAATGCGACTGTGGAGAAACGGGGAGGCCTTGACTGAGATGAAAGTTGGATGATGATTTGGCCTCCCTTAGTTCCTTGTCGCCATTTATAGTCAAAAAGAGAGAACTTTAATACCACAGGGTTAAAATAGATTAGTCGATTAAGTGCCAATGAGTCAAAACGGTATTTTCTACTTTTGGTATGTTCTTAATCTAGGGAAAACCCAAACTCATCGTTTGAGTAATCCGTGGGTATTCACCTGTGAGAGTACGTGTTCATTCCAATTTGCTGTATAGACAATATTATTCGCTTATTGGTAAAAAGACTTCCCTATTAGTAGAAACTATTAGGTGCGATTCCCATAAATGGACTGCGTAGTCGGAGTGCTTGTCTTCTCTAAACATGTAGTCTTATCTCATTTGGTATTGTTAAGTATCGCGAGCAGGCCTGCGAAGTAAGTATTTTTCGAAAACTCAATCAGAGAGCTGGAGATATGCATATACCCGGACCAGGCTCATGCTTGTTTTTTTATGAATGTTACAACAAAGACCTTTAATACATTTAGAAAGACGTTATAAGCAACAGCCAGTTCACTTAGTGAATATCTCTAAGGGAAGTATCACGTTGTACCTCAACAAAAATGTATCTCTATACAATTTAGGCGCACCCTAATATGCATATATACTACATCGCATAAGAAAATTTAACCCGCTACATACAGCTATGTTCAGTGTAATAGTAGTGAAACTAAAATGGTTTGACAAAATAACAGGAAGCTGTGATTTTAATAATTTTCATTTAAAATTTAGCGAATTCCATAACAGAAAACACATGAAAACAAATTTCAAAGCTTCCACAAATTTCAAGAAAGTTAATTAAACTTTCAAAAATGGCCATCAAAATCTTCAAATTTGTTTTGGTAGAATTTCTAGAAAAATGTTTAATACGCAGTTTTGTCGACCAATCAATTTTAGTATAACATTGTGTAAGTCAGATCTCGCTGGAAAATTTCGCTGATTTTTTAGAATTTTTTTCGTCAAGGGTGTTGAGTAATTTCTTCCATACAAAATTAATTTTGTAGGAAAAAAATACCCAACATACTTGACAAAACAAATTCTAAAAATTCAGGGGAAATTTTGAGGTACTTTTTAATTGCATATTATTGCGCTAAAATTAAATTCTCTATGAAACTGCGTACTTAGAAATTTAAAAAAAATACTGCCCAAAAATATTGAAATTTTGATGTAAATTTTTGAAAGTTTAATTAACTTTCCTGCACTTTGTGTAAAGTTTGAAATTTCTTTTTTTGGGGTTTCTGTTATAAAATTCGCTATATTCTAAATGAAAATTATTACTTGCCCTACTATTATAATGAACACAACTGTACATTCGTGACCACTAGCGCCATCCTACTGACCACCTTTGATTTCCCTTTGTCTTCTAGCATCTTATCAAATTGCACATGTCTCAAGTAACAATGATGGCATTATATTTTGTGATAATCAACGGTCTTGTGCTATTTTGGGTTTATAAGTAGATTTAATTAAAACAAGAATAGAGAATATGAGCTTCTGCAAGAGAAAAAAAGGTATGGAAAACGACACTACAGAGATCTCAACTAGAAAAACCACCCCAATCACAATCATCACCATACTCATTAATATCAGATAAATATCTTTATTTCTATTTTATAAAATAAAATCCAACACAGCTAAAACTTCTGATAAAATGGGATGACAAAAATCAACCCTGATTTATCAAATGTAAAACAACAAAATATTATTTGCCATCGCCACAACGCATTAATGACCAATACCCTCATTACATCTCAGCTACGTGCAGTGCAATGGCGCGCACCCTTCGTGTGACATGGATTTGACTGCCTGCAACAACACCTTCCAACGTTGGCATATTCAAATATTATAAATTCACTGTCTGCCACATTTTTATAGCAAATATTTATTATTATAAAAAAATATAAATAAGTATCATCTGTATCATACAAATAATGCGCCCGGCCAAGCACCCCCAATGTTGGTAATTTATTAAGAAGAGCGAATATAAAAATGCTGCGAAGTGCAATGGAAACAGTGTCATACAGGCAAAATGATACAAATGAATGCTTTCAATTTCTCCTTAAATTCTTAGAATTTTTTTTTCACTTTATAAAAAAGTTATGGTGTATGGATGCTAGTCTCGGAATACCGTGCTTTTTAAGGTGCCGAACTCCCCGGGTTTTGTCTTACAAACAAGAGATTTTCGGCATCGGAAATATTTTACTAACAATAAGATACGAGTATGTGATTTATTTACGAATTGTTTTTATCAAGATCTTAAAATTTGGCAAATTGAATTAAAAGCTTAAAAATTTGCAAAAATTTTGTTAAAAAAAATTCTAACTTTGGAAAAGAAAAGAATGTGGCTTTGATTTTCTTATAAATGACAAAAATTTGGTTTAAAAAAAAATCATATTAAGAACGAGGTCATATAGTTTCTTAAACAATCTCTTAATTTTTTTCAACTTATACCGTTGGCGAATAGCGAATATCCAAATCAAAGCACTACTTCCAGTAACCCGGTGTTGTAAAATCATTTACAGAAAATCTCGCAGTTTGTCTACTCTCAGTGTGTTCATTTTATAATATTTGAATCTTGGAATGAAGGTTCTCTCAACAAAATTTTCTTTCTCGGATTAATCGTCTTCCTCGGTATTTAACTATTCAGGGAAGTGTTGCCTACACACCTTAAATTTGCTTTGTAGGTCGGCTACCAGATCACAGATTATTGTTCTTGCAAGAATTCGGCCAGTCCTTAACCTCTTAAGACCTGAGTTTAAAGTATATGTAATATTAATTTTTTTCATGGTTTTATGTTTCCAAAAAAAGTTTTTGTATTTTTAAATTTTTTTAATTTAATTTTAATTTTTTAGTTTTTATTTCAAAAATTTATTTTTAATAAAAAAGTTACTACGATATATTTCTCTTGTTACCACCTGAGGCTCAGCTTAGTTAGCTATGGAAACTATTTGTAGTACTAGCATTTGCCACAAGATGCCACTATAAGTTCAAAATTCGCATAAAATTGCAGTGCACGTATGTTTACTCGTGCTCTTAAGAGGTTAAGGATCTCACGTCATTGTATTAGATAAGTTTTAGTTTTAACTACAATTTAAGGGGCTTAAATTTTAGTAAAACTTTTAAATGGTTTACAATGGAAACAGCCTGGTTCCGGATTAGTGCCATCTTCAGTGCCATTTTTCCAGTATGCAATTTTAAACATTACCCTCAGTAATATACTAGTACTGCTATGTACCTCAACAAACTTGCAAGTTGAAAATCTCTGCGAAATCTCAGATGTTTTTGCCGAACGTCTTATCCCCATTACTTTTTCGAAAACGCCCTATCTCAGAGTGGAATGTCATACTAAAGAACTTTTTTCAAAGGAGCATTATCACACCGTTAATTTATTGCATTTTTCAAAGAGAGAGAGCATTACTTAAAGCAATTCAGAGCCAGCGCATTCTTGAATTGAATTTTAATAAAGGGATTGCGGACAAAAAAAAAAAAATATCTGAGAAGGTCGTTAGTTATCTTGAACAAAAATTTACGACAGATACTTACGCCTTAAAATAAATTAGACTATACATTTTTACTTTTGAGCAACTGTATATTTATACGGTTTTTAAATCCGCGCCAATTTTTGTTTTTCAAAAGTCGCCCTTAGTTGAAAATCGAAAGTGGCAAAATATAATAATCGATGCTTATTTCTCATACCAACGAAACATTAAATCCACTACAACAATAACAATAACTGCTGTCACCAGCGGCAGCAGGAACAACAATAAATATTAAAAAATATATATCTACTAAATGCAGACAATTCAAATTTCAAATAGAACTGTTTGCGTAGACGACAGCACCAAATTAGTTGTGTTTGGTGAGAACAAAATTTATATAAGTTTTATAGAATATTATAAAATTTTGAGAGGAAGGTGTTCGGTGCCACAAAACATTTGCAACGAGAGAGCGCATTTTGACATTTCATTGAGGGAGAGAGTTGCAAGTTTCTGCTGGGGGAATTTCACTTAGTAAAACTTGCAAGGGGAAAACAGCTGATCGTGACTTAGGAAAGCAACAACAAAAAATAAAAAATTTGAGCTGGTAACCAATCAAAAAAGCAGCTGCTGTTTTGCTTGCAAGTTTTTACTGACTCCTGTTCGGCGAAAGCTTTTTACTTTTGGGTTTTCAAGAGAGTTTTACGTTATTCTCACTTTACTGATATTCTTTGCAAGTTTTGTCACCGAAAAAAGCTATTATCAAACAGCTGGTTGACACCTTCATTTTAAAATTTCCTGCACAGAGAGAAACTAGTTGAGCAAGTACAAAAACGCTTTGCAAACAAAAAGTGGCATGTTTTTTCTGAAACACGTTTTTTCTTGCTTTATAGATGTTACTAAGAAAAATGATTCTAGCAACCACCGGCAAATCCAGCTAAAATAACAAAAGTTCTAACAATACACGAGTTTTGAAATTTTTTGAAACAATTTTCCCACTCACAATTCCAACTTTTGCAAGGTTTTGCGTACGCGAACGCCACACCATGCTAACTTGTAGGAATGGTTACTTGGCCTTAATGTAAGTTGGCTATGCGAACACAGCTAATATATTTCATAAATACATGAATATCATATGCAAATATTTATTTGTGCTTGTTGTTGTATTTGTATTTGTATTTGTATATGCGACAACACCAATATCATCTACCACAGTCTTGGCTTTAGCAATTGGCACTTGAGGCTGCTTAAAAAGCAATCGAAATGAGAGAACTGCTCATGTCGAGTCGATGGCGTGTCGCGTCGCGTGCAGTATGCGTACATAATTTTTCATTAAAAACTTGGCAATAAAACTTTTTTAAACAGCATTTATTGCTTGTAACGCCATTTTCAACAACAACAACTACGTATATATACATAAAGAAAGTGACTTTATTAAAGTATTTCATTTTGTTCACACATACATGTATACAAATCAATGAATGCTTAGGGATAGTGCTGATATGTTGGGTTCCCAATTAAGAATTTGATCCATAGAGCATCGCTGCAGTTAAAACCAACTAGTTGTCGACTACTTCAAAACTAGTATTAACAATTGACTGAGTCAAACAATTTATATTTTTTTAATTATATTTATATAACTTTTTGGCATAGCGAAAAAAATGGTTTAGAAGTTTGAGACCTTAAGATTATCTCTGTGTAATGAACATACAGCCCAACTAGTCAACAAACTAATTTCTTCCCATACATGAAACTACTATTTTTGATATATCAATTGTCATATTTCGATCAGAATATACCAATCCTCTACTTTTTTCTCAAATGGTCATTTAACCCCCTGGGCAAGTTTGACCATCCAACATAGCTCGCCAATCGTTTCTTCGCTGCACCAATTAGAGACATCGTGGGATCGTAGTCTCCCCCTTCCTCTATTTACACCGGCTGGTGCCGATAAGAATACCTTCTGACCCGTAGCATCTACATTCGCTGAACTACATCGGTACTCACCATCGTAAACGCATAGAGTTTTACAAATCTTTCGAAGAACCTTTATCTCGAATACTCCTAGAGCCGCCTAATCAGATATTGACGATGTTCAAGCTTCTGCACCATAAATTAGGAGGAATACGATAAATCACGTATAGAGATAATATTTTTTGGCTGAAAATGAAGCCCCGTTTAGTTTCGAACGACTCGCAGAGCTCCTTCCCAATTCTGACTGAGCTGGAAGGCGGCTTTAAAATCAACAAATAGATGATGTGTGTCAATTCTTTTCTAGTCGATGGTATATTTACCAGGTCTGGAGCCACACTGATAAAGTCCAATCAGCCAGTTCACGTGCGCTTCAGTCTTTCGCACAATACGCTTGATAGGACCTTACATGCGATATTCAGAACGCTGTTACCGATAGTTGTTGCAGTATCGGGCTCTTCCTTCTTATGGATTTGGGCAGAGAACACTTGAATTTCAATCTTCAGGCATGCATTCGTCCGACCATATTTTGCATAGAAGCTGATGCATGCGCTTTACCAGCATCTCGCCGCCGTGTTTGAATAGCTCAGCAGCTAAACCATAAGTTGCTTTATCGTTCTTAGGCTCGGTTTTTCAGTACAAGTTTAACTCAATTTGTCAGTTAAACTAAGCTTAAACTTGTTGCGCAGTTTTTTAGTCAACTTTAAACGAAGTTTAAACGTAGTTTAAGCGGTCAATTCGGCAGGGTTAAACTCTAGTTAACCTGTCAGCTGTTTTGCATATTTGATGGTTTTGGTTGTGAAACAATAAGCTGAACGCAATTAAGAAAGGACGATATTTTTATATTTAATTAAATACTGGATATATCATCTGACGAAAGTGATTATAGTGATGCAGAAATTGGCAAAATGCTAACTATTACAATACTGAGGAGAAGCAATGGCGTTGAATATGTATACAAATATTATTTGTTGCCGTATCTAGATAAAGAAAAAACCAATGTTGCCGTATAAAAAGCAAATATTAAAAGCGGCCTTAAACTCTCACTGAAAAACCGCTCTGCAGTTTAACTGGAGTTTGAATTTATGCCGAGTTTAAGCAAACTTAGTTTAAACTGAGCTTAACCAAGGACTGAAAAACCGGGCCTTTAATTGGGATATTGCTATTCGCACCTCATTACAGTCGGGTTGTGGAACGTCAATACCATAATCTGCGATTGCGGGTTCGGTTTCGGCATCTTTTTTGAATCCGTACTTAATTTCTGTATTCAAAGGGCAGAGAAATGAACATTCCATAATCTTAGTACTCTCTGCACATCGTCCACCAGCTCGCAGTTTTCATTTTTACAGGAAATTACCTCGGTTTAAAACCTTACGTCCTTCACCATACCAGTCATCTACTATTCATGAAATATGTACTAGCTTATTTATGGTTTAAATATATAAGGATAACACTAGTCGTAAAATACTCGAATAAGAGCAATAGACGTTAATTTCAAATTTATTTTCAGGTAGGAAAATGAAAGACAGTATAGCACCTTCCAAGTCTGCTAGTTAAAAAAAAGATAATGTGGCAATTAAATGAACCATTGGATTTCACTAGAAGCTCATGAGCCTGTTCTTCATTACTTACAGTAGTAACAACATACATACACACATACATACACCTACATATAATAATTTGAAATTATAAACAAAACTCCATTGTTAAAGGTTTCCAATAGTTAATTTCGCTTCATCTGCCTGCTCAACTCTAACACTCAGCTCAACAGTTGTGGTCTACGGACTAATATCCACGGTCAACCAACCGGCTTGTGCAAGGCATTTGGTTTAGTAACTCTGTTGCAATTCAACTTTTGAAGCATTTTTAGCACAATCAATTGCATTTAAAAGCATTTTCCTTTTATTACTTTTAGCTGCAGCAAAGTAATGCAATCTCCTTGCCACAAGCACACACTCCTCACCCATTCAATTCACAAACACATAAACATGCGCCCAAACACTGGTACATTTATAAGCGCACTTAAGACTAGTCACGTCGGCATTGTTCCTCTCAAAAGCAAAGTAATGAAAATGGAATGCTCATAAAATTGGTTGGTATCCTGGTTACGATTGCGCATGGGCGTCTGCTGACTGCATTTCTTATTGCGGTTGTCCATATGCTACACAAATACATTGAAATGCAATAGAATAAGAGCAGTTTGAACAAGTAAAAAAACTTTAAAATTGCATGCAGACATTTTAAAACATCTGTTTAAGTATAAGTAATAAGATACACACTAGATCTATGTCGAGTCAAGGGTTAAACACTAATACAAGTATTACTTATGCAGCAACTGATTGCAACACTGTAGGCTCGAAATATTAATATCGTTATACCCAGATGCGTTTTAGTCGCCACGAAAAGCGGTTACGCCTCATGTAAGTGTGTGCTTAACCCAATAACGGCCAGGTACTACAAAGCAGTATAGTAAGGACATTGTTTGCCAAATTTTATGAATTGCAAAAAAGGATCTTAATCTAAAAGATTTTAAATCGTTCTCTGCTACGCTTACCTCTTCCCTTGCTTACAATGGTATGTGCCGATTGGAAAACCTTCTGCGTTACATAAATCTTTAAAATAACTCGAAGACCCGTCTCATCGAATATTGTTAGTATCACATATCAGGTCGTGAAAGACTTTGCTTCTATATTGCTTTTCCAACGGGCGACGAGGTTTTGAGAGTAGGTTTTCATATCACATATACCCACGGGGTGTAACTGACCACTACTCAGAGGAACCTTGGTATGGAAGGCTAGCCAACTATATATTTAATTTATTTAAGACTAGTACACCGTTCCCCGCTTCGTTGCGTCTCCGAATAGACTGAGTCCGATTTTAATGATTATATCGCCCATGCATACCAGATAAGAAATGGAACTTAATTACATCGCTTATTGAAGCACTTATTATCACCTTTCGTTTGATACCCATATTGTATTAAACACATTTTGGATCACCTTGGTCCACTTATTGATCGATATCTCCGAAACCGGTCTAGCTATGATATCTTAAATTTTAAGTTTAACGTCTAGTAATTGAACAGTAACAGTTCCATTCAACTCCATTAAGCAGTTTTTGAGTGATGCGCGCTCAAACATAAAGACAGACAGAAAAAAATTCTATAAATGGTCAATTGGGCTAAATAATGATCCCTCCTATAGATTTTTCTGAAATATCTGCAATACAAAGACTTCGACCTGTTACAATTTTATTATATGTAGAATCACTTTTTTTATTTCTTCAGAATAGAACCTGTTGTTTGGTGCACCTGGTAAGTGTTGTGTGGATTTATTTGAAGGTGAGCAATTGTCGGTCTGAGGTTTTGTCTAGGGGCAAAAATACTTTTTTTGTTCTGTTTGCCTGTCGCTTTGTTGATCTTACAGTTAAGGCGAGAGTGACTCTAGCTGTTAGGCTTAAGCTTTGTTGTAGACACCTTTTTCTCTGTAAATCTCCGTAGGCTATATCTTTAGAATATTTCATAAACCGACTAAGAATTATTAGCAGATCCGGCACGCAGTATCCGACCCGAAAAGTGGTCCCCCTCAATTCCTCTACCTAGAATTCTTTTTCCTTTACTTCTCTACTTCTCCATACATCTCTTGATCTTCCCCCTTCCCTTGCACATGCTCCTCCTCATCCATTTAACTTGTTTTTTTTTTCAAATTTATTAAATTTTCCAAGTAATTACTAGAAACCTTAAATAATGTCCAAATGACAAAATAATATATGTACACGGCACCCAGCCATCTAAGTCATCTAGAGATTATTTTATTGGAAGCCAGTGGAAGGATGGGTGACGTTATGACGAGATGGACAAAAACCTCAATATGCTATTTCCCGTTCAGATAGTTCTAGAATAGATTCGTTTCGAATAATTTAGATAGTTAAGGTTTTGGTTGAGGGTGAGTGATATATCCAATACTTCAAATTGTCGATCAGCTATAGCTTTTGTAACTGTTACAGAACTATATACGAAGTGTGTACTTCCAGTCTGTTTACCATATACGCACCTGGGTATATAATAGTTGCCAAAAATCAAACTCAGCCTTTTTAAGATTTGCTTGGTGGTTGTGCTCGCAATGTGCATACACTAACACACACATATACACATTGTACATTGTTGTAATGCCGCGCTTGTGGTATGCAGCATGCATCACATGTCTCATGGCGAAATTGCTCCTGCCCACTTCGGTTGCACTAAGGCGCATTTCAGCGACTACACTACTTTACTTGCAATATTATGGGTAGTCAGCGGACACGCTCATGACCGCGTAATCGTGAATTCTCATACCGAAAACTTACGAGTATGTACTAGCTACACTGCTAATACCGGGCACCAAAAATCTCGGTTACTCTTTCTCACTTTCTCAGGATTTTCGGGATTCGAAATGTTTTACCAAAAACTAAATATATGTGATTTTTAAACTAAAATTATCTTAATTTGTGTATTGATGAGCAACATCTCAAAATATTTTAATTTTCTTTGTTGTACGAAGAGCCTTCTCTTGCACCCCCTATCGAAAGTTTTTCATTTATTTAGTCAATATTCGATTTTATTACCCTGCTGTACAAGTGCAAAGGGTATTATAGTTTAGTCCACATTATCGTTTATAATGGCATAACTTAATCGAGATCGGTTCTTCCCGTGGCGCCAACGGCAAGTATCAAAGGAAATATAACAATGAGCTGTACGACCTTGCGCAGATCTGACCATAGTGCAACGAAAAGGCTCCGATAGCTGGGTCATGTTATGCGAATGAACAAAGAAGCTCCAGCCCAGGAGGTTTTCCTATCGATACCAGGATTAAGCAGCAGAGGAAGGGGAAGGCCTCGAGGATGAGTTGAACTCCCTTGGTGTTTCTAAGTGGTGGCGCATGTTATCGATGAAAAGGAATTACTGGCGTGATTTGATCGGCAACGGTCAAAATCACCTAGGCGGTTAAGCGCCAATAAATGGTGGTGTTGATGAAATCGGACAAAAACCACGCCCCTTTTCGATATCAAAAATTTCGAAAAGCGTATCAAAGAAAAATAAATTACATTGACAGGAGCAGGCAAAATGGAAATTTTCAAATTCAACTGCTAATCATTTTAGAAACCGCCACACCACCACGCGCACTTTTCCATAAATGTTTACTGGAAATTAGGTACAACAACAGAACATGCGGGATCTCATTGACGGTTTAGGATGAACAAATTTGAATTACATTGACCAGATTTTATTTTTATAGATAGTAATGACTTTTCTAATATTTTCCATAAAAAAATTAATTAATATATGGCGCAGACCTGTTAAATAATAATAATAATTCCCAACGGATAACTCACCATACCGCCCAACCGACACGATTGATTACTAATCCTAATGATTACCGGCTTGTTTAATTACTTTCTTGAGTATCCATTTAATGATTGATTGCCAATTACTTTAAATTTTTAATGATTATTTTTCAATTGATTAAAAAAATAATAATAAAAAAAAATTCTGATTTTTTTCGATTATTAAAAAAAATCAAAAATATTAAAAAAAGATTTGATTATTTTTAACTTTTTTGATTATTTTTGATTTTTTTCAATATTGTTGTAGAAGCACATAAATATACACACCAACAATACTCATTATTTGTTATCAATTATCGTAATCAATTAATAGTTAACTTTTCATGAGAAACAATCAAAATAATCTTTAATAAGTAAAAAAAAACTGTCTAATTAATTGATAACTAATTACTAATCAAATTTAACAAGTTTGGCATGGCGTCAAATACAACAGGTACATTAGCTTCCAAATAGATTTTTGCTCCTAGCTTCTCTTCCAATTTGTGTTGTGCCTCTTCGAATTTTTTTTTACGAATTGGCGGAATTTACATTTTTTTGCCGACTCCGAATGGCATCGACAAAGGTCACGAACTTTTGCTGAGAAGGCTTCCATGGCAGAAATATACTCGGAGAGTTTTCCGAACCACTGACAAGGGGCGACCCCGTTTTGAAAAAACTGTTTCAGCCTTCGGTGTGGTAGGCCGGCAACACTACCCTTTAAAAGCTTCTCTTAAAATGTGAAAAAAGTTTGCTAAAAATTTAAAACTTTTTTAAAAAGTCTTCCCATTTTATTTTGTTTTTATCTTTATTATATAAGTATTTAAATTTTCGATTGTTTCTGTAACTATTTCTTTACTTTTTTTCTGAATACCGGAATTGTAAAATCAGATCCCGAAAATCCCGGAAAGAACTACCATCCTAGTCCATGATGTAAAGTTCTTTGGCTAGAAAATCGCCGAAGGATGAGACATAAAAAGGAAGGCAATACGAAAGGAAGTAAAAATTTTTATTTGACTACGAATGCAACTGCACCCACTAACTCGCACACAGGCGCACACACCCAGCTACAAGCTTGCTTTGCTGCACTTTACAAACCGGCGGCGACCAATATCCTGCGAATGGTCAGTACTGTTACAACAACAATAAAAACGAAAACAATATGTGCCGCACATGTTCCTCAAACACTTTGCCTCACCTCTGAAGTCCAAAACAAAAATCGACATCCAACACTTAGCGTCCAGCTCACGTCACCCAACCCAACACCCCCACTGCAGTAACTCATACTCCCTATTAGGTCCATGACACTAATATTTTATTACTTACATTTCTGGCGAACTGAGTTGAGTAGTTGCGTTGTAAATTTTATAGTTTTGTGGTACTTAAGTTGTAGATACAAAGTAATTTTGTGGTTGTATTAGTGCTTGGCCAAATAGACTTTGGCATAGACTTTGTGTATGTATATGGGTCTGGTGGTGTGTAATGAGTGAGCACCCTGCAGTCAATCCAACAAGTTGCAAACTACTTTACAACTGTATATGCACCAAGCCCAACTAGTCAGCCAACTCTCATATTTCTCTCATATTTCTATGCGAGTATGTATGTATTTTTAACATGGCGATGTCCTACGAGATGTCATTTGTCAGATTTGGACAGAACATACCAGGCATCTACTCATGAAACACTAGTTTCATAGTAGTTCAAAATGGAAGGAAATGTACTAGCAAAATTGCAGTCTAATCATACCAGTATGATACTAGTTCGATAAAGATAGAAGAATACTAGTCCAAATGTTGACCAAAACCTCTAGCATGGATAAAATAAGAAAATGGACTTACCAATACATCATTTTAATTTTGCATAATTTTTGCTGTGAAAAACCCCGATTTGGGATTGCAAAACATAAACTATACCTTTAAAATATTTCATAAGCTGGTTGCGAATTACAATAGCATGCAAAGCAAATGAAATAAACGAAAAAAAAATTACAGCTTATGTCGCTTAAACACATACTATGAAAATTGTAGTCGTATACTATTATGGGCTGAACTTTTTCTGACTAGTATGATTTCAACCAGAAGATTATAGTTGGATACTAGTATGTTTACTGAATAGTTTGATATATCACTGCCGGGCAGCTTCAGTATTTCAATATCCTGCGATAAACCGTAGGTTTGTAAGTGTGCGTGTGTGTGACTCTGACTGATTTGTGGCCGGGCGAAGGGCATTCATTACTTATTTGTAATTCTGTTCTACAGCTGCGATTTTTATTAGCGCCTTGTGTACGAGAGTTGAGAAATTTTGCGAATATTTGCTGCCAAAGTAACTTGTTTTAGAATATTAGCAGATGTTATGGTTAGAAATACAAGTGCACGTTGCATATTGCGAAAATGCAATATAATTTTTTTTTATATCCAAATACTTTCCTCCTCCTCCCTCAATGCATTCAATTTCTAAAGTTAGTGGTGTAGAGGAAATTGCTGTGTTGGGGTTTCACATAAAATTGACTACCTACTTAATTCATGGTCTCATTAACATGTTTACGGATGGCCTTAAGCAGGACAAAAAAGAGGGGAAGGGAGCATCGCTTTATCAGACCTAGGAAAAGTAACTTTCCGCTTTCCCAATCAAGGTGCCGTAGATCTGTGCCTAACAATGAATTAGGCCTACACGGTTAAACATTTCAGCCTCAATTTTAAACCATTCGTTGTTTTGTTTGTTTTGAGACCTCGGTCCTGTGGATTTTAGCCTTGCAAATGTTTTTAATAATATTGATTTTAGGTTATAAATTTTTGTCCAACTTTGTTCACAATATAAATCATATTTTGGTGTTGTTCTGTTCAATTAATTTTTTGTTTCAGATCCGTGCTGGTATAAATTCGCCTTGGTTGATCGTTTTCGTGATCCTTGATCGTGACAACATTTTTTAATGGCGGGGATTTATTGTTCTTATTTGTCAGGTTTTTCTGCAAATTTTTTAGGTTGTTTTGTTAGAAAGCCGTTTTCAATACATTTAATGGAATTAATATTAATATGCGTGTTATATCCGGTTATGTTTTTATTTGCAGGTTTTTTTTTGCAATTTTTTGTTAAAAATCCATTTTTCTTCCATTAGCTGGATTTTGTTACAGATAAGTTTGCTATGTCCGCTTTGATTTGTGCGTAAATTTGATTTTTGTTCCTTTCATTGGTAAAAATGATTGGTCGCCTAGAACCCTGTTTTTGTCGGTGTAAATTGCCCTGGTCCTACCTCGGAGTAAAGTGTAAGTTTTAATGTGTTCGTCATTATAAATGACACATGCCCTGTCGTGTAAATTCTTTGACTTTGGCTTACTTGTGTACACATATATTTAATTTTTATGTATTTTGCATGTTAAACGAATCCAATTTAATTGGAGTTGAATTTCTTATTTAGTTTAGTATATTTTTGTTTTCTTCGTGAACTTAGCTTTTTTCCCGTTATTTTAACAGTAACCGATGTCCCGTTTTCGAGATTTTTATATTCTTCATACACGAAATTTTGTACGGTCTTAATTTTACGACACTCAAAAGCGAAGTGATTCGTTGGTTTTAGCAATTTTTTTAACCTTTTTGGTGATAAATTCCAAACCTTTCAATTACCTACACCAATTTTTAATTTATTGTGAATTATATTTAAAACTGAACTGAAAAAAAACGTCTAAAATTTTTTAAATTTCTTTTAATTTATTTTTGAAAGTATTTTCAAGTCATTGAATTTTTCTCATTACAGTTTTGTGTGCGCTCAGTGGGGAGAGCAGACGACTCTGATGCGGGAGCGTCGGTTCGAATCCTGCTAGCCTATACAAATGTTTTTTATGTTTTTTTTAATTGTTAAATATTTCTTTTCTTCATGCTCATTTTCCCGAAAACTGGCAGAACTAAAATTCTAAACCAAATTTGGTTTGGACGTATATGTAGCTCAAAAAAGTTTTTAGCCGTGTACCAATGAAATAGCACTGTTTACACCCGCACATTTACGGTCCGTAACATCAATAAAATTTCGTATATAGCAGGCACCGATACATAAAAAATACTGCGGAGATTCAAAACCCTCCAAACCAAAATATATATACGCCTTGTTCTTACCAAAGCTGGGCCGCTGAGCATGTCGTGATTTGGTGACTGCACCTCATCAACCTTCCTGCAGCTTACACAGCTAGAACTATCCAAAATATTCACCCGTACCACATGAGCTCAAATTGTGAAGTGACAAGTCAATACTCCAATCACTATGGAGAGGTGGGCATAAGTGACCCATAGCAGTTCCGCTGATTGGTTCACGTCGTCAACCGGCTTGAGAGTTGCAGCGCGGGATAGTATACTCTCCAAAGAGTATTTATGAAAATGTGCTCTCGTCAGGTCTTTCCCCCTAACTTGTCTTTCTTATCACAAAGAACGCAAAAATTTACATTTAGCGCACAATAAATCAGCGTTATGGCACAGGTAAGAGGTCAGAGCTCACACTGTATATTAGGCAACCATGTCGCTTGGATGTGCTTAAGATCTTATGATTAACTACTGTCGCAGTTGCAGGTGTATTAAAGAGGACGAAAGTCTTTAGAATAGTCTAATGTAAACGTCCGGCAAGAAGAGGATTAGTTACTTATTTTGTCAATGATCTTCCGAAGGTACAAAACTCGAAATAAGGTCTTAATAAGGTCTAAATCAGACCTGTTAAGTAATGATTAATAATCATAATGATTACCGGTTTGATTGATTATTGTTGGGAAAAGCATAGTAATGATTGATTACCCATTGTCGTCGGGTTTTAATGATTATTTTAAAAAACAACAAAAAACCATCAGGATTTTTTATGATTTAAAATACAATCAAGCAAAATCAAAAACATCAAAAATTTTTTTTTGATTACCTTTGATTTTTTTGATAATTTTTTTTTCCAAATCTAATCAGTTATAGCCGATTTCTGAAAACAATTAAAATAATGATTAATGATTGAGAAAGCTTTTTAATTAATTGATTACTCAATTCTAATGGGAATTTAACAAGTCTGGTCTAAATATATAGAATATACAAAGTGACCCGATCTATGAGTCTATCCGTCTAAGGAATGACAACCTACCCACTTGAGGCTTAGATTTCAGTCCAACCGTTGAGCCTAACCAAACCTCTTACAACTACTTAGAGCAGGAATGAGAATTGTTAACAGTTGCTTTGGCTTTGGGTTATACATGGCATACTTCGTCAACTCAACAGGAGTTAGCCTCTTAAGTAGATTTAATAGTTCTGACATTTACTATGCACCCGAACGTTTAAATAACTTTCTCAAAAGAGAAGACTTTCTGATAGAGCTAAAGATATTTTGACAACTGAGATAAGCTGGAAAATAAATACAGAGCATAGAGTCAAACGAGCTTTTCAGGTTATGTATACCTGTAAAATAAAATCGGTTAGTACCGGAATGGTCTAATCCGGATAGTACCGGCTTCATATCCGCCAAAGTACTTCCCACTTAGGTAACACAAAAAACCTAAGGGGAGTATTTTAGGGTTTGAAACAACCCACTATGACGTCGAGGGATTGTGTGGGCCCAGTCCGAAGGTCTAATATTCAACATGAAAATTATTTAGAAAAAGTTTGTTGTGTGTCTTTTAGTCATGAAAAGCGTCTTCAAAAAAATTCCCTATGTACAAGAATAAAGACTGGCCGCGCCAATTTACAAGACTCATATATGTTCAATTTCGATGACATAAAGTTAATGTGTGTGGAGACGGCTTTCTCATTTCATCTCTTGTCAAATTTATTTCATACAAGCCGGTTTCGGCATGCGCCATCTTCAGTGATTTTTATTCTGATATCTCCATAGCTATTGTATTTAAATTTAGTAGGTATCGGGGCAGGTAGTGTCCAAATGTGTTTATGTGTGTGTGCATCCTGAATGTAATTTTCTAAGCACAACTGTATATCCAATAGGTATACGAGGTGTGTTCAAAAAGTATTGCGAATTTTGAATTTTCGCTGGTTACGTATATTCGAATTTCGAATTTTTTGTGGCGTTATGTTGGTACTCATGTCTCTCACAGCTGCTTTGCTTGCACGGGAAGAACGGTCAATAAGGAATATTACCTGCAAGTTATGCGCAATTTGCGCGGAGCAATCCGCCAGAAACGCCCGGATTTGTGGAAGAACAAAAATTGGCTTTTGCACCACGATAATGCCCCTGCTCACGCATCGTTGCTTGTGCGCGACTTTTTGGCCAAAAACAACACACTAATGATGCCGCAGCCACCGTATTCCCCAGATCTGGCCCCCTGTGACTTTTTCTTGTTCTCTAAACTGAAGAGGCCCATGAAAGGACGACGTTACGCTTCTCTTGACGAGACAAAGACGGCATCGAAGGAGGAGCTGAACAAGATACAAAAAAATGATTTTTTGAAGTGCTTCGAAGATTGGAAAAACCGTTGGCACAAGTGTATAATATCTCATGGGGATTACTTTGAAGGGGACAAAATAGATATTCATGAATAAATAAATAATTTTTGAAAAAACACAAAATTCGCGATACTTTACACCTCGTACATATAAGTATATGTATGTAAATTTATAAGCACTTACGTAAATCCTAATGCCTTTCGTGCATCAATTATGGTCAGTAAATTAATTACAATATTTACCAATTAAGTTAATTTCATTATGTTGAATTTTTAAAATGTTGTACACATATGACATAATTATAAGTATAACAAATAAGGAAAGGGCTGTCTTCGACTGTGCCGAAGACTTTATACCTTTCATGAATACGCATCACGGGTTTAAGTGCCCGATCCTTACTCACAATTAGTACAAACTCTGCAAAACTTAGCCCAAACCCCATTTATCGGAACAATCTATTGTATGGGAGCTATATCTTATGTAGGTCCGATCTGGCAGATTTTCACTACACACATTACATGTATAATAAATACCAAACGTGCAAAGTGTTACGTTTCTAGCTTTTTAATTGCAAAATTTATAGCCCAAAAGCCATTTATTGAAACTATCGATTGTATGGGAGCTATGCGTTGTATTGCTCCGATCTTGCTGATTCCGAGGAATGATTAATTTCATGCAAAATGGCGGCTCCATACCGAAGGACTAGTTTGCTTACAAACAGAAAGACGGACAGACGGACATGGCTAAATCGACTCAGCTCATCGCCCTGATCATTTCGGTATACTTATTGTTGGGTCTATCTCTTCTTCTTCTCATTCTTACAAACATCGGACCAAAGTTATAATATTATTTCATGTTCATGAAAGGTATAAAAATAATCTATATGCTCATACAATATTTATATCAATGCACCATCCATATACATATTTATCAATGTGTGCCTAGTAGGAAAAGCGTCACTAGAAAAACTCGCAACTTTCTTTTCGAATGTTGATGTTTCCATAATCTGTTTAAATCATACATTTTACACGCCGACTATTTCTATAAAGGCAGTTAAACTCTTTTTCATATTAATATTTGATGAGCAACTAATTTCCTATATGCTTACTTATTACGTGAACGCCTAACTACTTGTATACACCGCAAAGCTTACACCTACTTAGCCATACACAAGGACACTTGCCGATTCCCACACCGTACCAAATGACGACAGTGCGAAACGGGAGAAAGGCAAAAGCCACATAAAACCTAATTAAATGTTAATAAAAAATGTTAAGTTGTTATAAATGGAAAGAATAAAATTCAACAATGATGGAAAAGAGAATAATAGAAGGAGCGTAAGAGACAATGGATTTGTTATACATACTTACTCATATACATACATATGTATATCTGAAGAATGTCGGACAAAAATATTTAATATTAAATGCATGTACATTAGACTGATTAAAAAATAAGAGAAATGGGGCAGTGAGTACACATAAACCAAATCATAGGGTAGACAATTGTTATAATAGTGGACAGAGTAAGGTAAAAGGGAAAGAGAATGGGAAGGAAATGAAATGGAGCAAGGTCTTTTAATGTCAACTGGTCAGATAATTGGCAGGGGCGCCTTTTCATTGAAATTCGGTGCGGAGTTTCCTTATATCATAAAACTAAATTGTGTCCAAAATTTCTTCAAAAATATTGCAGCTTTTTGTAGTTTTGTGAAGTTTGAAAAAAAAGAAAATTCAAAAGCAAAACAAAAAAAAAAATGTTTGGACAAAATTCAAAACGTTTTATATATGAAAAAAAAGGAAAAAAACCTTTTGATATTTTCGGAATATTTTCAGATATATCGGCGGTTTAGTACAAAAAAAAATTTCAGTCAAAAATTTAATAGCTAGCTTAAATTTTTATGATTTTGAAAAATTTTAAATTTTCTAATATTAGAAATTAAACTGTTTTTTTTTTAATTTTTTTTATACCTCGAGTACCCTCTTTGAAAGTGCCAAAGTGTTTTTTTTAAATACATTAATTTCAGAAATATTGAAAAAATTAACTTAATAAAAACAGGAAAAATAGTGAAATTTTGAATTAGCATAACTTTTGTAAAAAATTTTCTTTTGTTTTTTTTTTCTTTGAAAGAACTTCGTTTTATGATAAAAGGAAACTCCCTAACGAATTTCTTTGGCATCGGAAGAGGTCGATTCCACCTATCCGATGATTTGACATGGAAAGATCCATTGATTATTTGAGCAGATATTGAATGATTAATTACCAATACTAATAAAAATAATATAAAATTTTTAGTTTATATTCTCTTAGTATTTCATGATCTTGCAACGATAAGGCGAAGTTATCAAAAAAAAAAGTAAGAACAATAATTTCCTTTGATTATTTTTAATGTTTTGTGTTTTTAAATTTTTTTCCATAGTTCTCTCAATTTATAATTAGAAATGGTATAAAATTATTGTTTTGAAAATTAAAAAAATTTTAGAAATAAAAAATAAAAAAATCAGGCCAAAATCCAAAAATTCTTATTTATAAAAAAAAACACCCTTTTGAAATTTTCATGATATCTTCAGAAATATCAGAGGTTTAATACAAAAAATGTGAGTACACAATTTTGTAGCAAACTTCACCTTTTATGATTTAGAGAAATTGAAAATTTTCTAATAGAAATTAAAACTTTTTTTCAAAAAATTTTTTTATACCTCTGAGGACCCCCTTTGAAAGTGCCATAGTGGTTTTTACTACTACTATACTATACTATACTATACTATAGTTTCCGAAAGATTGAAAAAATTACCTTAATAAAACAGGAAAAAGTGGAATTTTGAATTTGCATGACTTTTGTAAAAAAAATTTTGTTTAATTTTTTCTGTGACAGAACTTATAGTTATTAAAAAGGGAAACTCCCCAAACAGTTTCATTGGAATCGAGGCGGTCAATTCTACCTATCTGATGATTTGACATGGAACCATATTGATTATTTGAGCAGATATTGAATGATTAATTACCAATTATAATAAAAATAATATTTATAACATTTTTATTTTAAGTTCTCTTAGTATTTCATGATCCTGCAACGATAAGGCGAAATTATCAAAAAAAAAAAAATTTAAAACAACCATTTATTTTGTTTAGTTTTAATTTTTTGTTATTTTTTATTTTTTTGTAGTGATAAAATCATAGTTTCTTAATTTTTTTTTGTATAAATGGTACTTTTTATACTTTTTATAGCAGTTTTTGAAAATTTCGACACAAAAATTTTAAAAAATTATTGTTTTCACAATAAAACTACAAAATTAACGAAAAATTATAATTAGGTTGTATTTCCCTGTTTCTCTTAAATTTTTGATTGTAATGTAAAAATCCAATCTTTTCCAATTTTAATGTAGAATTAGTGTTAAAAAAAAAAAAGTTTCTCTTAAACTATACAAAAAAACTAATGAAAAATAGTCAAAAGAAATGATAGGCTTCTAACACTCCACCGCATCGTTACAAAATTAAAATAATACCAGCTTGAATCATAATTTTCATAAAATAAGAGTAAAATAAAAAGTGAAAGTAAAAATAAAATACATGTAAAATATAATTAATAAATTAAAAGCAAAGAAAAGTAAAAATCAAAAATAAATCGAAAGGAAAAGAAAACGTAAAATTAAAATTAAAACTAAAATTCAAATTAAAATTAAAATTAAAATTAACAGTAATAGCAAAAGTAAAAGTAAAAATAAAATAAAACTAAAAGTAAAAATTAAAGTAAATGTAAAACTAAAAGCAAGGTAAAATAAAAATGGAAAGAAAAATCAAGAGGAAAAAAAAGAATCGAAAAGTGAAGTGAACGAAAAGTAAAATAAAATTAAAACTTAAGTTAGAGTAAAATTACACTGCGTTAAAAAACGAGCTTTAGTTCTGTCGTAGGTGTCCGTCTGTCCGCCTGTGTGAAAGACTTTGGAGCGAAAAAAAAGGTTTAAAATCGATCCAAAGTCTTTCTCACAGGCGGACAGACGGCCACTACGACCTTTATACTTTATACATATAAAAAAAATTCTGACGTGTACATGAAAATCGCCGATACACGTGTATTTTTATTTTTTCCCCCCTTTCCGAAAAAGTATATTTGTGTAGAATGTGTGTAGCGCGGTGTTATAAGTAACATTTGAGGTAAAAATAAAAGAAAATAAAAAGAGAACAAGTAAAAACCGAAGAAGGACTAGGCAGGTGTGATGATGATAACTTTGAAGTGATGATGAAAGCGAGGTAGTTTTAAAGCGAATTCTTGTGGATATGCGAATGACTTTAAAACATGAAGAACTGATGTCAAGGCAATAATAAAATTTAAATGATTTTTTCCTATAAAGAACCAAATAGTCTACAAAAACATTCAAAGAAAAATACATATATCGAGTCAAAATTTATATCAGGAATAATTTAGAAGTTGTTTTCAGGGTAAAAACGTCCGGCTTTAAAAAAAGATACACAATATTTTTAGAACAGAAGGTTATTCGCCATTTACTTTCTCAGAAAATATTTCTGTTTTGTTTTTTGAATCTGTCTAATGTACACATCTACCAGCATATTAGTATGAGTATGCTTTTTATTTAAGTAGTTAGCATATTAAACCCGCTTACTCTCTTCTACGAAAGCTTCAGCGAATACCTCGGGTTTATGTAATTAGATAATTTTGTGAAAAAAAAACATTTAATTTCTTTAGCCTTCGCATATAATAAAAGTTCATTATGTACTAAGCGGGTAGGAGTACAAAATGAAGAAAAAATTCGTCTTGGATATGAGGTTAAGTCATACAAAAAAGCAAAATACATTCGTAATTAGTTTATAAATAATTGAATTTAAAAAGGAAATTGCTTTCGTTATATAAATGGGCAATTATAATTTTAAATTCAGTTATTTGAATATTATAGTAATGACACGGTTTTTCTTTTTTATAATATTTGTACTAGGCTAACTTAAGCAAATAAGAATTGTGGCTTGCAAAGTGTATAAGTTCGGATACAACATTCAACAAAAAATCGCCCTAAAACTCTGGGTTATTTTCGTCCATAGAACCAGAGAGGAACGTCAATGCTGAAAACGTGACACTTACCGTTTGAAACTTTTTCATTTTTCAAAATCGTTCTTGAGCTGATTGAAACCGTTTTATTTCTTAAATCTGAAAGAATCAGGGACCAAAAATAAAAGTAATTTTTTTTTCGATTTTATAAAAGTCAAGGGTTAGCTAGTATTAACTTTTCTGTCATCCCAGGACCTCCATGCATAATTTTTATGACTTAAAAAAAAGTTAGATAATAACTTAGTAACCGCACTTTTATTTTTTTTGCCAGAACCATTACATAAATTAGGTATCAACTAATAATTTAGATTAGCGGTTTGTTAGTTATTTAAAAGGACTTTACTGTACTTAAAAAATATCTCGCGAATGAGAACTATTATTGTTGGCGAGAAAAAATAAAAGACCAGGCGGACTTATTATTTTTGTCCGGATAAAATAAACTTTCAGGAATAAATCCTTTTTTTTTGGACTTTTATTTAAAATGCATAAAAAAAGTCCCCAAATATCAACATTATATTCCTTGTGTTATTGGATTTTCGAAAGGTAACTCCGGGTGCTGGGCTCTAACTATATTATTCCACATAAATCTCACTTCGACTTTGGTTTGGCCCATCAGAGGCTAGGCGATAAGAATTCCGACATGCAGACTGCTATTGGGTTTAACTGCAATAGCCTCCGATACGCTGTCTTTTGTCCATGCAGTAGGTAGACTTTTGGGAGCCGCTCCAAACCGTTTTTGCCTCGTCATGTACGACGGAGAAGGTGGAACTTGCCATGGAAATTAGATGCCAACATACAAGCAGCTTATTTTTGCTGTAGTATTTTTTTGTTTGTTTTTAAATAAATGCCGTTTTAGCAAAATATTGCATTTTAGCCCTTCTGAAGCTCCAAAAAAGGGTAAATTCCAAAAGAAAAGTGTTCAACATTAGCTTTTTTATGTTTTTTGGTGTAGATGGTTTATATTACTTAAATATTTATACTAAAAAAAACGAAAATTGCCCATCAGTTCTCGTTCTTCAAAAAAGGGGTCTTAAACCCCAAAATTGGTATAATTTGAACACGCTCCTTGTGTTCAGGGTGCATATACATAATTTGATACTTAGGTTATTTATAAAATAAGGTACAAGAAATATGCACCTTGGCAACTCCTTACCTTTTGGTTTAAATACCTGATCAGGTAGTCCTGCCCTTATAAGTTCTTTATTGTACTTGTTGATTAAGTCGTGTATGAATCAGTACTTTCGTCCGCCATTATGGTTTTGAATATCAGAACAAACATTTCTGTTCACATCTCCTTTAATTCAAAGCCAAGTAGGGATGTCAGCATATCCCAATTTTGTTCAACAGTTATGAGCCAGCTCCCATTTTTTTAAACAAAAAAAGTTTTAATTATTCTTGGCAAAAAACCGCGTACCACTTGCGTATCTGCTAACAAGATTTCTTGCAGAAACTTTTGTGCTCCTTTTTTGCTGTATTAAAATATTCACACTTTCCCGCAAACCAAAAGTTTTTGCCTCAGCCAAGTCTGCATGGCTGTCTTCGTGCCTTATATTTCTATATTAATAAAATACTTGGCTTGCTTTGTAATTACATTTATTTCGCCTGCATTCCCTTCTCCCCCTCCTCTCTTCACGGTAATTATTCTCCTTAACGCTACTTGTTCATTCGCATTTTAATATAAAATAAAATAATAATAAGAAAGTAAAGCAAATGCAGAAAAAACATTATTATTATTACAATAAAAGTAAAAAAAAAGTCCACAAAAAGAAACAACAACAACAGCCAACAAAACGAAGAAAAATGAGAAAATCGATTTTATGCAAATTGACTTTTGCGTTGTCGTAATCGTAAATGAGGATTTCTTGCGTCTGCACCGTCTCAACAGCCGCCCAATGTGGGTATAATATTTTCGTATCTACCTTTTACTTATTATTTATTCTTTAATTTTATTTGTTAAGACAATGGAAAATGCTGAGCAAGTGCTGATAGAGGGGTGGGGGAGGGGGGACACAAGCATACGCAGACTTGCGGGTATGAGGGTTTAAAAGACAATTAGTAGAGGAGAGTTTGATGGTGGCTTGTGTATGTAAAGTGTGTGTGTGTGTGTGTATGTGTGCGTCAGCGACTGCATGTAGTGCGGGCTTGTACTTTGCAGTCTTATTCGCTATCTCACTACTACTAGTATGAGTATCAAGTAGTACTAGTCCATCAACTGAATTTTAAAGTTATTTTTACATGCCCGGATGTCGTAAGAGGTTATAGTTGTGAGATTTACTGCATCAGGAATATGTCAACGCAGAGAGCTTGCTTTCCTATAAATAACATCGTGGAAAGGACTCGACATTTTCCGAAGAACATTGCTCTCGAATACTTTAAGGGCAATTTTCACTTTCGGCACAGTCCTTGATTCCGTGCCGAAAATCATGTCGTTATAGTGAGAGGCTCATAGACGGAAATCTTAGGTTATCGTGAGAGGAAATTACTTCTCAATAATAACACTTGTTGGGAAGATTGATTCACTTTGGATATCTCAGCTAACAACTGGATTTATATTGGAACGAATTTTCGTCATCCCTTGTCAAACCCAAATCAACTCAGCTAACAACCTTTTCGCTGTTAACCAGAGCATTTTGTTCTACCCAGGACACTGAACGCGAGCTATGTCTGCCGTCCATCGCTTCATGATCAATTTGGTTTCATGCTATAAGCAGGTAGAGTGATATATCTTTGTTTTCATGCATCTACTCTTAGTAGCCCAAATTTGTTAGGATCCTAAAATAAACCCACAGTAAAGCATGCCTGCCCAGGATTTAGCCTTTCCTTTTTTTATTACCTGGACACTGTAGCAGGCGTCGAAAGGACCGCTTACTACCACGCCTTGTCTGTCCATCATATTAGCTGTTGAGGAGAATATCAGTCAGCCAGACAGCGGTGCCTTCCCTTAAAAGGTCAATTGGTCATAAGCAGGAAAGAGAGTTCTAATCTGACTTTTCTTCTTAATTTTTATTGCAAGTGGGAATGTGTGGCGGATCCCTAGCTCAGCGCATAAGGTAGCTGCGCGATTTTCTATATATATTAAAATGCTATGGGAGAACCATACATTTCCGGGTAGAAAATGTCATACATTTTGCCCAGAGATCCCAATTTAAAAAAAAAAAAGCAAAATGTATTGCCTCTTAGGCAGCATCGAGCTCGGGCACCTACATATCTTAGTCGTTAGTCTATCCATTGACCTATCTAATCCGATCGGCAATTGAACAACTTGAATTAAATCACATAAATTTAATAATTGAGTGAAAATGGGCAAGATATATAATAACATTTTCCGTAAATTGGGAAACATACACTTTCATGCGAGAGCCCTGCCAGGCCCCAGACAGAGTTGTCTATTGTAGAGAATAATTTTCAACCCTAGTTTCGTCTCAATTAAACAATTCTAGTTGGAAGCTAGTACTTTTGCTAATTAGTTTCTCATTTCACTACTGGTAGCTTCGGATTTTGTGTGTGTGTGTGTTCGCTTTAACATACATACATACATACAAACAAAAGTTAAAAAGCCAATACATATTTAGCGGCAACGCTCTACCGTTAAGACAATGTGCATAATAAGCATAACATAAAATATAGGAAAATATTAAAAAAGTTGAATAATTAGATTCGCTTAGCGGCAGCGCAACAGCGCGTTTTGGGGGTGAAGGTGCAATTTTGATTTCTTTGTAGTGAAGCGAAATTTAATTAGTTCTGAAAGCAGAACACACAAACATATTTTTATACAATAACTTTTTTGCTCTCATAAATATTTCTAAATATCACACCCAACAATCTCTTTTCGCTTCTTAAATTGCACAAATTGACCGGTCAAAGGTCACTGTCCCAAACAACAATTTCATAAAATTTATTGAATTATACGTTTTTGCCCTGCCAATTTCTTTTATTAGCAGCACTGCTACAATTTAAGTGAATTATTTTTTTTTTGAGTTTTTGTTGTTGGTTTTAGCCATACTTTTTATATCGCACACTCACCGAATTCGCACCAATCCAATCACTTTTGACTTTATTCCCGGCGCAACTTTGTTCTCAAACTTAAGCCCTGATGCATGGTTGTATGTGTGAGCGCCTTTTACCGCCACATTCCTTTGGCAATTTTTATTTTATTTTTCCTTTTTTCGTTTGCCATTACTTAGTAGTGGAGCTTTTTATTAGTCGCCAATTTAATAACATTTCTTTATGCATTTTCTGTTCTACTTAGTCACTTCGATTGGAATTCTATTAGTTTTATTTGTTTTACTGTGGATGTATTTATGTTGCTTCCAAGGGCGTGGTAAGCTTATATTCCAGCTGGGGATGAGGACATTTTTGTTTTATTTATTAAACTAGATGCGTACCTAATTTCCCGATGGACCTTTAGAAACTCATCGTTGGAAAAAGCTTTCAATTATATACAGTGGATTTTGCGTGATGGGCACAAAAACCTTAGCAGATAGAGCGGCGGAAATTCTAGTAAATAGTTTAGTTGTCTTCTGTCTGGTAAAGACACATCTTTGGCATTTCGATGTGCTATATATAACATACAGACATCGACCTATCAAAAAGAGTTTCAGCCTAACTTAATTGCCACTAGTGTATACAGCGGGAACAAAATACATTTATCGCTGCAGCTAAAAAGGGGGCGTAAACACTAAGCAAGACAGCTTACAATATATGGGTGAAAACTGCATTCACTGCACACATATATACAGACAAATATTCATAAGTTTTTGCCTAAGCTTCTGTTTGTCTTGTTGTCCATCATCATTTTTCTTTAATATGTATAGAGTGTAGATATCGAGTTGATATAATTTTTTTATGTAAAAACAATTAATTTGAACTCATTTTTGTCTTGGCATCGGTCTGCATAAATTTTATTATTTACAATACTGTATAGTAATGTATTCATAGGATTTTTTTTGTAATATTTGAATAGCTGGGATCATGTAAAAATATTCTTACTGAGAAAAGTGAAAAAAGAGGTTATTTAGAAACCCTACTAGCTAACATTAACTAATTAAACGAAATTTTAATAAGTGGCAACTCTGTAAAATTATGGCAGTGGCAACTCTTTGGTAAATGAGCCTAGAATATAGCACATCGCCCATTTTCTAATTTCCATAAAAGTCGAGAAAGCCGCTTTCGATATGCAAGCAAATAGTTATACATAGTTGGGAATGTAAGTAATATTAAGTGGCAACCTCACTTAAAATATTTTTATTCACTTAAAATATATTTCGTTCTCTGTTTTTCTGGAGCTTTAGTTCTTACATTATTTTAAAATTTGTTTTATATACTTTGAGGAAATTGAAATTATGCCTTCTATTCTGAGCTTGACGAAAAAGATTACAATTACAAGACGATTGCAATGACTGGAGTTGTAATTTCAATATTGTAATCATGATTAGCTTAATTGGTATTTCAGTTAAATAATTTAATGATTATAACAATATTAACTATATTTTGAAACCGATAAAGTTATCCCCATATTGGATGTTAGCGATCTATTTAGCGCATGGTGATAATAAGACGACTTATAATTACAGTAATTCTAGTTTCAATATTATTTTGAATTACGATATGTTTATTATCATAACAGTTCAATGACGATACTCTTTAGGCAAACTGAAGTTTTCACAGATTCAATTTTACGATTACTGTAATGGTTATTTAAAACATGTTTTTGATTCATATAAGGATTACTGGAATTTTGATTACAATTAGTTTTAATTAATATTAATAACATTTCACTGAAATTTTAATATAAGCACTTTTAAATTACCACTATACGAGAAGGGTTACAGTAATCGTAATTAAAACTTTTTTGCTTTTTTTATACTAACCATTCTTTTGTCCACTAATATGATTACAGTAACCGTCATTTTAAAAGTTGCAGTTTCGATAACTGTAATGCATGATTTTGAAAACTCAAATATGTGGTTTTCGCGTGGAAAGGGAAAAATGCCTCACTATGTACCCTCCTTTGCTGCGCCCTTGGTTGATAGCTTAATCCAATACCAGTTATTACTTAAATACTCTTATACTCATACATACCCTGTGGGGAAAATCTCTAGTTCTGAACTTGTGCGCATCTAGGACGTTTCGAACCACAAGTAGTTCGCCTTCAATCTCTTGCACATGTAATCAAATCAATCGAATTTAACATCTCGATGTCCTAGGCGGTGGAAATTGTCCCCCGCTGCCTTAAATATTCGACAGTTCCGAGCTAGTTAAAAATATGACAGGTGGGATGTAGTTCGTTTATTGCTAGTATTGCTCTAGTTCTGAACTATTTTCAAATTCGGCAGTTTGGATGTAGTTAATTTAGAAATAAAAACAAAAATATTTGGAGAAGCCTTCCATGGTAGAACTACACTCGGAGACTTTTTGCCAAATGACTACCTACGGTCGCGACCCCGTTTTGAAAAACTTTTTCAAAACACTTTTGATGTTACCTTTCCCAGGACTCGAACCTTGTACCTTAGGTGTGATAGTTCAGCAACACTACCATTGCGGTTAGTTTATGTAGGGCTAATCATTTGAGCCTACATTTTAAACCATTCTATCATAATGTATACATATGTAACCTTTTCTCCCACTATTGATACGTTCGCCGTAGCTGAGTGGGTAGAGCACTTGACTCTGATGCGGGACGCGTCGGTTCGAATTCTACCAACTGATACATTTCTTTTTTTATTATTTTTATGTATGATTTCAAATTTTATCTTTTCTTTACAGAACGTTACAAAAACAAAAAACTTTTGCAAACACGAATCTAAATTTTATTAAATTTTAATGATTACACAACTGCCGGTTTCGAACTAGTGAAACTCTAGTTACTATATCACTAGTTCTTATTAGCCACTTTATCTCTAGTTCTGAACCAGAAATTATTCTCACTACCTACTAACTTCCCCACAGGGTACGTTTGTATATTTACACACACAATCGCAATCGTCCTCTATTAACTTTGTATGGATTTTATAGTTTTCTGCAGGGTGCAATGACGGTCCAGGTTTAATGGCCCGTTCGTTACATTGTCGCTTATATTGCTTTTACTGCTGCTGAGGTTGCCTTAGTCTTAACTTATTTCTATTTATTTATTTAGTTATACGTTATTTGTCTTAACTTTACAGATTTCTACCCAGTTTGCTATGACTTTGGTTGCTTTTGGTATAGAGCTCGCAGTATTCAAAGTGACTTTAATTAGTTGTGGTCGTAATGGAAGAATGCAGGTCGGTTATCGAATATCCCATATGAATCGTGTCGACTGATATCTCTTTTTCATAAGTATCGTACACACTTCAGACCATGCGGCTCTAAGAGCATAGCTCAAACCCATTTCGTGTATTCTCCAATCTCTTATAAATAAAAGTAAATGAGTGTGTGTGTCCTTTAGAGACGTCATAAGCCCTCTACCGATCTCTATGAAATTTCCATGGTAGGTTTATGTTGCCACTGGGTATCTGTATATAGGATTGGCAATAAACAGTTTGAAGTCGTCATAACTCTGAATATATTTGGTTGATTTTAATAATATTTGGTTATAAGTAGAAAATTTTGGAAAATTGGGTGCTGCCACGCCTCCTTGCTGTATCTCAGCATCTATTTTTATCACCTCCTTAATACTTAGCATGTAGATCCTATATGTAAAGTCGCAGACGCGAGATAGTGAGAGGGAGAAGGAGAAAAGTACGAGGGGTATTGGGGGAAAAAGGAGCAAGAAGTTGAAGTGGTAGAAGAATAGAAAGAAACATCGAGAGAAAAATAGAAATAGGAATAAGAAGACGGTTAGAAAGAGGAAATGTAAAATGAGAGTGAATATTTGGTAGGGAAAATAGGAATCAGACGAAAAGGGAGGTGGAGTGGTGGATGAAAAGAAAGCGGAAGTGACGACTAAAGAGGAGACAATTTGAAAATCGGTAGATGCTAAATTTCATCAAGACTACTTATTTATGCTAGGAAAAATTGTTTGTCGCTTTTGATCCATTCATGTAAATGTAGTCTCATGAAATGTGTTTATCGTTCTTTTATTTTGAATGTTTTTCCATGCCTTTTGTATGTGCGAAATAATAGCCAAGTTGGGCTATAAATTTAAAAATTTATTTTGCCTTTATTGTACGGCCATCATGTTGGGGGTCATGTTCCATGCTTTAAGTCTGTGAATTGGAATCACTTGATAATATCCCGATCCATGTTCTACAGTCTACAGGCTTTAGACCGCCCAGAAGTTACTTGAAAATCGATTGGAAGATCCACCAGTTTCAGCTATTTAGTTAACGGGTTTTTTAAAATCACGATTGATGCAAACCTGGTAAAACCTCCGATGCCCCTATATATTGCATTGTCATAGGGTACTGAAACAAGCTTCAGGCTTCAGGCACTGTATTAAAGCTCCCAAACTTAACAGAAATTTAATTAAAATCCGATAGAAGGGTTTCTCTAACTTGAAACTTTACTCGAATTTTCTAAAAGTTCAGATGCGTGGGTTACCTAACGCAATTTTTCCACTATAAGTATGTTGAATTTTCCTCGGGGTTTTGAGCTATATTTGATGTTTCAAGTCTATGGGTCATCGATGGAAAATTCTATAATTTCGTCTTGTTAATTTTAAATGTACATTTTTTTAAATCTCGACTTGTTCTCCGAGCAACAAATTGGCTATCCTGTATGTTGCAAGTTTGGGTCAAGTTTACCGAATTGTGTACTTAAACAAACCAAAAACCGAACTAATATAAATATAGTAGATAATATTTGGACACCTGCCAATGGTAGCAGAGCTAGAGGAAGACCACCACTCCTATTTAAGAACGTGGTTGAGATCGATTCGCGATCCGTAGTGTTTCAAATTTTCGCCAGTTGCCAAAAGCAGAAACGCCTGACGAGTTATGTTGGACAGCCAAAATCCTTTAAACGGTTAAGCGTCATTAAAAGAAAGAAGAAGAAAATAGTATTTGAGGCATCTTTGACTAGACGATCAAGGTAGTGTCAGGCTTCCCGAAAGTAAAACCGGATAAGGAAAAAATGTGCCGCCTTTGACAGCGCGGAAAGAGCTGCCTATAAGACGGTGTAAGACGGCGTTAAGCAATACCAGACCCCTGCGATTTCTTCAATTGAAAATGAAAATAACACTCTTTAAGTCAGTTATCGTATACGTCCTGCTGCATAAACTTGGACACTGACAACTCTGCTGGGAGTATCCAAGAGAAAGGCTCTTCGAAATATTTTCGGACCCTTACGCGTTGGCGACGGCTAGTACAAAAGAAGATTTAATGACGAGCTGTATGAGCTTTATCCAGCGGCTTCGTTGGCTGGACATGTTGTGCGATTGAAGAAGATAGAAGGTGTTCTTATCGGCACGCGCCAGTGGAAGCAGAGAGAAGAAATTACTGGCGAGCTTTGTTGGAAGATGGATCCTAAGCTATAAGTTATACATTTAGCAACACAGCGGTGGGTATTGCATTTAATTCTATGGAGCGCGTTTTGACTGATGCGCCAACAAACATACAAATAGACGGACAATAATTCTATAAACCGTAGTTTTGGCTCTGATTTGTAACAAATATATTACATAACTTTTTGTTTTTTTTTGTACTTCGCTTTCTAATTTATTGTTATGACCAACTTATTCGAAGGTTTATATGTCCGCATTGAATCAAGTTTTTTTTTTGTAATTTCGCACTTAACTTTGTAAGCAGACGCGCGACAAGTGGTCGTCGAGACAGTGGCACTGCTGCTTTGTTTGCGCAAAAATATTTAATTGTTTATTTCATTTATTACTTTTCGTCATTTATTTCTGCCATATAATGCATTATGCACACATTTACACACACATACACATACAAATATGAATATACAAATATGGACCTGCTGCATATTTCAAAAGTTGCATTATTGTCGTCGCCCAACGGTCGCATGGCCTCACTTCCCTTTCGATGGATTGTTACTTTGTTGTTGGGAATTTTTTTTATTATTATTTATACTCGTACATATTTGTTGTTTCATTTGCTTGCTCTTCGCTTTTCAGCGCGTTTGAAGACCGCTCTTCTAGCGCAAAGTAGCCGTTTCGTTGGTTCGAGGAAAAGTAAATTAATTTAGTTGAAAGCAATAAAGTTAAAGCTTTGTTGAGTTTTTCAATTGAAATTTGCAACAGCTAAAGAAAAACAACAACAACACAGCAAAAAAGCACAAGGCAACATCTAATATTAACTACAATATACGCAAAGCAGATACAAAAGAAGTAGTGCTAGTAATGGAAGAGAAAGGAGCATCAGCAGCAGAAGAAGGAGAAGAATAAGCATAAGGCGAAAAATCACATTCCAATCCCTTTGCGCGTAAGCTAAACAACAACAAACACCAATAATTCAGTGGCATGGTGGCAATGACTGTCCGGCTGTGTAGCTTGTGTGTGTTGACGCTTAAATGGTCGAGGTGTTGATAGCTGTTGAGGGCAGCCGTGTGGTGCCTATCCATGTGGCAAGAGTGTGTGTAGGGCATGTGTGTGTAATGTATGGGTCAGTTGATTGACTATGTATTGGGTGGCATTGTTTGTATATAACCTGCAGAAAGGATTTGATTAATCTGTAAAGAGAGTGATCCGCGATTAATAACCCCTGGTCAGGTTAGAATATGCCCGAGGTAGGCATGCCGGTCGTAAGAGGCGACTAAAATCCACAAAGGGTAATGGCGTGCAACTTGATGGTTGATCTGCGGATATGATGGCTCTCACCTCTGAATACCAACCTGCACCGCAAGGGAGTTCCGGAGTGTACCGGGTCAATATCTGCCAAAAGACTGTCACTTCCGACAACACTCCCCAAAACCTTTGTCGCTAAAAACAACAACAAAAACCTCCGCGATTAATCCCTCTATCCTACATTTGGCTATTATTCAATAAATACAAGTTAATTTTTATTTGTGTAGCATACTCATAGGGGTGTAAGTCATTTTAAGTTTTTGTAGCATACTCATAGGAGTTAAAAGTAGCCGTTTGTAAAGAAAGGGGATTAGTACTTTCGTATCCGTTTGGGTATAAATGGGTACAATTGGTCTTTCCATAAGACTTCCTCAAACAAATGTGAGCAGTTCAGCCCATACAAAGTGATCAAAACTGGCATTAGCTGCATCCTCCTTTGCGACTCATCCCGGCTGCATCCTAGACTATTCGCATTTTTTGCAGGGATAATTTTGTTTAGCTCTTGTTGTAGTGATTTTAGCTGGTTATGGAAATAGAAATATTACAACTACATATGCAAGTGTTAAAGGAAAATTGCTTGAAAGGTATGTAGATCTATTCTTTTGTGGTCGTTCTGATATTGTTGCTGTTGTTGTTGCATTTAGGGCATTTTCATACCACAGCGCGTTGCACGTAGCTAAAACCAAATTTTTATTGCATTTATATCGTCAACTGTAAAACTGGCAAATAACAAATGTGCAAAAAGTAGCCAAAGCAACAACAAAAGCAGTACGAACTATTATAGTTAAGTGTATGTACCCTGTATGGAAAGTTTCTGGTTGTTAACTGGTGCACTTCTAGGGAATGCGGGACCAATATATTTTACATGCAGTCAAGTGACGAATTGAAGAGGGTAAAATAAACTAACGGGATATGGGGGTGGGTGAAAAGCAAAAGTAGAAAGCAAAATCAAGATAACGGAATAAATTACAACGAAGCGCCGAGTGGAAAGGGAAGAGAGTACAATTTGTTAAATGTAGGCAACTCAAATTTTAGGCAGGACAACGTAAAAAAAAAAAAAAATTAAAAAAAAAAAGTCTAAATTAATCATTTCGATTACTTTTTATTAGTTTTAACTTTTTTGTTTAATGTAAACATTGTAATTTTTAAAATTTTTGTGTAAAATTTTTCAGAAACCATTGCAAATTATAAACTAATAATGGTTTTCTGTTCAATCCTAAATTAAAATTTTAAAAGAAATATTTTTTAAAATCAAAAAAAATTAAAACTAATGAAAAATAGTCCAGGTAATGATAGTTTTTGAACATTTCAACCTCTTATTTGCAAGAATCACGCAGCCATAAAAAACTGTTAAATATTTATGAATTTTTTTTTAGTAATAATGAAAAGTCCTGTTTTTTTTTGATGAAAATAATCTTTCCAACTGATATTACTTTAATTTTGATTCAATGCGGTGAAATGATAAAAATCCATAATTTCTTTTGACTCTTTTTCATTAGTTTTTTTTTGTTTAGTTCAAGAAAATTCTTTTTGTTGTAATTTTTAATACAAATTCTATATTAAAATTGGGAAAGGTTGACTTTTGCACTACAAGCAAAAAATTTAGAAAAAACAAAAAATACAACCTCATTATTATTTTTCGTAAATTTTGTTTTTTTATTGTGAAGATAATATTTTTTCGTCAATTTTTGTGTCGAACTTTTCAAAAACAGCTACAAAAAATATAAAAACTACCATTTCTGCACAAAAATTGAAAAAACTATGATTTTGTAGTTACAAAAAAATGAATAAAAATCAAAATATTAAAAATAATCAAAATAAATTATTGTTTTTATTATTTTTTTGATAATTTCGCTTATCGTTGCAATAATTATGAGGCACTAAGACAATTAAAAATAATAATGTAATATTTGTATTATTATTAGTGGTAATTAATCATTAAATTTCTCTCAAATAATCAATAGGTATTTCCATGTCAAATCATCAGATAGGTGTAATCGACCTCTTCCGATTCCAATGCACTTTGTTGGGAGGTTCCTTTTATCATAAGACAAGGTTCAGCAAATTCAAAATTTCACTTTTTCCCTTTTTTTAATGTTTTTTAAATTGTTTTTTTTTTTTTTAAATTTCGAAAACTACTGTAGTTAAAAAATAAACTTTGGTACATTTTAGGGATAAAAACAATAAAATTAGTCATTAAATTTTGGAGTCCAATTTTTCTTGTTTGATATCTGTTTATCTTAAGATAATCTGAAAATTTCACAGGGGTGTTTTTTTAAAAATATGTGAATTTCTGAAGTTTGGTCAACATTATTTTTAAAATTTTGTTATATCTTTTTAGTAGAGCTCCATTAGTTAAACACAAAATTACTTAATTTCCATCACTGACATTTTTTTCGTGCTAGTGGAATGTTGAAGCAAAATTGTAAAAAAAAAGAATTTTGTTATTTCAATTTTCAACTATAAGAGCTTTTTAAACCTGTTAAATTTTTTCTGAATTTATGTTTTAATATTATCTCTTGAACGGCATTTTAAGCAGATTTTTTTTCATCCACAATTTTAAGTTCCTAGTGGTGGAGCTCAACTGCCAGCTTTGAGCTAGTGAACCTTTAGTTACTTTTGAACTAGTTCTTATTTGGCACTTCAGATCTAGTTCGAGCCAGATACTCGTCACACTAGTTACTAATTTCCCTGCAGGGTATGCACATTTGTATGGGTGTATGTACATAAATCTTCTTTCGTTTACCAATACACCGAAGTTAGTTTTCAATCTGTTATGGAAATTCTTCTGAGCCAGAGCGAGTTAGCCAATCAAATATTCGATATTTAATTTGTTCGCATTCCCTATTTTTTATTATTAATTTCGAATACTGTTTATGAGATTTTTGTTAGCCGGCATATTTATTTCTCTATTCATTGTTGTGATGTGAAAGTTTGGTATCTCGGTCTCATATTCAATGAAATTTGTCTTCTATATTTTCTGGATCAATTTGACATTTAGACAAGCTAGGCTGGGGTTATTTTAATAGCTTTATTCTATTAGTTCAACAAAGTACACATTTCAAGTTTTTAAAAATTGCATGATCGCCAAGCTTCTGTGGAATTTAAGAACGAAATCACTAAATCGAGGAAAATGTACCCCCACACCATTGCAACCATGAACAAGCAAATATAGCTTTCAAATCCGCGTGATAAAAATTAATTCTTTTAAATGATCTCACAATTGAAAATAACGTAATTTCTATGTATAATATATTTAAAAAATGTAATTAAATTTCATTGCCATCAATACAATTGCACTTTATAGTTTTAATTAAATTTTTTTCTTTTTTTAAATCATAAAATACATTTTATTGCTGCAATAATAATAATTAAGCGAAAAATAAACCAATTGAAAGCTTTGATGATTTCATTTGAAGTGTGCGCATGATTTATTTTTACATTTTTATAACAATTATGTGTAAATTAATAAACAATAAAAATGCAACAAAGTTTCATTCTTAGAAAATGTATGATACAAAGTAAACCGAGAGGATCCCTTTTTGCTTAAGTGTGAGTAGAAAATTATTAAAAAAAAGCTGTTAAGTGCAAAACAAGTAATTTTCGTAGAAGTTCGCCTGAATACTACAAGCTATGGAGGTGACCTCGACTGGATAAATCTATTACTCAATGCCCGATTTTTTTGTGTTAGAGATAAATCGATTTATAAAAAGCAATTTAAAGAAAATAATCGGCCTTTATTTACAAATTGATTTGAAGGTAAATTATCGGATTTTGTTTATAAATCGATTTTTAATTCGATAAATGCCTATTCGATGTATTAAGAAAAATATATTATGCATAATTCAATCAACTTAAAATCATCTAACATAATAGGTACAAAATAATAACCAAATGGTTTCAGATAATCGTTGTAGTAAGAAAAACTTATAATTAAAAAACTCTATTAAAGTGAAAATCGATGGCTTACTCACAATCCTACTATGCAATTCGAAGCAAGAAAACAAGTAGTCAGGTAAAATTGGTGAAAATTAGTTTTTTATTCAACTATGCTCTGTCTAGTTCATAAAAAAATGTGATCCCGCGATTTTGTGCCATTATCGCTGAATCACTAATCGTAAGCAGACCTATTCAAATTGATTAGTAATCTATTAATTAAACGGTTTTTTTTAATTGGTAATGATTATTTTAATAGTTTTTCAAGAAAAAGCAACTAATTTATTACATTTAGAAACAATCAAAAAAGAAATCAAATAACATGAAATATAGTCAAAAATAACCAAAAATAATCAAAAAGAGTTGATTTGATTACTTTTAATTATTTTTGATTATTTTTGATTTTTTTCATTATTAATGATGTGTATATTTATGTGCTTCTACAACAATACTGAAAAAAATTAAAAATAATCTAAAAATGAAAAAAATCAAAAATATACAAAAGAACTTTTTTTAGATTAATAAAATTTTAAAAAATTTTTTTAATAATAATAAAAAAATTTCCAATTTTTTTTGATTATTTTTTTAATTAGTTGGAATTATTAAAAATTGAAAGTAATGGTAATCAATCATTAAATGGATTCTCAAGAAAACAATTAATCAAACCGGTAATCATTACGATTAGTAAGCATTATTTAATAGGTCTGATCTTAAGACACCTTTTGAATCGTGTAAGCTAGAAAAAACTTTCATGGAGATGGTTTTATCTGACCCAATTCCTAACCGAATACGGTTACATTAGTGAGTATACCAAGACAAAAGATAATACACTTAGTTCTTTTTCCAATACGACCACAGAGAAGAAAGAGAGTAGAGAAGATAATGGGGTACTTACATATATCAGGCAACATCAAGTGAAGCTTAGATACGATCCACAGATACGTAAAGAACAAACACATCGCTGAGAATTTGCCACCACTAGGTCAGGATGGAAGGGAACCGCTCTTGCTTAAAAATTGTTGTAAAACAAAAGCCCTTCACAAACTTAAAACTGTGAGAACTTTGGTTATTTGGGAACTAGCATGACCAACTATTAATCCAATGGTGCATCAGTACAAGTGTCGCTTTAAAATCACAGCTGAGATGGTCTTTGAAGCGTTTAAGGCAATAGCAACTGCAATATTTTGTACACTTTTAAGAGGTTATAACGCGGAGTGCGAAGAACAATTTATTGTGAGCTGACAGAACTTTAAGCAGAAATGGCATAACTCAGCGTATAAAAATAGAGCAACTTTGGCCAATAAATAAAGATTTCACAAGGTATTCTCATTAAAAATTGCCGGTTACAGCAGAGTAACTACAGGTCCGCCTGCATTAGAAAATTCAAATCGCGATTGATTTGGCTTCGCTTTTATTAATTGTCCTGTTTAGATGATTAATCACCAACTAAACGTAAGGCGAAATATTTTAATTGAGAAAAGATAAGTACAAGTGATAAAGTAAAACAGTTTCTGACTTAAATATTCATACTAATGGTGAATAAATATAATAAAAACATTAGGGTGTGCCTTATTTTGAGACTTCTCATAAAAAGTTAGGAGAGAATTTCACATCAAACTTTAAACCGGTTTTCAATATTATTGTGTAAAGTGATTCTACGTATTACTGGCTAACAAATTTTCATCAGCCCCATTTTTTTTAAAAGAATGTGGTGAAAATGTTAAAATTTTTGAATTTTCTCAATGTTTGACAAACGACGTTATAGAAACCAAACGTGGTTAATATTTAACTTAAATTAGTAGGTTGAACTCTTGGCTAAAGTTTCTGGATATATCGCCTTGGCACCTTGAACTGGAACTACTTCCTGTGTTTTATTGAACGGCAAAAACGGAAATTGTTGATGTTTAAGTAAACATGCTCAACTATCAAATACAGATAGCAGCATCCCTTAAACTATAACTAAAGATCATTTACAGCAGATCCGTAATCCGATTTTGAAAGCTTTTCACAAACCAAATTTTTAATACTTACACAGCTGAAGTTGATTTTGAAAAATTTATAGTAGGCCTTTAAGCGCTTAACCGTATGATGTATTCGCGAAAAAGAATTTCTTATATGTGCGGGGTTTTGCATTTGAGTGACATATATATTTCCTGCGTTCGCTGAGACATTAAGTATTTTTGTATATTCACGGGAAAGCTTTGCAGCATTTTAGGCGTTTACTATTAATGCGATTTTTTATGCTTGCAGAGGCTTCAATTTCACTTTAAGAACAGAAAAAGCTCTGTATTATGATGAGCCAATAATAAAAAGTTGTTTTTTCTGGCAACTAATATGATTTCGTCAAATCCTTTCGTTTCAAATCAGTTTAGCTTATATTCATATTTGCACAACCTTTGCATACTTTTTGGCGCCAGGTATTTCTTACGATTTACTAACGAATATCGTTTCCCAGTGGCCAGTTCTGTTCCTGATGTTTTTTTGATTTTGAATAGTCTTTCGCAAATGGCAAATTAAGTTGTTCTTAACAACTCTTCTGTTTTGAATTTCGAGTAAAATTCGTATATTTAAACGGTATATAGTTGGCTATTTACTGTTGATGTCAATTTAATCCAACTGTACTTTCTATAAAATTTTAGAGGCCTCTGAAGTTAGATTTGCTCCAGGGCTTAAGCAATTTTTGCATATTCTTAGGCGCCCAATTATGTAGGAACCCTCCAAAAAATCGTGAGACTGATTTTTAATGAGAGTGATCGGGGATCAATACCTTTCGTCAACAGTGGGCTACAATTTATCCCAAATATTCGTTATATGTTGATTTTAATTTCTAAAGCCTACTTTTAGGTGTGGAAAGTAAACTTGTTGGACCTTACCCGTAGGTGAACGAAGAAAATCCGTCCGACTTTACCCTTTTGGGCATGAAAGGGATCAATTAGTCTCTTCATAGGATATGCTAAAACAACTGAGATCTCTTCAAACCACACAAAGAGATCAAAACTGACATTGCTCGCATGCTCCTTTGCGACTCATCCCGGATTCATCCTAGACTAATCGCTTTTTTTGCATTGAAATATTTGCTTTATTTTGCTTAACAGTACTTTTCGTTTCATGGACAATTAAATTTAAATTTATATCGGAAGCTATTTGTATATTTTTAGGAGCATAGATACTTTTTTATTTTAAGGGAATTTTTCTAAGGAAACAAGCTTAATAACAATATCTTGAGCTTAGCAATTTTCATTAGTGTCCTTTGAAATTAAAAGAGTCTACGATCAACTTTTTGCAAAATATAAATCATCTGAGTTGATTTTCCTTCTAAAAGATTTGAAGATTTGTATACTTTGAGGCGCTTTAGAAGTTTTAATAATGTAGGTTTAATTTATAATTTTTAGCAGCAGAGAAGTCTTGTTCCATTTAACTTTAAAATTTTTTGTGAATTTCTAGAAAGTATGTGTTTTGACTTATTTGGAAAACTTTTCCTGGACATACTTTGTATTTCGTTTAGAGAAACCAAAAAGACTCACTTCGTTTTGAGTATCGAAAGTATTGAATACTTTAAGGCACTACCCATTCATTTATAGCTTCATTGCAGTTGGGCAAATATCTGTCTGCATACAAATAGAGCGCACCCTAATGCCCATATAAAACATACTCGCATATGTCTGTAGCTATGTGAGTAAATAATTACACATTTTTACAATAATATTTTTTAACATTAATGATGTTGCTCGGTTCATTGGTTGGTAGCTCTTAAGGTTCGACGATGTTGCGAGACGCGGTAATGGTGGTAGCGGCGGTTAAGTGAGTTTTTTGTTTACAGTATTAAAATGTAAACATAAAATTGATGTCAAATGTCAGCTTGACACGGAATATTTATTTGCGAACATGTGCATGACTACAAACATATATATAATATGTGTTTATATACATACTTATACGGATAGATATATATTTCAATATAAAAGTATAAACTTATTCTGAGGTTGGAATGCATTTTTATTATTATTGATATTTATTTATATTGTTGTCATGCAGCACCATGTATATGTCTATATGTGTGTGTGCGATTCATAAGCAAGCATTATGGTCAAATAAAGATAGCCAGCCAGGCGACAGGTAAAAGCCCACACATTCACACACCCACTAAATGTAGGGCGGATAAGCATGGCGCGCTGCCAGACTAACGACATTGGTCGTATGTCGGCTGTCAGGTGCCAGACATTGGTAGCGGCGTACAGTCGCAGCAGACCAGTTAAAAAGAGACTAAGTAAATATTGTACAATAAAATACGATTGACATGCTTAATTATCTATTTTAATTTAAAACAAGTAAGGAAAGGGCTGTCTTCGACTGTGCCTAAGACTTTATACCTTTCATAAATACGCATCACGGCTTGAAGTGTCCGATCCTTAGTCACATTTAGTAAAAACTCTGCAAAACTGATAATTTAAAGATACATAGCCCAAACCCCATTTATCGGAACAATCGATTGTATGGGAGCTATATGTTATGTTGGTCCGATCTGGCTGATTTTCCCTACACACATTACATGTATAATAAGTACCAAACCTGCAAAAATTAGTTTTTCTAGCTTTTTATCGAAACTATCGATTGTATGGGAGCTATGTGTTGTATTGCTCCGATCTTGTTGATTCCGACAAATGAATAATCTAATGCAAAATGGCGGTCTCATACCAAATTTCATCAAGTTATCTCGTAAACTGAGGGACTAGTTTGCGTACAAACAGACAGACGGACATACGGACATGGCTAAATCGACTCAGCTCATCGCCCTGATCATTTCGGTATGCTTATTGGTGGGTCTATCTATTTTTCTTCTCATACTTACAATCATCGGACCAAAGTTATAATACCATTTCATGTTCATGAAAGGTATAAAAAGAACAGAAAGGGCATGGTAGAGCAATCGATTGAGGTGCGGTGTGTAGTGGGTAAATATGTATGTATATAGGCTAGCGGGGGAGTGGGTATATGGCTTAGAGAAAGATGAGCCGAAGTGATAACAATTCGAGAGAGTACAAGTTTCAAATTTGGCTAGGTCAGTTTTCGGCGGGACGTCGCGTCAGCCGGGTCTTCCAGTGCAATACAAAATGAAATAGATTTATAAATTGAGCTTTACCTGCTCGGGCCCTACCATAATTAGCGAGACTGCCTGTAAGCTGAACTGGGCCCGCTCTTCAAAACTTTCGCTGCTTAAAGTTCAGATTGCACCTGCTGTTATTCCGCAGCCGGGCTTAGGTGCTTAGTTTGCTACTCGGATGTTGTTTTGACGGAATGGAGTTTATCATGTCGTAATTAAGCTATAAACAAATTCCCAATCGGATCTGATTATTATTGAAAGGCTTTTAGTTTGAGTGTTAACAGCCTAGGCGATTTTTTCGTGATTTTTATTGGCGTGATTTATTCTTTGTTGTTGATCGGCTACACAAGTGCATATTCTTCTTGCTTCAAATTTGAAAGTTATCGCCTCTTTTTTGAAATTTCCAGGAATTCTTGCATATGTTTGGGAGCACAGCAGATTTCGATGAAGTTATTCCCTAATTTTCATAAGAGAAAAATTTCAGCTGAAGAACTTTTCGTCATTTTAACTGTGAGCCACTCTAGATTTTACAATACTCAGTTTTGAATTTTTTTACCAATAATATACTATTTTACTTACGCTAGAAAATGTGTATTTGAGTTATAAGCCCGTTTTTGATTACCTCTACTAGCCCCACTTGACGCCGATTTATTTGATTTTGAGACAAGTTTTTTCGAAATACCCAATAGTGCGCCGTGAAAGAGACATTGCTTTAAATAAATACATATGTTATTTACAAATAGAAAATAGGTCAAAAAAAACGATATGTCAACAAAAAATAAAATGTAAAAGAAAACATGAAAAAATGTGAACACAAAAATTAAAAGCTTAAAAGCGCCATAAATGCCACTGAATTAGTTTGCACGTCGGAGGACAGCTGGCACTTAATCGGTTGCCCACTATCTTTGGTGGGTGGCTGCGTGGTGGTGTTGGTAAATCATATTTAATGTAACTGCTGGGTTATTTTATTTAATTAGTTATGCTTTTATTGCTGTTTTGGTTGTTGTTGTCTGCTACTATTTTGCTTGTCGCATGCAATTTATGCTTACATTCAGACACAAAATTTACCTTTTCCGTGCATGGGTTTTTGTTGTTGTTATTTGTTGATCTTAATTGAGGCAAAATGATTTGAATGATTTTATGACATGTTTCCTGTCCATTTCTATTAGTTGCAAGAAAAATAAAGAACAAAACTAATTGACATGAAATGAGGCGCTGAAGTGGGCAAAATGTCTAATGCAAAATGAACAAATCACCACACCTACGTACATATAGCACTTACACGGAGACATATATCTACATACATACCCTGCAGAGATAAGCATAGCCATTGTCCAATAATTGCTTATGCAACACGGATTTCAGTTTGCGGGGCAAAAAACAGAGTAAGACCCTGTATCAAGCAGAAAGAAGCCAGAACAGGTCAAGGGTAGGAATCGGAAACCATGAAATCGACACCTTACCTGCAGTTAATTACCTGGGGATTATGATAGACAAGAAACTTTAGTTCAAAACACATCTAGAGTATGCTAATGATAAGGCAGCTAAAACAGTATCATCACTATCGTGAATAATGCTTAATGAGCGAGGTCCAAAGTGAGGGCGCCGCCAGCTACTTGCAGTCTCGCAACACGCCACGGAGGATAAGTCGTACTTCCGCTTGGTAAAGTTGGCCTATCGAGCCTGTAGCGCGTTTAGAACTGTCTCAGACGTTGCTGCACTGGTGATCGCGGGAATGTGCCTAATCGACATATTGGTAAAGGAAGCAGCGATGATTCTGAGGACAGAAATTCACGGTCCGGAGCACGAGAGATTATTATGCTAAATTGGCAGCACATATGGAATAGCTCCACAAAGTGGCGCTGGATATACCGCTGTAATAAGTAAAAGTTGGTTAACTACAAATACAGGAGAAGTAAATTTCTACCTGCTCCAGTTCTAAAGTGGCTACCGATGTTTTAAAGAAGAACTTTATCGGTTTCAAACATAAACGCAACAACGTGTCTACCACTGTGGAGTCGAAGCAGTGGAGGACGTCTATTAAGTGTTTTCCGAGTGTTCTGGATCGAATAGATTTAAAAGACAATTACGCAGTATCGTCGGTGAAGACTACACGCCCGAGTCGCTGGTTGGGCATATGCTGCAAACTTAACTAGAATGGACTGCAGCGTGATTCTAAATAGCAGAAACCCTGAAGTGGTTAAGTAGTCTGGAACAGCCTCTCCAACAGGCCCGACAGTGATATAAAAGTAAGGGCCTGCTTGGACTATACTAGAGCGAATTTCGGATTGAAAACAAAAGCCTTCGATGAAACAGATTGACCGACCCGGCTTCTACAACTATATTGCCTTGTAATGGAAGCCATTGTACGAGTAAGTGCTTGACTTCAAACAAAATCAATAAGTAGCATAGCATAGCAGATTCGAAACATGGCCATTCCACCGCCTAGCTTCTGAAATGAAATCATAGATGTAGTTGGAAACTGAGTGAGTAGTTTGCATTCAAACAGACAGACGGACATGGCTTAATCGACTCACCTCATCGTCCTGATAACTTCGGTACATTTATTGGTGGACCCATGTCTTCTTCTTCTGATGGTTACTAAGATCGGAGCAAAGTTATTATACCATTTTATGCCCCTGAATTTAACTATTATTAAAACAAAAATTAAAGCAAAAACAGTACAATATCTAGAATTCGGAACTAATAAAAAAATTAGGTCGCAATGTACTAGTTCCAATGTGTATATTTGTGGACAATTCAGATATATTGCCAATCATTCTAGACTCACTATTTAAAATTTTAGTCTTATGCGGAGTTAAAAAAATAGTACAAATAATCGCACTAGATCTTAACTGTAGGATATTTTACTAGTTCGGTTATCAAGCAAAGGTAAACCAGTGAGAAGAATTCTCGACCCCTAGGGCATCGTCACTTGACGGCAAGTAGAATGGTTTGAAGATAAACTTGTAGTACTACCGAATGCACTAGAAGCAACAGTTAGGAGCTAGAGATTTTTCCTACACGGTTAGCACATACAAACATATATCTGCACATATAAATAGGTTCATCTAATTTCATTATGTACCTACCTATGTACGTGTGTAAACATATTGACAGGCATACGTTAATGTAAATAGAAATTTAGCATTTGCAGGGTGGAAATATTTAAATGGATTAATGGAAATGTAAATATATTTCTTTTGTCCATTGGATGGACAGCAGATGAGATGTAAAATATTTATATCAGGAAGGCACAGTTTGATCGTAAAATTAGTGGGGTTATTGTTGTTCTTGATGTTCTAAAGGCAATATGTCACATTTAATAAACGCAATTAAAGCGCATATGTGCAAATGTAAAATGAGACACAATGAAAGAAAAAATATATGGAAAATATTGGCGGTGCCAGGGTTTGGCATTAGAACACCCAGACTTGCACGACACATTAGTCACTTGCGAACCTCAGTGAATTTATAACTATGACACTTTAGAAAATTAGTTTCCGTTTTCCTAAACAAGTTACAAAAAAATTTACTCCTATGTTACCCACTCAAATTGTAGCTCTTTGGCTAGATATCCTGGCGCTTTTCAAAACACTGATTTTGTATTTAGTGCCGTGCTGTTTACTCATACAAAACTATTTTTTGAAGTGAAGAAATAAACCTGAGAGATAGTGAAAGCTTAGAAAAACCCATTGGGTAACACTTTTTCTAGAAAAGAAAATGCCATTAGTTAAAAAAAAAAAACAATTTGTTTTAAATGTTTATTCTTTCTTGCGTTAACGGTTTTGAAGTTATTAACAGTCGAAATTTTAAAATTTGTTCACTCATATGTGGGCGGTGCCACACCCTTTTTTCAAAAATTTGGTCAAATCGTCAATAGAACTATCAATTCAATGAACATACTAAATTTCATTATTATAGCTGCTTTTATCATTGAATTATCTCATTATATAAATTTTTCGAAATTTTCGATATCGAAAAAAAGGGCGTGATTATTGCTCGATTTAGCCCTTTCAAATAGCAACCTAACTTGGCCAGAGAGAAAACTGTGTGCCAAATTTCATTCAAATATCTATAACTTTTTACTCCAGTTATCGTGTCCACGAACGGACGGACATGTCTTAATCGATTCCTCTGTTCATTCTGAGAGCTTTGCTATATGGAACTCTATATTTTTCTCGATTATTTTACTCTCTTACAAATCACCGTTATATGGACGAAATCATAATACCATATATGCATTTCTGCAATATTTATAATCAAAACCTACAGGTACTTTAATCGAAAATTCCGCTGCCTGCTCTTATGTTTTAGTAACTAACTTTGATGATTTTCCGCCGTTACACTCACAAGCGTGTTCCGAATAAGCGAGTTTATTTCCGATTTGGGTCCTAAGTCTATTAGACCAACTCATCTCGTTAAAAAACGCAAACAGACCACTTCGGCGCAAAAACCTCTAAACATGACAATACTTTATTACTTTGATATAAAGGAATACATTCAATTTCGAAATTGCAAAATTTATTACTTAGTTAGTAGAAACTTTGTATTTGAAATCATTAAACTGCACATTAAAACTGCATTTGCCAAAGTTACATGCGGTTGCGTAAGTTCATACGATTGAAAGTTTTCTTGCTGCACGATATTAAACAGGCTCACCATACCTCATACGCTACTGCGCTACAACTTAATGCCTAAGCCAACTGACTTTCAAATAGCCCAACCTTGATTTTAGAGATTATAGGGCACAGCTGCTCCTCCAATCTGTTATGTGATATTTTAAATTTTCCAAAAAATTGCGAGGAAGTTGTCTATGAGGATGGTATTCTGACACATGCTAAAGGCGCAAGGTCTAAGAAAACGTCTACCATGTTTGATGCGCACCGTGTGATTCGAGCTGTGCATCTCTGCCGCGTGCATATGGCTCCTCAACCATGCTACTACAACACCTATAAATCCAATTCCTTGTTGGAGAGGAAATCTAGCAATTTGAAAATATTTTATGACATATCCATTTGCTGTTATCTCAAGCGAGAATGTTCTTTGTGGCAAATAATCTGAGCTGTAGCCAGCAGGTACAGTTTGAGTCTGTAATTTAAATCAAATGCAACATTTGTTGCAATTTAACTGCAGCGATCTATTATATTGCCAGGTTTATATATTTTAGTATTACCCGCCACTCTCTCTCTCACTCTTTCTAGCTCTCTCTCTACATTTTAAGGCTTGCACTTACTCCAGCACTCTTACTTACTTATTTAAAATTTGTATTGTTTATTGCTGTTGGTTTTATTATTTTTATGGGTTTTATTGTTGTTGTTGTTCATTCTTAATGTAATAAAAATAAAATGTTGCAATTCTATAAGCCAAACCACCGCCCAAGCACGCACGCACAGGAACACACATACACAAACATAAACACATACACGTGCTCTGCGTCATGTTGCTGTGCGAGAAATGTTGCCAATGTTGCAAAATGTGCATGACGGTAAACCTTGGTGTGCTGCACCGTAGAAAAAATAATACTTAAAAACTATTAGGATGTGTGTGTAGAGCAAACAAATGCAAAATGAATGCAGAAGTAAGAAACAAACAAAATGCAACAACAGGTAATAAAATTAAATGGAATTAAACCAGATACAACAACAACAACAATAGTAAATGCAATAAAAATGAAACGAGTAAAGTAGTATAAGTTCAGTTGAAACCGAACATTATATACCCACTTGTGAGATATTGCCGCACGTAATACAGTTTTCAGAAGCGAATATGTCTTACTCACAGTTGCAGGTAGACGACGTGGGTTGTACTCAATTTGAGTAAGCTTCCAAAAGAGCTGAGATGAAACTTATTAGAGCTATCAGTCCATAAAAGGAGGCGTAGGCGTAACGCTATCTCTTTATGTTGAATATAAAAATAAAGCTGCTTTAAAGCAAAACTACTAATTGAGATTGAAAATTTGTTATTTTCTACGGCGACCCAGTCTTATCACTCTTGCATTTTATAGCAAAAGCAAATCTATTTCCTACTTTTTGGACATGACAGCTTCAACGGAGTTTGTGCTAAGGCTTGCTAAATCTTCAATATTGTTATTTTATATGTGGGCTATGTCACACCCATTTTACAAAATTGAAAAATATATATATATCAAATTTTATCAGTTTACAAGCATTAAGCAGTTAAGGAATTATACATTTTTTTCATTTTCGAAATTTTTGGAAGAGGCGAAGTAGTCGTGAGTATAGTCGGAATTCGTCCTTTTTCAGTAACAACTTCTGTTAATTTCAATTATATGCCATCGTTTCCGTCTTCAAGAAGCTACTTCTGAGCTCCCAAGTCATTTAACATAGTTGGGTAAGTTATTCAGTGTTCTAAGATATCCTTTCAACTGAAAAAGCCGATCTGGGGATGCCGTTGTAGGAGTGCTAACTGTTGGCGAAAAAGTAGCAGACACCAAGAAAAGTTACTGATTTCAAAACAAGAAAAAAGTTCCAAGAAACATTTTTGTATGAAAAAAGTCACTGATGAAAAAAAATCCAGCAGTTTAGCAACATATTTCAAGTTGGAAAAAAGTTTCAGGATCTAAAAAAGAGAGAAGAAAATGATTCAAAATTAAATCAAGGGCTCCAAAAACAAAAAAACCTTCAGCTTATAAAAAGGCATCGGCTTCAAAAGACCGGTTTTAAAAAGAAAGTCAACACCAAAAAGTGACCCGGTCTAACAAAATCACAGGTTCCAAAAGTCACTGGTTTGAAAAAGTCACAGGTTCAAAAAAAAAGAAAACGGTTCAAAATAAGACCACGTGCGCCGAACATATCTACTTTAAAATATGGCCATGGCCACTAGAATAGTCACCGATTCGAAACAAAGCATTTACTTAGAAGGAAAGCAGCGGTTCCAAAGGAAATAATTGGTTGAAAAATGCGTCAAGTTTCGCAAAATTCTATGATGAACAAATCAGTGGTAGAAATAAATTCTCGGGTGTCAATAAGATCTCCGATTAAAAATATGCCTCCCGGGTCTAAACAAAAATTATTAAAAACAGACAATGTAAAGAAAAGGCGGGGTTCGAAAAATCCAATGATGACAAAAAAGCACGGAATCTAACAATAATAAACACAAAACAAGCAATCGCCAAAAATACAATAAGTTTTCACAACAAAATCACTGCTCCAAAAATGTACTGGTTTATAAAAGTTAGTCATCTCTTAACAAAAATCCTTAGATTAAAAGAAAGAGCGCTTCCACCAAAATATTCAGTTTAAAAAAGTTTCCATTTCGAGAAATCCAATGATGCCAGAAATCATAGAATCAAACAAAAATAACAAGTTCCAAAAAAGTCACGAGTTTAAGAAAGTCGCAGTTTCCCAAAACGAGAAATTCACTGGATAAAAAGTAATTTTTTTGTTAATATTCTTGACTATAAATGTGCTAGAGGTCAGAAATAATAATTTTTTTAAAATGCTTACAGCGCTGGAAAAAATCACAAGTCCAAAATGTTGAAAATACTTACTGCGCTTGGCAAAAATCACAGGTCCAAAAGAATCACAGGTTTAACAAATGTCACGGTCACCAAAAAGAAAAAATCCCTGTTTTAAAAATTTAAGGTTTGAAAAAGAAAGTCCGTTCGACTTTGGTTATAAAATCATTAGCAAATGAAAGATTTTTGTCAGGCTGAACCTTTCAATCCGTAGTACTAAAGGACGAAAAAATCACGCCTTAGTTTTGTTTCCGATTGGATATGCTTAAAATGTGACAAAAATTCAGATAAGCGTGTGAATAAACCTGACATAGTATTACCGATTGAAGAGTTGAGCCGAAAAACAAAGAATTACTTAATTTCTTCAGGACCAACCTAGTAAACTCTAAGCGTTCCCTCAATAGTTGAACGAGTACCTGAAAAGCTAGTACCCCAGCGAACTGGATTCATGTCCAGCATAGGACACTCATATCGGCATTATTCCACTACGCCTTAAGTATTTCACAAAATTATTTCCCGAAAAAATGCCACTTGTACTCTAACTAACATACAACTGGGTATATAAATATCAAAGCAACATTAAAAGTATGTTCTCTAGCCAAATTACATACAAATATTGTGTGCCTGGAGTAAATTACCAATGCCACAAAAAAATTGTGATGAAAGGTGTAGTGAATAGATGGCTGACAAGTTGGACGAGCGGGTGTTGCAATGTTGCATGCAACAACAATGACAACTATGACCACCAATGCCACATGCGCAAATAAAACTAAAAGAGCAGCAAAATGCGAACTTAAACTATAAAATAAACATTAAACATACTAAAAACACTTTTTATGAGGCTCTCAAACTGACGGCATCGTAATGGCATGAAATGGTGCAAGCAACAACGATGAGTGGCAGCAAATGCACCTTCGCACGCACACACAAGCTTCGCCAAAAATGCAGTTTAGCTGTGTGGTTTGGCTCGTTGGTATGGCTTTGTGTGCGTGGTGCCATCAGCATTACTATTACACCAACTGATAGTTATTGCGACACTCTATCTTCAACTTTTTCTTCTTTTGTGCAACATTCAAATATTCATGCCACCAACACGATCAACATTAAAATTCTACATTTTACATTTTATATTGTCATGTGGATTCTGTGAGACTGCGGCAGGGGGCAAATACTACACAAAGAAACATTTGTAAGTACTCATATAAAGGATAATAAAAATTAAAGGAAAGGGGATATATAAAAGTAGAATTAAAATAGTGTTTAGCAATTGTTGTTGTAATCCGATTTAATAGCGTAGCTTTGATAATGATACATTGTTGGCTGAGAGGCCTAAGAATTAGGAATTTTATTGCGTAAAAGCATTTAAATGCCAGTTTTCCTTTAATACAGACAAACGACACCCATTGGGGATTTAGGAAGCTTTGGAGCACACTATATGGCTTATCCAACTCATGTGCAAAACTCTAAAAAGTAGGCATTGTGCATCCTCTGACACATCTTTAGTAGTACAAACCCTGGTGACACCATTTTCTCGTGGTAAGAGGTAGTGAGATGAACCAGAAGGTTTGATATGAAATCGTGCGCCATTCGGGTTGGACATAATCGAACAAGCTAAAGGGATTTCAAGAATAGACATATCAGCTAACAAGCAGCTTTGTTGTTTTTGTTATTAGTGCTTCGCCCTGCCTAATGAGTACGATCACTATAAGAATCGTCGTCAAGCTCTTTTAAGGGGAGTCATTAGATAAAAGCACTTTTAACAGGGTTGGACCATAGTCTTATCGGTGGTAGAAGGGTAGGTTCAATTGAACAGTTAATACTTCAATTACCAGTGGCTCGCCTGAAGATGTGGTAAGATATGTATAGTATCATGAGGGGACATACCACATGCAGAGCACGTATTTGGCATGGTGGGGTTGAGTCTGAATAAGTAAGAGTTTAACCTATTATGGTATGCAGTTCGAAGTTGTGCCGGTTTGACTCTAGCCTCCCTCCTTTTCTTCAGCTATTTTAAGTGGTTGGATGTTAATTACGGGGTTCACAGGCCGAGATCTCAGAAATTTATTCACCGACTCGGTGTGGAGATCATTTAGGGCCAGCCTATGGTTATGCAGATAAAATGGCAAGACAATCTCATCATAGTGTTCACGGAGATGCTTTCTTATGTCTAAAGGTGACCGAACTTCATCCAACACGTGTCGGTTTGGGTGACTAGGTTTATGGTAGTTCAGTATAAAATGTCTACGCAGCGCAATTCCACATGCTCTCTCATATTGAGCATTTTTGTCTGATAGAGGTGAGACTCAGATGACCTAAGAAGAAATCCCGTGACTTGCCGGCAAGTGACTTGAGGATCTTGTTGCGGCTTTGTACCTTTGTGGCTATTGCGGTGGCATGATTAGCGAGGGTGAGGCTGTTGTCAAACTTCACACCCAAGATTTTGGGGTGGTTGACAGTAGCAGTAAGTAGTGAATTCCTAAACTGCAGTAGTACTGGATAGCAGCCCACCCACTGACAATACAATGATCAGGCAGCTGGACCTTGCAGCTTACATCAATCCTTTGGCACAATACTCCAACTCCCCAGCGGGTTCGCAAGCTGTCTTCCGTGGCAAGAAGAAAAGGTGGTCTTTGGGGTATTCGAAAGAAAATTCCCCAGAAGAGTAAATTCCTGCTATGTCAAGGGTGAAAAGCGAATGACAACCTGCACGAGTTTGAAGAAAATATGAGCTGGTGCATAAATTAAATATCAACTGTTTAGATAATAGGAAGCGTCGGTAGTCTTGTAATACTACAGAGGGGTTATAGGCAAGAGCCTCTGACCAAGCGTCGTAGTTGAGTGTACCACCGTCAAAACGGTAGTATCTGTGTAGCGGACTGATCTGCGACTTCTATTTGATGCTGGGTAGAAGAGATTACTGTTTGGTGGTAACTGGCCTATTGCTGGTTCAAATACCGGTATTCACTCCAGAGACAAGGAGAGATAGGGACCCATTTGGAGCACTGGAACGGTGAACTGGTTCACTGATGGATCGGGAGTTGGAGGTGGAGTATTGTGCCAGAAGATTGATGTAAGCTACACATAACAGCTGCATGATCATTGTATTGTCAGTGGGTGGGATGCCATCCAGGGCTACTGCGGTTTTGGAATTCAGGTTTTGATTGCAAACTCTTTCAGAATAAAAATAATTTGGGCGGTGCCTTAACGAAATATCGCACGAAACAGTCCCGCTAATCTCTTTGCCAGATTGGGTACTTGAGAATTTGGGCTTCCTGCGAAGAGTTGGCTCACAAGTCAGGTATGCAAGCGCTGGGCTCAGTTTCCTTCTTGTAGTGCGATTCTTTTGTCCCAGAGTGGATTGCTGGCTATCTATAAAACTCATTTGGCACTTTAAGGCTCTTCTATCCATGGTGATTGGGATTTAAAGCAAAGATAACGAGCTGGACTGATCGAGCCACTTCATGATTATAGATTAAGTAGAGATTTTAGTCTTGGGTATATATAACTAAGCCATTCTTAGAGTAATAAAGACATCAGCGTAATTTCATGTGTTATCACAAAAACCTTTATATTAACGTAATCCAACCTAACCTAGCCTAACCTAACTAGGTAAATATGTCATACAATTCCTATGACTGGTATATAGTGACCCTTACGCCATTCGAGATGTGGAGGTAAACGCAGAGGATTTATTGAAATACTCCGCTGAAGTTGTCAAGGACTTTACTTGTTGGAGCGACACTTTTACAACTTCAATTAATCTTCCAATTCGGAAACAGGGCTCTCGTATGAAGAGCCAAAACTCGAATCGTTCAAATAAAACTTAGGTTCTGTTCATAAAGTGAGTACCTCAGAAATTTCGCTCTCCTCAGTATTTATTAATTTTACCATGAGCTATGACCGTTTATCAATAACAAACTTACTTCATGGTCAAGCGCTTTAGTTCCGAACTACCATTTATTTTAATTGGAAAAATTTTATTTGTCTTTATGTTTATTCATTGTTTGAGACTAGCATTAATTATTTTTTGTTGTTCTGCTCTTATAATAACTACGTACCTAAATATATATATACATTTATACAGACTTTGGAAGGATAGAAGGAGGTACATTTACTTATACATGCACACACACACACATAAATATAGAGTTATGGCAGTTTGTGTTCTAGAAAAAGTTTGAATTTGTGTAATAAATATAAATATTTTTGATAAATTTGTTTGCTTTTGACGCACCCAAACGCTTCTGCTTGAATTTTGCAGGGTTGAAAAGAACTAAAACAAATGCTTGCTCATCGAAGGGCGTTTACAGCATTTTTCTATATTAAAATAAATGGTATTGGTTATCGTCTTTTGGTACACTCAAAATGTTTGGTCTGTAGCAGAAGTTAAATGTAATCGTAACAAGTTCAAATTTGTAACATGTAATTATATTAAATTTATTGATTTACAGACTATTTCGCTTGAGCTGTAAGACTGGTTCATATGTACATATGACGTTTGGCGGTGTCATGACTTGCAGTGTTTTGGAAAACTTGTGTAAGTTTTATATTGAAGAAAGCTGTTTGTATGAGTTATGATTGGAGATCGCATTTGTATGCAAAATCGTGCGCTTTAAAATATGTTACTTTATGTTATATATGTTTGGTCAATTTATGTTCCAAAAATTTAGAAAAAAATGTATTGTTCTTATAAGTGGTTGTTCATCTTATAAAGCAAACAATTTTAATTTTGCGCGGCCTGAGTTTTACCAACGAAGTAATTTTTGTCGTGTTACTCATGAGACCAAGACGAAGACTTTATACCTTTCTTGAGTAAGCATCACGGTTTTAAGTGTCCGATCCGTACTCACAATTAGTACAAACTCTGCAAAACTGATAATTTAAAGATACATAGCCCAAACCACATTTATCGGAACAATCGATTGTATGGGAGCTATATATTATGTAGGTCCGATCTAGATGATTTTCACTACACACATTACATATATAATATTTACCAACCCTGCAAAATTCCGTTCCTAGCTTTTTAATTGCAACATTTATATCCCAAAACCCATTTGTTGTTTTGTTGGTCCGATCGAGGTAAATTTCACTACACACACTACATGTAAAATATGCACCAAACCTGCAAAGTTTCACGTTCCTAGCTTTTTAATTGCAAAATTTATAGCCCAAAACCTATTTATCGCAACTATCGATTATATGGGAGCTGTATGTTGTGTTGGTCCGATCTAGGTTATTTTCACTACACACATTATAAGTAAAATATGTACCAAACCTGCAAAAGTTTTGCGTTCCTAGCTTTTTAATTGCAAAATTTATAGCCCAAAACCCATTTATCGAAACTATCGATTATATGGGAGCTATATGTTGTGTTGGTCCGATCTAGGTTATTTTCACTAGACACATTATATGTAAAATATGTACCAAAACTGCGAAAGTTTTGCGTTTTTAGCTTTTTAATTGCAAAATTTATTGCCCAAAACCCATTTATCGAAACTCTCGATTATATGGGAGCTATATGTTTTGTTGGTACGTTCGAGGTGAATTTCCCTACACACATTACATGTAAAATATGCACCAAACCTGCAAAAGTTTTGCGTTCCTAGCTTTTTAATTGCAAAATTTATAGCCCAAAACCCATTTATCGAAACTATCGATTATATGGGAGCTATATGTTTTGTTGGTACGTTCGAGGTGAATTTCCCTACACACATTACATGTAAAATATGCACCAAACCTGCAAAGTTTTACGTTCCTATCTTTTTAATTGCAAAATTTATAGCCCAAAACCCATTTATCGAAACTCTCGATTATATGGGAGCTATATGTTTTGTTGGTCCAATCGAGGTAAATTTCACTACACACACTACACGTAAAATATGCACCAAACCAGCCAAGTTTCACGTTCCTAGCTTTTTAATTGCAAAATTTATAGCCCAAAACCCATTTATCGAAACTATCGATTATATGGGAGCTATATGTTTTGTTGGTACGTTCGAGGTGAATTTCCCTACACACATTACATGTAAAATATGCACCAAACCTGCAAAGTTTTACGTTCCTATCTTTTTAATTGCAAAATTTATAGCCCAAAACCCATTTATCGAAACTCTCGATTATATGGGAGCTATATGTTTTGTTGGTCCAATCGAGGTAAATTTCACTACACACACTACACGTAAAATATGCACCAAACCAGCCAAGTTTCACGTTCCTAGCTTTTTAATTGCAAAATTTATAGCCCAAAACCTATTTATCGCAACTATCGATTATATGGGAGCTGTATGTTGTGTTGGTCCGATCTAGGTGAATTTCACTACACACATTATACGTAAAATATGTACCAAACCTGCAAAAGTTTTGCGTTCCTAGCTTTTTAATTGCAAAATTTATAGCTCAAAACCCATTTATCGAAACTCTCGATTATATGGGAGCTATATGTTTTGTTGGTCCAATCGAGGTAAATTTCACTACACACACTACATGTAAAATATGCACCAAACCTGCAAAGTTTCACGTTCCTAGCTTTTTAATTGCAAAATTTATAGCCCAAAACCTATTTATCGCAACTATCGATTATATGGGAGCTGTATGTTGTGTTGGTCCGATCTAGGTTATTTTCACTACACACATTATAAGTAAAATATGTACCAAACCTGCAAAAGTTTTACGTTCCTATCTTTTTAATTGCAAAATTTATAGCCCAAAACCCATTTATCGAAACTCTCGATTATATGGGAGCTATATGTTTTGTTGGTCCAATCGAGGTAAATTTCACTACACACACTACATGTAAAATATGCACCAAACCTGCAAAAGTTTTGCGTTCCTAGCTTTTTAATTGCAAAATTTATAGCCCAAAACCCATTTATCGAAACTATCGATTATATGGGAGCTATATGTTTTGTTGGTACGTTCGAGGTGAATTTCCCTACACACATTACATGTAAAATATGCACCAAACCTGCAAAGTTTTACGTTCCTATCTTTTTAATTGCAAAATTTATAGCCCAAAACCCATTTATCGAAACTCTCGATTATATGGGAGCTATATGTTTTGTTGGTCCAATCGAGGTAAATTTCACTACACACACTACACGTAAAATATGCACCAAACCAGCCAAGTTTCACGTTCCTAGCTTTTTAATTGCAAAATTTATAGCCCAAAACCTATTTATCGCAACTATCGATTATATGGGAGCTGTATGTTGTGTTGGTCCGATCTAGGTGAATTTCACTACACACATTATACGTAAAATATGTACCAAACCTGCAAAAGTTTTGCGTTCCTAGCTTTTTAATTGCAAAATTTATAGCTCAAAACCCATTTATCGAAACTCTCGATTATATGGGAGCTATATGTTTTGTTGGTCCAATCGAGGTAAATTTCACTACACACACTACATGTAAAATATGCACCAAACCTGCAAAGTTTCACGTTCCTAGCTTTTTAATTGCAAAATTTATAGCCCAAAACCTATTTATCGCAACTATCGATTATATGGGAGCTGTATGTTGTGTTGGTCCGATCTAGGTTATTTTCACTACACACATTATAAGTAAAATATGTACCAAACCTGCAAAAGTTTTACGTTCCTATCTTTTTAATTGCAAAATTTATAGCCCAAAACCCATTTATCGAAACTCTCGATTATATGGGAGCTATATGTTTTGTTGGTCCAATCGAGGTAAATTTCACTACACACACTACATGTAAAATATGCACCAAACCTGCAAAGTTTCACGTTCCTAGCTTTTTAATTGCAAAATTTATAGCCCAAAACCTATTTATCGCAACTATCGATTATATGGGAGCTGTATGTTGTGTTGGTCCGATCTAGGTTATTTTCACTACACACATTATAAGTAAAATATGTACCAAACCTGCAAAAGTTTTGCGTTCCTAGCTTTTTAATTGCAAAATTTATAGCCCAAAACCCATTTATCGAAACTATCGATTATATGGGAGCTATATGTTTTGTTGGTACGTTCGAGGTGAATTTCCCTACACACATTACATGTAAAATATGCACCAAACCTGCAAAGTTTTACGTTCCTATCTTTTTAATTGCAAAATTTAGCTGCCTCATACCAAATTTCATCGAGATATCTCTTAGACTGAGGGACTAGATTGCGTTCAAACAGACAGACGGTCGGACGGACAGACGGGCAGTTACTGTGGTGAATTAGCTACCACCGAATTGACAGCGTCCGATTTACAGTGACAAAATCAAAGGTACACGAATATTTTCCAAGTCTTGTTTCCACTATCATAAGCAGCAACATAATGCATATAAGAGCGAGGTAGAACACAATTCAGTATTCGGACAGAAATCGTGCAGTTAACAACGCCATTCTACATTTTCAATTTCTTTTCAACTATTAGTTCAATAATTATAATATTCTGAGCTCTTAAATATTCATTTATTCAAATTAAATATACAACTTTCTTGTAAATAATAGTTTTAATAGGAAGATCATAATCCTTTTGAAAATTTCGTGCTTCAAATAGTACATTTGAGTTGCAGATCATGTACGAACGTTCATGTCAACAAAATCACCCTTACTTTTTGCGACATCGCTACTGAAACAGCGGCGCAGCAGCGACGCAACAACGAGTAAGCAGTCCTCAAATGAAACCACGAAGAAATGTGAAAACGAAACGATCATTTGTCAAAGCAATTATGTAAGTAAATAACATTTCTTTTTGAAATTATAAGAGTTACATTTTTTTGATGAAAAAGCTTGCAAGAAATCTCTACATATAATAAAATTGTAAAAGGTCGATGTATGTACATTGCAGATATTTAAGAAAAATAGATAGGAGTGACTATTAAGCCAATAGAAGTCAAATCACTAGTTTTCCATTGCATTGCTAGAGGTTTAACTTAAAATTTAAGATGTCATTTGTACCGATAGCTCGACCAGTTTTGGAGATATCGACCGATATGTGGACCAAGGTGACCCAATAGTTCAATATGGGTATCAAACGAATAAGCGATGTAATTAAGTTCCATATCTGATTAAGTATGGGAAATAATGATGAAAATCGGACTCAGTCTATTATTACTTCTGAGACGCAGCGAAGCGGGCCGGGCTTACTAGTGCATAATAAAAAATATTGTATTGTTGTTATTTTTCAGGGTTGACTTGTTGTGGTTGTGAAATGGAGTTTTCATAAATAAAATAACAGTGAATCTCGAACGAAAATGGCAAGACAAATACGATAACAAGGTGGCTAAAAATAGCAATAGTACCGACAAAATTTAGGTACTAAAAATTTGCACATAAGCGAGTGGTTATTTGCAAAGAAATCCGAAACTTATAATTTTCACCATAAAAAGCTAATCTTTCCCTGACTTTTCTTAATTTTATAAAAATATATTTTTACAAGTATGGATTAGATCAATCTGAAATTAATATTTAATTTTCAACAAATGTTTCAAGAAAATTTGAAGATCTATGCCTGTGAAATCAATTATAAAACTCATTCAAAAAAGGACTATTGTTAAAGAAGAAGAAAATTACTTTTTATGAATGTGGTTCAAAGGTAAAATTGCTATGAATAGCGACTACATATTTATTGAAATTTGTTTTTATTGTTCAATATAGTGAATAAATATTTATTTTTATATACACATATTTTATATATGTTGACTGAATTTTCAATAAAGTAGGTTTTAATGTAACTTTGATTTTTTTTTGTATTTTTCAACTTTCGATGAAGTGGTACATTAACTGGTTTGATACTGATACATAGGCTGCTTAGTATGACGGCTGGTGTATGTACTGACTAGTATGTAAACTGGTATGATCCTGATGTATATACAGACTATTAAACTTGATTGGTATGATATTGAAGTATATGATGACTAGTATCTCAGCGGGTATATGGCTGATTCAGAGTCTGACTAGTATGCCAATTGGCATGGTGCTGCTGCAGAAGCGGAAAATAGCCATCTCGTAGGACCTCGCCATGTTAAAAATACTATTTGTTATTATGGAAAAATTGCAAAACTCGAACTGGTTGAGCCGTTTTGGCGAACTAGTATCAAACTAGTAGAATTGACTGCAAGGTAATTTTAAGAAAAACTTGTTCGACTCGCTAAGAGCTCTACCGACTTTCCCCATGTTCGAACTCGCCATTCCTATTTCATGCAAATTTAGTCAGCACGCTCGACGAAAGCACGATAGCCATCAAACTACCAAAAATGAAGGCGCGCATTTCACAACGAAGCCACATTTCATATAATAATGTTTTATGAATATCGAAAAATGTTAAAAACTATACTTTCTGTAAGTAATAGATGAGCTATGATACTTGCTCTTCATGAAGCAAATTAAAAAAAAAAAGAAATGCGTGGATCCACCCATCCTTACCTTTACTGGATATAAAAAGAATATAATAAGTAATTAGTTTCAGAACCACAGATAAACTCAATCGAAGTAGATTTAAAGAACAATTCTTAGTCATGGCTTTTATCAAAGCAAAAAGAAACACCAATTTTTTCATGAATCTCACAGCAGAGTAAATAATGTTCGGTTACACAAGAACTCAAATTTTCGTTTTAGTTATTATTATTATAGCATTATTATTTATTATTTTTTATTATGTATTTCCTCTGCTTACTCTTTTCTCAACGCCTAGACGCATTCGAGCTGACCCACAAATGTGTACTACGTTACTGAGTATTAATTTAGGGCTGTGACCTCTAAGCGCCTCCTGACCAATTACTGCAACAACACCTTTATTTAATTTCTTATCTTAACGCATAACAGTCAACGCACCGTAAACTAGGCAAAATTTAACACTTCCGCATGTTGTAAAGAATAACTTTCATAGCCCTATCTGCGATGTAAAAAGCTACTATCTGGCCATGCAACTCGAAATTTTTGTTAGAAAACCACCAATTCATTTAACAACCTAAAATTGTAAATATTGCAATAAATTGCGTAAACAAGCGAACAAAATGTTAGCACACACATACATATATCATTGATTGTGTAAGTAAACATGGTCAGGGTGCAAGAAACCTTCAAAATTTTGGGTGAGGAAATAGCGACGTATGGCGGGTGTGACATGAAATATTTGAACATGTAAGTTGGGGAAAGTTGCAACAAAATGCGAAAACTCAAAATGTCTACCATGAAATAACAAAACTAAAAGTAAATATCCTACATGCATACATACACCTGCATACATACATATATAAAAACCGTCAAACGCAGCAAATAGGTAACTAAAACAATGCAGTGAGAATGCGTAGATAGAAATTATTCAACAAACATACACATATAAAAGTATCTAGAGTGGCTCAAAACTTAAATGGTACAATTGTTTTCATACCAAGTTTTACTAGTATCGTTCGACGAAATAAGAAGAACCTGTATTTTATATAATTTTAATTTAAAATATATCGAATTCTATAATAGAAACCACTTAAAAAGAAATTTCAAACTAATTAAACTTTAAAAAATGGCCATCAAAATCTAAAACTTTTTCTGCAGAAAAAAATAAAACAATAATAATTTTCATTTAAAAAATATTATTCTTGACCTTGTACTCATTTATAGTCATGGATACTTAAAAATGTACAGGCCTCAAAAGCAACAATTCAAAAAACAATACCAAAATCCGTGCCAAAAGTTCTTTGATGAAGAAGTCTAGCAGCTCTCGAAATGTACCTATAAGGAAAGCTATGGCGATTGTCTCTAAGATTTTGCTTTTCTATTCAATTAAAAACTTTTAATAATTAATTAAATTATTAAAAAAATAAAATAATAATAATTTTCAACAAAAAATAATTATTCTTGGCCTAGAGCTCTTTTATTGTCATGGATACTTTTTTGTCGGAGTTTCTGGAAAATTTTTAGAGTAAACAGTTTTGCAGCCCAATTGACTTTAGTATATATTTTAAATGAAAATTATAATTCTATTTGTTATTTCTATATTGTTATAGTTCTATTTGAGTCCACTGTACTTACAGCTGTGTTAAAAATAAAAGTAGGGAAACTAAAATTGATATCGTTGGACAATATAAGAAGAAGCTTTAATTTTAATAACTTTCAATTAAAATATAGCAAATTCCATAACAGAAACCGCATAAAAATACAAATTTCAGGAAAGTTAATCAAACTTTTAAAAATTGATATCAAAATGCTCAAATTTTTAGCAGAATTTCTAGAAAACTTTTGAGTAGGCAGTTTTGTAGCTTATTCAATTTAGAACTCATTAAAAAAATCCCTGAATTTTCAGAATTTTTCACGTTAAGGGTGTTAAGTGATTTCTTCCATATAATCATGAAGAAAAATTAATTTTGTATGGAACAAAATACACTACATCCTTGATAAAAAAATTCTAAAAATTCAGGGGAAATTTTAAGGTACTTCTAACTTGCACATTATTGTGTTTAAATTGAATAAGCTATAAAATTGTGTACTCGAAAAAATTACTAAAAATTCTACCCAAAAATATAGAAATTTTTATGTACATTTTTAAAAGTTTAATTAAGTTTCCTGAACTTTGTGTACAATTTGAAATTTCTTTTATCTAGTTTCTGTTATGGAATACGCTACATTTTAAATGGAAAATATTAAAAGCACAGCTTGTTTTTATTTCTATATAAAAGTTAATTTCACTACTATTATATTGCACACAACTGTATCTGTGTGCTTGTAAGGACCTTGGTGCATATCTAATTTTTGCAGCGAACGTGCAAGAACAAAGTACAGAAATCATATTGCATTAGAAATGGTTGCAATGCGAAATGTCCGCGACGACTGCTACCAACACAAATTTCAATGCACAAAAATGCGAAAAACTGATTTGGCGGGTTTTCTACTCGCCAAGGACTTTAGTGAAATGCATGCGAAAGCAATACACTGCAAGGGTGGAGCTATTTCATACAAAGGTATGGCTCTTGGGAGTGCTGGGGGGTTTCTTACAAGCTGAATGCAACATTTTTGTCGCAACAACATTACACAGCACATTCAGCGTTGCAAGGCGATGCAGTTGCATGAAAAATATATTTGCAAATATTGCTAAAAAATACAAGGCAAGCAGCGTAGCGCAGGGGTAACTTGCAACGGACTTGGAAAGTTTAGAACTATTTGTGTTGCTGTATAGTCCATGCAGCGCTTGTATGCGCGTGGCAAACAAAAAGGGATGAGTGGCAAGCAGTGGGAGGTACGATATCGTTCTAATATTCAATGCATTGAGAAGAACTCAATGCACAACTGAATGACTTACTCAGTATGCAGTTTGCAACATTAAAGTGCACTTGCCACAAATGCATTGATTGGCTGCATAAAGCAAATGTTGCATGCAACGTGTAGAATGCATTTAACTGAATGCACATGCTGCATAGTAACTAGGAGCGCAGTAGTTTGAAGATGGTGCCAAAATGCACCACAACATTAGCGAATTATATATGTAAGTGCACCGTACCACTCACACACACACGCACATGCACGCGAAGAAAAGTTACTTTAAGAAGCTGCCGCACACTGCTAAGAAATGACGTAGATTGGCGCCCAATAAACTATGCTGCACTCGCAGTGGGATGTGAGAAGGCACAAAAAAAAAACAAAAACAACAAATTTTGCAGTCAAAATGAAGATGTAGCTGCTGGCTTTGCTGTGCTAACGAAGTGCATGAATATACATTAGGGTGGTTCTTAAAATTAATGAATCATTGGTTTGGGCTGCAATCAGTAGTATCCCTGTCATACTGTTCATTTTCGTGTTTTGGTCCCGATTGGCTACGTTTATGGCACAGACAGCAAAGTTTAAAGAACCATTGAAATCCAAACGGAACCAAAACTCAAATAGGATCGGTATGCAAATTAATTTTTTGTACAGTTATTTTTTTTTATTATTTATTTATTTAAGTTTGTTGGTGTATAAAGTATAAATTATTCAATTAATTTTTCGAGTTCAAGACCTGTTTTTGTAAAATAGTAATTTAAACAATTTTTCTGAATGCTAATTTATTTAAAAAATGTCTCTGCAAGTGAAAACAACAAAAAAATTAACAGAAAAGATATAAGCGCTTACTATTTTATTTGCTATCTTGCAAGCGACAAGTTGACATTTATAAATCAGAAACAATTAATTTTGTTATTTTATTCACAAGTCGCCAAGTGCTTACGAAAAAAAATCGACTATGGTAAATAGAAAATATTGCAAACATTAGAAATGGGCACAATTTGGATATATCTATCTCGGAAGCTGCTAAAATTATCAACGAACTTCTGGTTCCGCTTGCCAATCACTTGACTATTAGGCTGTTTTTCATTTCTTTGCTTATGTCTAATCTTCTATTTACTATTCGTTGCCTTTTTATTTATAAAATCTGAAGCGCCAACCCACAAACTGGTATTCAGCTCTAAAAATTAATTGAACAAATCAGTTTTAATTGATATTAGAGGAAAAATTACAACGTTATGCACAGCGATGGTATGGGATGACATGTTTCGAAGTGCCCAACTTCTCATCAGACCCCTTCTCGGACACTGAGATATGAACCCAAGTGTCTGCACCAAAGCCGCTGTTAGAGTACTCTAACAACTAAGCTATGATGCCCTGTAGCGTCATGATGCATTTTTCCTCAGTTTTAGTTTTACCGAAATACCTAATTTCCGTACGAGTTCTCCAGCCAAAGGGGATAACTTATCTTTAAATAAGTTTTACACTCCCATTGTGCAGAATGAAACATCTTGTAGTGCTGATTGTGGATTTTCGCCTATTCCACACGAACTGGCGAGATCGATATCGGCTCAGAACTATACCACCTCTCCACAATTATGCGAAATAGACTTGAGCAACGACGATGCTGTCAAAGAGCCAAACTATATTGTTTCAAGTGTGACCACGGAATCAGAAAAAGGGAATCAATCTATAGACATTGCGGAGTCAGAATTAGGGAGTCAACCTGCAGATATTTGAATCGACGTATTTCAAAAAATACAAAAAAAGACAGAAAATTTAATATAAATTTAGGAAGATCGTACATTTCAAAGTAGGGAAGAGTGATTGCTGGTCGTAAGTGCATACCCCTAGAAAGTTGCCGGAAGAAATGTGCTCTTGGCTACCATAAGAAAAACAAAAGCAAACTTTTGAAGAATATTGGAGTAGGGGAGATTATAAATCGAGATTACATTTTATTTGTGGACTTGTTGAAATTAGCGAAAAGCTAACTCAAAAGAGGTCAACGTCAACCATACCAAAAAATCGACCAATAACAAATTATTATTCTGTGAGTATTGACAGCGACAAAGTTGACGTTTGAAAAAGTTGCTTTTTGAAGTGCTTTGGAGAAACAAACAGTTTTCTAAGGACGGTGATTAAAAAAAACTTAACTATCGGAAATCGCCATTGGCCGACAAAAGAGGGAAAACAATTCCAAAAAACAAACTTAACGAATCACAAGTCCAAACAATTAGGCAGCATACGGTTTTCCGGCCTACGAAAGTCATTATTGTCGGCGTCATTCAAGTGCAAAATACTTAAACTGCGATTTGTCAATAACAAAAATGTACAGACTGTACTGCGAAGATATTGAAACTCCAGCGAGCTTATCGAAATATACAGAAATATTCCACTCAATGAATTTAAAGTTCAAACAACTGAAATTTGATACTTGTAATAAATGTGATTACTTTAAATCAAAATTAGACTATTTAAATAAAAATACACCAGAATACAATGTATTGACTGAGAAACAGGCAACACATCACAAAGATGCAGATAGGGCGTATAAATCTAAGAGTCTTGAGAAAGATCTGGCTGCGAAGCACAAAAACATAAAAACTTACACATTTGATTTGCAGCAAGTTTTGCCAACTCCTTGGCGGAAAACCTCAGTCTGCTACTATAAAAGGCAATTGAATACTTACAATCTTACCATGTAGTATGATTGTGAAACGAATAAGTCTTTTTGCTACATGTGGCATGAAGGAGTTGGCCAGCGAGGTGCTAACGAAATATCGTCATATATGTTTCCAAATCTAAAGACTTTGTCATTAGATAAACATGTTGACTCTGTCTGTCATATTCTATAGCGATTCATGCGTTAGCCAAAATAAGAAATCGTTTGTAAGCTCCTTGTTTATTGTTTTTTTAGAGAGCAATCATAATATTAAAATGATTGACCATAAGTTTCTTGAGCCAGGACATACACATAAGGAGTGTGATGTGCCTCACGCCCTTATCGAAGGAAAAAAGAAAAAGACTACTATGAAAATCCACCATCCACGTGATTGGTATCAAATTGTTCTATTAATTGGTAGCCAGAACGCATTTGAAGTCATTGAAATGAAAAATAAATTTTACAAGTTTGGCTCACGTGCTAAAAATAAATTAAATTGGAGAAAAGTGAATGAAGACGGAGAAAAGTTTACGTGGTCTGATGTGAAATGGCTTCGGTACACTAAAAATAGCTTTGGTTGTGTAAAATATAAAACATCGCTAGATACGCAGCCTTTTAAGACAGTAAAGGTAGCAAAGCATGGTATCAGTTCTTTAACCAGTGGGGACCAAGATAAAATTATAACAAATCCTCTTATATCTAAAAAGAAAAAGAAAGATTTGCTAAGCATTTTGAAAATAATTGATCCCATGTTTCATAGTTTTTTACGAAAATCTAAGCTCGGGATATATACGGAATACCTGACATTGTCGAAGCCTCTACGTCTACTGAAAATATTAGGAATGATACGTCTCAATAATAATTATGTTATTATAAGTTATCTTATAACTCATATAAATTTGAATTTTTAAAATGGTTGAAGTTCCTATGTTTAATTTTTAGTTTTCGTGTTATATTATTTATAGCTCGTGTCAAAAAAGGTTTAGTTAATAAAATAAATGCAACTACTCTTAAATGAGTTTAATACTGTTTTTTATTTAAAAATATGTTAAAATTAAAATGGGATACAGAAAATTACGATGTCTGTTTTGACGAAGCGGAATAAGTCTTCTTATGCTAAAAATATTACACTCAGCGTTATGGCATAACAACAATTATTTTTTAATTAATTTTTAATTGTAATATTTAATAACTTTAAAATTTTTGAATTTTTAAAAAATTGTAAAAATAGTTATTTATATATTAAATTATTCTTTAAAATTTTTATTTTTAATTTTATTATTTTTAAGTTTGATATTATATTTAAATTTTAAGTTTTATTTAGAATTTGTTTGTTATAAATAAAATCCAAAAATTTTGAGATTATTAACTATTTTTCAAGTAATTTTTTAATTGTATATTAATTTATTATTTTAAATTTTAATAAATTATTTTTTTCTATAATTTAATTAGGGGCTAATTTATAAATATAGTTTATTGAGGTTTAATTGCGGGGATTACTTTATTTTTCATTAAAAAATGTTATTATTTAATAGTTATAATTTTATTTGTTTTACATATTATAATAATTATAAATAATTTATTAAATTTGATTATTATTTATTTTATTAAAAATTAAATTTTATTAAAAATTAAATTTATTAAAAATTTAATTTTATTCAAAATTAAATTTTATTAAAAATTAAATTTTATTAACTTAACTTTTGCGACCAGACGGTAAAACCATCAATATAGAATAGTAGCATATGCTTACTTATGTGTAATGTCTTTGTTAAATTATTTTTAGGAAAAACGGTATGAATTACGTTTTAAATTGTATTTCAAAAGCTACTAGCATTTAAGTTAATTATTTTTCAGTATAAGATGCATATAATATAAGCTGAGATATTTACATAAAAAAAAATGGCGGACTCCTTTGAAAACTTTTTTCAAATTTTAATTTGAAACTTCAAAATGCTCTTCTGAAAAACACAAAAAACACACATGTGTTGTTATGCCTTGTGACCACAGAACTATTTTCTTGAGAATCCATTTAATGATTGATTACCAATTACTTTAACTATTTAATGATTATTTTCAAATTAATTAAATAAATAATCAAAAAAAAAAAATAATAAGTTTTTGCGGTTAAATAAAAAATCTAAAAAAAAAAAAAACTTATCAAAAAAAAAAAATCAAAGAAAAGTTGTTTTAATTACTTTTGATAATTTTTTAATTTTTTTGATTACTTTTCGTTTTTTACAGTATTGTTGCAGAAGCACATAAATATTCACATCAACAACACTGAAAAACATTAAAAATTCAATCGTAATCAAATAATAATAACCTTTTCCTGAAAAACAATGGAAATATTCATTACCAATTAAAATAGCCGTCTAATTATTGATTAATAACTACTAATCAAATTAAACAGGTCTGCTTTTATTGCGTATAATAATTTTCGGTCTCAAAGCTAGAATGCTTCACTCGATTTTAGTTTCGACAGTGAAGAAAAAATATTTTAATTTTTGTTATCATAAAATGTTAATTGCAATTACCACAAATGACCAGTTTACTGTTCAAGATTTGTCCTAAAATAAAATGGAATTAACTGATGAATATTCTAATAAATAAAACGGAAATGGCTTGGCTTTGAAACTAAAATCTGTTCTAAATTTTTCCTTAATTTTTTTTTTAAAAATAATAAACCTAAATAAATAATTACAAAAATAAAAATTTCCTAAAATAAATTTATACAAAACCCTTGTGTTTTGCACTGTAGTGTTTACATAGTTTTACCCACTCTTTTATTCGTCACATAGACTGCCTTCGTTACAAAAATCGATTTAAAATGTGCACTTTATATAATCGATTTATTAAAAATCGATCTTTACAATTAATAAATTCGATTTAAAGCAATTGTCAGTAAAGAAACGATTAAATAAAAAATCGATTACTTATTCACAGCCTTAATTGAAAATATAGTGGCCTAAATTTAGATCTAATATTTTAGACTAAAATTACATAGATTTTTGTTATATCATTATAAAATTTTATTTTTATCTTTTGAACCTTCTTACAGGGTACTCTAGAATTTGACAATTGTGCGACACCGTCTTCAATACAATTTCTTCGCCTAAATAAGCATCTAATTGAGAATTAACGCTTGAGAAATTCCTTGCAAACTTTTCGTCCCTTCATTTTAGCACCACCCTAATATACATAGTACATACCTTCAAACATACATACCAGTACCTACAATATAATAAGAAAACTGCTCCTATTCGCTTTATTTCGCCAAATGCTTCGTCTTTCGTAAGAAAACTCAAACTTTTCTTAGCCACCAAGCATTTGCTCTTCCAACAACAAAAATATTGCCAACAAATACACAAGTTAAGCGAGGAAATTGTATAGAAATCGTAAGCAACTCAATAGTTTATATATTTCAAAAGGTTAGTTTTAGTTGTTGTAATAGTTTTGTTGCATTTCTCTTAAGCAAGGAAGAATGCTGTGGTAGTGCCAAGTATGTAAGAAATAAAGTGAAAGTTTTCTTAAAGGAAATCTGCGTGTAAGTCAGCGTTCGTTGTTGTATGAGAGCCAAGCCAAATACGCAAGCACTGACAGACACACACGCACTCATTTTGTGGCAAGTTGTTAGTGTGAGTTGTAAATGTGACCTTCACTTCTACGCACAGAACTTTTTATGAAAGTTATATGAGGTTGAGGAGATATATGTATGTATGTATGTACACATATATAAGGAAAAAATATGCATTAAAGAACAAAGGAAAAGGAAGTCCTATTTTTGTTTTTCTTTTTAACTGCGACAACACTTCCCGAGAGTTAAGGGCAGTGTTAACGATGTGAAAAGTTTTTTTTGCAGGATATAACCTTCTGGTGATAGTCCTGTCTTAGCGCGTGCGCTTCGTATGGCTCACTCTAAGCTTCGGGTTAGCTCGTCTATCTAATCTATCCTCCATGTTGCAAATTCTTTTTAGGGGGTACGATCGCCAAAGTCGTTTAGAAGCTTAAGCACCATTTAAAGAAGAAGAGGTCCTCCGTTTTAACTTCTGTGAAATTTTTCTAGAGATTCCCCAATAATCGATTGTTTGTGTCTAGAGTATAATCGATTTTGAAAACTCGATGTTTGTTCATAGATTGATTTTTAATACGAAGAATTCCTATGCGATATATAAGTGAAAATATGTTAGAGTAATTAAATTCATATGAAAATCATTTATGATAATAGGTATAAAAAAATAACCAAAGGAATGATTTTCATTTTTTATTTATTCAGATTCGAATGATTCACTTACAAATTTTCAATACTATCAAATATTTGACTGCAGTTAAAATAATACGGAACTTAAAGAAAAATACTTCACTCACTATAATTTAGGTTAAAACAAGGGTTTCCTCTCTTTCGTTGTTGTTCTACAGGTAAGTAACGAAACAAAACTATTGAAACATGCTATACCGAAAGATGTAATGAAACTGTGTGAAGTGATACTTCTTTGTAACAAAACTACTAACAATTTCCTGGAAACGGTTTCAGCAGAAACAAAACCTGTACCGAAACTGCACACAACGAACATCACAAGAACAGAACTGTAACCGAAACGCGATATATAGAACCAAAACTTGCACCAAAGCCTCAAGAACATTCGAGCATTCTAGGCATAGTAAAACATCATAGGGGAAGTTTTTAAGAGAAAAAGGTTCAAAAATTTATTTAAGATATGTTCTTTTAAATTCTTCGAGTCACTTTGAGAACTATTTATTTAAAAAATATAAGCAAAACTGAAAAGTACGTTAATGTTCAAATTCTTAACACTTCTTTATGGCGAAGCAGTTGATTTTTTGAAAAAGTATTTAAATCGCGTTTCGTTTCAAAATGTCTCACAAAACTTTACAGGATTACAAAATTTTATCTAACAACTTCGATCACGAGAAACACCGCTAGTTTGTCTCTGTACAGAACGTTTTGTTACTGTTTTGTTACATAGGTAGCGCTTTCGGTTTCGTTTCTCTTCATGGTTAAGGTTCCTGCAGTTTTGTTACTTAGAGTTTCGTTACTCTTTTGTTACTCATTGCGAACTGTTCCAATTATTCCGTTTTTAATTATGTTTTACTATTTGTATGTTACTTGGAACAATGACAACAGAGACGAAGTTTTGTTTCTATACATAGTTAGTTTTGTTACAATTGTCTGATTTAGATCAGACCTCTTAAATTTGATTAGTAATTAGTAATCAATTAATTAGGCTGATTTTTCAATTGGTAATGATTATTTGAATTGTTTTTCAAGAAAAGGCAATTATTAATTCATGACGATTAGAAAAAATCAAAAAACAATTAACAAAAAATCAGAAAAACTTGTTTTGAATACTTTTGATTAATTTTGATTATTTTTTTGATCTTTTTTGATTTTTTCTTGATAATTTGTGAATATTTTTAATTTCTTCAGTATTTTTGATTTTTACCAGTATTTTTGTAGAAGCACTTAAATATACACATCTAGAATACTGACAATAATAAGAAAAAATTTAAAATATCAAAAATAATCAAAATAACTTTTTAATCGTAAAAAATCATGTTTTTTTTTTAAATAATTGGAAAATATACATTAAAAATTTAAAGTAATAGTAATAAATTATTTAATGGATTGTCAGGGAAATAATTATTCAAACCGGTAATCATTACGATTAGTCATCATTATTTAACAGGTTTGGTTTAGACAATGAAAACGTCAAAGGATGGCTAAAAGTGATTTATGGTAAGCTGATGGCACTATACGAGTATACAGACTCGAGATGTGTAATTCTTATGATTGGTGAACTTAAAATCTATTTAAAAAAGTTAAAGTACAAATCGATTATTCATTCACACCGTAATTTGTTCGTGCTTTGCACTTAGATTTGTATTGATACCAGTAGCGAAGCTTTTCGTCGTATAGGCTTACATTTATCTCGTGGAAAACAATCAGTTAGCTTAATGCCGCGCACAATGGGGTCTATCAGCTATTCCGACGAAATTGCGGACGGCAGAAATGTAATAGATCATGAGAGAACTCTATCGATTAAGTCGGAATTTTGCTGTGAATTTCGATAAAGTCAGTCGATTACAATTATTCCCGGGTAGCAGTTCTGCCGGGAAAGCTGATGGACCCAGATGTTCTATTCAGGGAATTGTCCGAAATAACGAAGTCTATATCAATCAAAAAAATGCCGGGACGTGGTGGTCAATTTACAGTTTCCAGCTACAAATTTGAAACTGTATAGGAAAGCTGTTTGCTCCCCGTATACCTCTCTTGATGTATTTCTCGAAGTCATGACTGCCATGGTATAGTACTCGTTTGCTGGCCTGCTATACCGAAAGGTCCCTAGTTCCTGTACTGCCATGAAATAACGTGTTATTAAACTTTCTTTTGCCTTGACCTTTGCCGTTCGGAGCCGGCATAATCTCTTCGGAGGTATATCGCTCAAAATTAGTATTATAACGTAAGCTCTCGAGAGAGATTGGGAGAGCAAAGTTCACACGAATATGAATATTCTTTCTCGTGATGGCATTCGAGCTTTTCTAAGAAGTTCACTCACAGGTGAAAGTAAGGTAAACTTTTGTTGGATGATTGAAGTTTATGGATATCAGCAATCTCTCTGAACTATAATTGTTTCCATAATACAAACACAATGAAATAGACAATTTAAATGGTATTCATGGAGAGAATATTGTTAAGTACACACCAATGTAAAATGTATAACTTACTTTAAACTCTAAACCCTTCCTTACAACTAAATCCTTCTCTTTCTGGTCGCATGGTGGCGGTTCGATGGCAACTGCGCGATAAAAAAAAACTTTATCCTCCAACGCCAGCAGTCATAACTAATTGAACTTTTCTTCATTTATGAAAAAATTAGCATTAAGTACGTACACAAATATTCACACACACACACATACACGTGCAATGTATGCAATCTTAAAATGCTTTGTATTTTAGGAGGGTAATTAATCTTTTTCATAACTTTATTTATATATGTAAGTAAATATGTAGGTACATACATTATTTTTAATGTAGGTGGAGTTTTTATTTATTTATGGATTATTATTATATTGTATTCCAACTCAACTTACTGCTGCATCAGGGTGTCGGTAGCGCCATACAAAGTTTGCGTCTATGAGATCAACCACCGATTGCCTTTGGCATTGCTTTGTTGTGCTCTTTTTTTGTTGTTCTCGTTATTTATTTTCTTTGTTCAGGATATCGTGTAATTTTTCATCTTCCACTTGAACATCTGCACACATACATAAGTATGAAAGTAAATACTTGTCGTAGTATGTGTGCGTTGAACTTGAGTTTTTGTTGTTGGTTCTGTGATTTGTTTTTACTTATTTTATTTTTTGTAACTTTTTTTGAATATTGAATATTTTAATGGTAACTTTTTTGCGAGATTGCTATCAAAACAAGCTTCTGCTTACGAATATATCGGTCAATATCCGCATATAGCCGGGTTTCTTGTACGATTAGCTTGCTTGTTTTCGATTATAGAGACTTGCTCAAAAAAATTCCGGTAAATGGCTTTTTGACTCAAAAGATGCCTCATTTATAAATTGTTGCCTACCTATAGGCGTTTTGTCTATAAAGGTTGCCAACAACTATCGATAATACCGTGTTACTACATATCCTATATTTTGAATAATTAGGAAATATTTTAGGACTCCGCCCCACAACACTAAGTCTTCTTTAAAAAATTCGCCAATATAAATCGTGAGTCTTATATCTAGTCTTATTGACTGTGGCAACCAGTTGTTCTCACTCTCTTATCAATTTGTTTAATTTTTTTAGTTGACGGAGGCCTCTTAATTCCAATTTTAGCTGTTAGCTAAATTAACTTTAAATTTCGATAAATGTTAATATGTAAGTTACGTTCGGTTGAGCTGAGCGCTCTGGGGCGACCTCACATGGACTGAACATATCTATAGTAGGAAGTTTGTTCCATCAGATTGAAAAACTCTATCGAGAACCAGCATTTGTGGTATAGAATATATTGCTCCCTTGGAAAACGCTAGCAGCTTTCTCTAAATCAGCTTACTTGATGATTCGATATTTAATGAGTTGTGCAGCTCATAATAGTCGTAGACATAGTCTAACGAGTGCAAGACAGAAACACAAACAAATATACAAAATAGTGCCTTTTGAGGAATAAGATCAGTTTTTCATTTGCTATTCTTGCCTGCTTTTCAACTCTACTCAACTGGCTTTTTGGAAAATTGAATTTTTATCCCCCTCACCTATGTCTTATATTTTCCTTGTGCCTGCTTATCTATTTCCCTGTATTATTTTCCTTTATCATTCACCCGCCCTTATGACTTTTCTACTCTTCTACATCTTAAGCCTCCTACGCATCCTTCTCTTCAAATTCATATTCCATTTACTTTTCCTATAGGCGGAGCTCTAAGAACTACGCCAAGCGAATCTCTCCAGGTCATTCTAGACCTTCTTCGCCTAGATATAGAAGGGTACCGAGCAGCGGTGACATCAGCCCTGCGCCTACAGGAATCGTCCAGCTGAAACACACAGACCAAGGGACATTCTAGCATACTAAACATTTTCAGTTTTCTTCCCGGAAGTACGGATCGCTGCGCTACTACTACAGTTTCGGAGTTTGACTTCAAAGTAAACATCCCCATTAGGAAGGATTGGGTGGAAACGGATTGGTGCTACGGTGCAGAAGGTAGCATATCCATATACACCGATGGCTCTAAATTAAACGGGAGTTTCGACGGTTGGGTTTCTTTTCAAAGAATTCTGACATAGAACTTTCCTTCAGGCTACCTGATCATTGTAGTGGCAATAGCCAAGCCGCCATTAAAGCCCTTTGTTCTCACTCATTCAATTTTGAACTAACGCTAAACTGTCGCCGACTTCTTCAAGAGATGGCCAAGCAGAATTGTGTGAACCTCACATGATCCCAGGTCACAGGGATATTGAATGAAACTGTATAGGAGATGAGCTTGCTAGGCAGGGCACTACCAAACAGGTTCTTCCTGACAAAGAACGCTTGGGTATACCCTTTGCCACATGCAGGCTACAGATAAACGAATATACCTATCGACAAGCTGCGAACGAAAGATGGCAACAAGCCCCAGGGTGTCGGATATCTAAGGAAACCTGGGCAAAAAGGGATACCAAGAGATCTCGACAAATCTACACCCTAAAAAGAGCTGATATTTCCAAGTTAATAGGAATATTAACTGGGCATTGCCTTATTGGAAGGCACGCGGAGAGACTAGGTGTCCTCTATCGCCATTGCTGTAGGAACCGCAAGGACAACAAAGAGGAAGAAACTGTAAAACACCTCATCTGCAACTGCCCCGCGTTGCCTGGCTGTTCCGTTCCTGGACAGCCTTCGCCAAATTGCGGAGTTTGACATCAAGGACTTGATGGCCCTTATCAAGTCTTCTAATTGGTTCGAAGAGGAGGTGTAACGGTCTCCTTACGTGGCATCACAACGGGCCTTCTGATGCTGGCCTAAGTGTGCCCTTGTGGCAGCCACTTCAACCTAACCTACTTTTCCTACTTTAAAGAATTTTCGTACTTTTCCTGTTACTCTTCCTCTTTCTTTTCCTGTCTCTCTCAACATACCCGCTATTTCCTTATTCTAATTATTCCTTATACTCTCTCACTACTACCTCTTCATGTATTGGAACGTTATGCGACTACCGTGGTGTGGTTTTAGAGTTGCTGGCCTAGTACGTCGAAGGTCCTAGGTTCAAGTGACGGGACAAATAACATCAAAATGTTAGAAAAAAGTTTTTTTTTCAAAACGACGTCGACCATCGTTAATGGCCAGCAACCCTCTGAGTGTATTTCTGCCAACAAAACCTGCTCAAAAAAAACTCATCCAGGGCAGGTGCCATTCGGAGTCAGCAAAAACCTGTAGGCCCCACCAATTTATAGCAAAAATTAGAAGCAGCACATCACAATTTGGCAGAGTAACTCCTCGGAGGTATATCGCCCCAAATTATTATTCTTCTTCTTATTTAAATGGTGTTTAATTGTATTCTTCTTTCTTCTTCTGCGAACTGGCGCCAACACCAGGGGATCGCAAGTCGGTCTCCCGGTTCCTTTGCTACCACCGTCAGTTTTAAACTTTGTTCTATGTGAATAAAAGAAAGGTGAAGTTTTACATCTTTATATCACTATTTGGCATTCAAATTTGTTTGCCGAGCTTACAAAATTGCCTTCATCATTAGCTCTTTGCATTTTGTATATGCAACTGTATTCAGCGCTTTTTAGTGCAATAAAAAAGCCTTCCAAGTGTGCATATGAATTTGATATTTTACTCATTAATGAAAGAATAAATAATCTTCGACCGGTAATCGTCCAACCCAATTTCCTCTTAGGAACCGCCAACAACCAGCGTTCATTTTATTTAAATGCAAATTTGCTTTTTGTTTCTCCATTCATTACGTCAACTTTCGCAGCCATCAGCTATGTTGTCAGTGCAACACATCAGCCAGCACTCCGTAGGCTTAGCCCACAATTGCTCCTTTTTTTTTAATGCGTAGCAAGTTGCTTAAGTGGGCGTTGCATTCAACGCTTAATATGCACTTGCGTTTTACTTCAGATGTTTTCGATTATGAAATATAATTGCTTGGGCATTTCCATTTTTGTGGAAATAAAAAAGGAAATGACCATTTGTTATTTCGCTTATTTTGCATTTAGTACATTTGTACTTCGGTTATTTTTTCTTTCTTGCTCGATTCACTTTTTATTGATGTGTATGCATGAATGTATGTTTTGTGTTTATTGCGAGCTTTGATTTGTAATTTATGCAGAATACAGGATTTGTTGAAGCATTGATTGCTCTGCAAGCAATTGTTAGTAATTAAAGGATATTAAATTTAATGTTGACGTTGAAGCGTTTGTAGTTTCAGCGGCAATTGATTTCTTACTCAATAACTGACTTTGGAAAGCAATCATTTCTTTAAGTTTAAGTCAAAGCTATGGGCAAGGCAGATATATCTGCTGTTATAAATTGTATAAAAAAGGCTCACCAATGCTGTGGAAGATTTACTAAGAACCAGACCTGTTAAATAATGATTACTAATCGTAATGACTATCGGTTTGATTATTTATTGTTTTGAGAATCCATATAATGATTGATTACCAATTACTTTAAATTTTTAATGATTATTTTCCAATTAATTAAAAAAATAAACAAAAAAAATTTTGATTTTTTACGATGATTAAAAATGGCTTTTTTGTACCAACAATTTTTGTTGATTTTACGGCCTGTACAATATAATATGTAAAGTATACATGAAACGATCTCAAGGCCAATAATAATAATTTTTCAGTTATTAATTTTTATGAAAGTTATTATTGTTTTTTATTTTTTAATAATAATTTTTTAATTAATTATTAAAAGTTTTAATTGAGTAGAGTCAAAAAAATTTTTTAGAGACAACCGCCATAGCTATTCAATTAAAACAATTTTTAATAATTAACTAAAAAATGATTATTAAAAAATAAAAAAACAATAATAATTTTCATAAAAATTAAAAAGTGAAAAATTATTATTCTTGGCCTTGAACTCGTGTCATGAATACTTGATTATTAAAAAAATCAAAAAATTTTGTTTTGATTACTTTTGATTATGTTTGATTCTTTTCAGTATTCCCGTTAACAATACTGAAAAGAAAAATATTAAAAAAGATTTAAAACAAATCAAAAGTTATCAAAACAACCTTTTTTGATTATTTTAATTTTTTTTATTTTTATTGATTTATTATAATTGTAATTAATTAAAAATTGCCTTTTTTTGAAAAACAATTAAAATAGTCATCACCAATTAAAAAAGCACTCTACTTAATTAATTACTGATTACGCATAAAATAGCAGGCTAGGAATATAAATGCATAATAATTTATATTAGCCCATTTAGAGACTTCTGAATAAATTAATAAAATTAAATTCCTTTGAAAAATTTGAAATTTCCTTTTAAAATCAAATGTGAGCTTGTCAGTTGGGTGATATCAAAAAAAAATTGTCTGTTCTCAATAAAATTTTTTTTTAGGCGGGGAAAACAAATTTTATCTCTCATCGAAATGGCGAATAAAAAAAGGCAATTGTATCATTTTATCTCATGGAATTCTTATTCAAGAGTCATATAAAGCTGTTATCTGAATATTGTGAGCAGCTAAAGCAAAATCAATACAATTTAGCAAATTTTTAAAACAAAATTTCAAAATAATTTAATTTCGAGAACCGAAAATATGATTTTGTAGCCCTAATCAGTGGTCCCCAAAATTTGTTTTATTGAAGCGTAAATCACTAGACATGTACAAAAATTATGTGAGCACTGAGATCTTCTTTTGTAGTTGAAAAAATAAAGGAAAAATAATTTTGCAACTGATTGTGGGACATCAAAAAACATTTGTACACACAAACGCTTCTTGACTGCAAATCATTAACTTAAAATAATATTTGGGTCTTTCCATGTCAAATCGTGAGATAGACGCCCACTTATTTGAATTAGATTTGGTGGGTACTTTCCTGTTAAGAAGTTTTGTCCACGAAAAAAAATTTTTTATTCAAAATTTAAATTTTCTTAATTTTTTTCTTGCTTCGTAAATTTTTTTTTTTTCAATATTTCGGAAAGTACTGTATTTAAAAGAGAAAACATTTGAAGCTTTTGAATTGGGTACTTGTGTATGTGTATAGAATAAAAATTAAAAAAAACAATTTAAATCTCTAATTTTACAAAGTTTTAAATTTTTAAATTTTGTAAAAATTAAAATTAATCATTAAATTTTGGACTAACATTTTTTTTATTATACCTCTGATATATTTAAAGATATACTGAAATTTTCAAAAGCGTGTTTTTATTTTTTCAAAAATTGAATTTTGGCCAAAAAAATTATTCTTAATTTTATTAACCTTCTAGTCGAGGTTAATTAGTTAAACGCATAATTACTCAATTTTGAGCACTGAAAATGTTTTCTCAAGCAAGTGGAATGTGAAAAAAGAAATGCAATTTTTTTTAACATATTCGCATTGTATATGGATTGTGCAGCACTGCACATAATTGTAATTTTTAAACTTTTTTTATTTCTGAAGTAATACTCAGTTTCCTTCCATAAAAAATTACACGCTGAGTTTATTACCACACTTTTTCCAAAGTCTAATACAAAACTTTTTCTAGAAATAATATTTTTAAAAATGCCCTACTTCAGAACTTGTTTGAAGAACGCCCTATCTCAGAATGTCTTTCGCTGTTCTCTGATATCCCGTTCTTCAAACAAATTCTAAGAAAGGCCGTGTTTCAAAAATATTTTGAAATATTGTGAGCTTCCGCTAAGACGTCGAAGTTTTTACGATTTATACCGAGATAACATGCTTTTGAAAAAAATTTTAAAAATTCAATTTTTCTATTAAAACAAAAACTTTTATTAATTATTTGAAATGATTAAAATATATAACAATTATTTTTTTCTTAAGAAATACTGTTCTTGGCCTTGAGCACATTCGTAATCTTTAACATTTCATTCACTAGACCACCCTAATATAGAATAAGTTCATCCGTTGAAGACAAATTTAACAAAGCTTTTTACTTACAGTATTGTTTGCAATATTAGCAGAGGAGATATCACGACTTACCTGGAAATAGAGAAATATTTATTTATTAGCAAGTTTTAAGTTAATAAATAAGCATTAGGCTTAGAAACATATGATATTAAAATTTTCCGTTTATTAAAGAACTGAAAGGTGGAATTTAATTTTTACGAAAAATTGGAACAACCACATTGTTGGTACTTATTGTAAATAAAGATCGTACGCTAAAACCCGTGAAGCGTTTTCATGCAAGTTATAAAGCCTTCAACATTGCCGAGGACAGCGCTCTCTTTACTTGTTTTAAAATGAATTTCCTTTCTCTTAACTCAAACATTTGATTTTTGAATGGAATTTGGAACAGGGGATTTTGGAACCCATCCACAAATTTTGATCCTGTTTTCTAAATTCTGATTATGCAGTTTCTATCAGACCTGTAAAGTGCTAAGTATATACTTGTCCTAGTACCAAATAAGTACAAGTACTCAAGTACTTTGAAACGTCAAGTATAAAGTACAAGTACCCCAATACAATACAATTCAAAAGTACAAGTACATGTACTTATCAAGTATTTGAATGTACTTTTTTGTTAAGAAAATAAAATTTGTGTGACGGAATAATAATTTCAAAATCTAGTTTTCTGGTGAATGTTTTCAAAACAAAATACCACAGTTGGAAAAATTTGCATACGGTTTCAATACTTCTGACATATAGCACACCTTAACCATTTGGTTCATTTGTAAGATGAGACTTCCTCAGAAATCGAACAGCCTTTGATATATGTTTGATTTCGGTTCGGCATACCCAAATAAAAGCGCAAAATTTCTGTCAAATTTGTATTATTTCGTACCCGTACTGTGCAACCAACTTTACGGCGAAGCACCTTGTCAAAATAGAAAATGCTAATTGGTCATTCATGTCCTGGAAATCCATTCGATTATGAAATATTCCCGTATGCGCCTTATTTAAAAAATGGGAGTAATTTTTTTCAAGACAAGAACAAAAAAGTAAAGAGCCCTCAACTATGTTCATACGCGAAGCAAAATTTAGTAAGTGCATTTTTTCAAAATGAATAACTTTTTGCTGATACAGCTTTGCATGCTGCAATCGTACAAATGACTTGCTGAACCACTTTATTTGTAAATAAATGTTTCTGTTTTAAAGTTACGTATTTTATATACTTCTTCATAAATATGGCATGCATGCAGACAGGTTGAATTTGATTAGTAACTAGTAATCAATTAATTTTTTAATTCATAATGATTATTTTAATTGTCTTTCCAGGAAAGGCAATTATTAATTGAATTAAATTAGAAGAAAGTTGTTTTGATTACTTTTGATTATTTGTGATTTCTTTCTGCTTTTTTTTGAATTTCGGTTGATGCGTTTATTTATGTGCTTCTACAACAATACTGAAAAAACTCAATAATAATTAAACAAAAATCAAAAAAAAAAATCAAAAGTAATCAAAACAACTTTTTTGATTTATTTTTTTGTTTTTTTTTTTAATAACCGAAAAAAATCATACTTTTTTTTTAATTAATTGGAAAATAATCATTAAAATTTGAAAGTGATGGTAACCAATCATTAAATAGATTCTCAAGAAAATAATTAACCAAATCGGTATTCATTACGATTAGTAGTCATAATTGAACAGGCCTGCATGCATGCTTCATGTATGCATACAACTTATTCCAGCTGGGACAATATAAAATGGTTTGTGGAGCGTGATACTAGTCAAAATACTTCAAAAGTACTTACAAGTGCCGTACTTGTACTTCACCAATTATTTGGTACTGGTACTTGTACTTGTACTGATACTTACTTTTTACAGGTCTGGTTTCTATATGCTTGATAAAGTCTGCAACAAACGTGCATTAGACTATGACAGAATGGCAAAAAAACCAAAACAAAGAACAGGGGTTTGTTTTACGGGAATTAAGACCAAACCTCGACCGGTTTGAAATTCTGATATCGGGTTCAGATTCAGCATTCCTTTCATTTTTTTCACTTCAATACCCTTGCAGTTTTAAAGCATAAATGAGATCAGCCATACTAAAAATAAACAAGCAATGATAGGCCTTAATTATTATAATTCGCAATTCAAAAAAATTATACCTATGTGCTATAGAAAAATTATTAGTGGCCTTGAGCTCATCATAGTCATGCTACTTGAAAATGTATAGGCCGTAGAAACCAACAAATTTTTGGTATAAAAATCAATATTTAAAAAAACCGTGAGCACCCTGTAGCAGGCTGTGACAACAAAGCAGCTCTGCAAAAAAAGCCATCATGATTAAAAACTGGCTGCCAGATGGCGGTGTTGTTCATGTAGGTATATGGTGGTAAGTGAATAAAATAAGGAGTTTAGAGGACAGAAAAACCAGAGTATTGTTAGCTTAATGGTTAGCAGTGCGTGCCAAAATTTCTCTGATGAGTGAAGTCTAGCAGCTTCCGAAATGGACCTATAAGAAAAGCTATGGCGGTTGTCTCTAAAAAAGTTTCCTTTTCTATTGAATTAAAAACTTTTAATAATTACATAAATTATTAAAAAAAACAAAAAACTATAATAATTTTCGCTATAGAAAAATTATTAGTGGCCTTGAGCTCTTTCATTGTCATTATATTTACCTATGTAATTAAAAACAATTTTTTTTTGGTCCAACTTAATGTACATCCAGCAAGGCATTGTAATATTGCCATATCATTGGCAAACGTGAATTCTAAAGTAGAATGTGACTTTAGGTAGTTATATATAGTTATATATTGTTCCTGAATAACGTGAGTTACCATAGAAGTGCCCATATACACGTTCTAAGTCCCAGAAATAACAGAAAAACCAGACAATTAATAAGAGAAATCCTTTTGAACTTCGAGATCCGAGGCAATTTATTTCGCTTTTAAGTAAAAAAAAAAAAGAAGAAATTTCATCTAATCCACCAAAGGCAAGGCATGCACCAACACCAGCCTTCCAACTCCCTCAAATGCAGTTGAATGCTACTCAGAAATGCAATAATTGAAGTTAGACAAAAACAAAAATTAAAACAACACCAACAATAAAATTGGTATCAACAGAAAAACATATGTCTATATAGGTATGTGATGATGATAGTCGGATCCAGTAACAACACCAACCATGAAAACAACAAAATCACAACGCTTTTGATAGATTTTCTATGGAAGTCGACAAACGTTGTTATCCGCAAAAATATAACAAAACAAAAAGTGTACGCATTTACTATATGGGAGCTGAGGTTTGTATGTACATTAAAATATACCCTTTTAGGTGCATAGAAATGACTGACGAAACGCATGCATCCAAGTGAGTCGCTCCATGAACATAGCTCCTCCAGGCATATAAATTGCGCACGCCATTACAAACACTTCTCAAGCCCCAACCCCAACGGCACAACTTATTTGGAATTAGATTTCTACTGCGCTTTTCCTAACACTCAGTTGGCTAGATTCTCGCACCCTCAACCCCGCAACAACAATCGCCCATCACTGTCTGAATGCATCGGGGTACTTACTATCGTCGCTTTGCATATCCTTCCAGGCACATTTAAAAGTTTGTTTCGGCGCCTCGTTGTTATACAACAAAACATGGCAATTCATTTGCTTGAACATGCGAGAGTGTATGGGTTTGAGTTGCCTATTTTGCCGGCTACACATCCACACATAAAAAAGACCAGCGGATGCAGCGATGAAATTGTTTGTTGTTGCTGGTGTTTTATAGTATATTTTATAGGATACGAAAATGTATTTATCTCACACTTTTGACTCGTTGCAGCTAAACAGGGCTCCAAAATTGGTTGTCGAGTCCTTGTTGTTATGTTTGGTTGTTTTGGGCAAGGTTTTGACCGTTGAGCATAACTTACCAGTAGCAGCAGTACGTTATTACCTAAAATTGTCATCAGTCGCATTCGACGCAAGTCCCAGGAAACTAACGATTTCTAAAGGGTTGGACCAGAGTTAGGTTGCTGTTGGAAAAGTCTGATCCGTCGAGAAGGTAAATAGGAATGTAACTCTGCCCTTAGGTTATCTTCTGTTGTTGTTGTTGTGGTAACGACAAAAACACTCCCCGAAAGTTTTGGGGATTGTTGTCGAATTAACAGTCCTTGGCCAGATTTGAACGCGGTACGCTCTGGTACTCCCTTGCGGTACTGCCCGACTGTTGTGGTACCGATTTATGACCAGTGAAACCTTCTAGGTCATGTCAGAGGGGTAATGAGAGGTGAGAGGCATCATATCCGTAGATCAACCATCGAGTTGCACGTCATTACCTTTGTGCATATTTGTCGCCTCTTACGACCGGTATGCCTACCTAGGGCATATTTTAAACCTCTAACCAGCTGGTATTGGTCTACTAGGATCTGATTTTCGAATTTGGGACCAATATTTTTGGATCAAGCCATGTCTTGGACTAGGAAATTCAATCGCACGTCAGCCGGAATGGGAATATTAGCGAAAGTACACTTAGTAAACACTCAGAAACTATCCCATTCAATCAGTTAACCTAAAATTGATATAGGTAATGCTTAGATGTAATGATTGATATTGCTTGTGATTGATATTGCTGATGAATTCTGAATAGTATAGGCAGGTATCAGAGCATTCTCTACCACTCTAGTGGGGTATGCCCAATCATTGATCCGAATATTGACATGGAATTACACAGGGTTACACCGCTCTTAGCGGGGAAGTGGCTGTTGTGGAATGTACGCTGAATGGTCGTATACTCTACCAGCTCTGTTAAATACTGTTAATTGGGATGGGCCGATCGTTACTGTTACTGGGGTAACTACCTTCTGATAAGAGGTGATACGCGCTATATTAATGGTGATTATTTCATGGTCGACATCGCCTTACAGGCGAACAATTTCTAGTAATGTAAGCGTTGCCCTTTCATCTAAATTGATCCATTCGATGGATGTGATAGCCCCCGAAATTGCGGAGATCTGATTTAGGCGAAGTTTTGTGTAAAGACCGCTAAACTTATAAATAATTTCCAACGAGAAACTTCGTTGACATCACGGAAGGACCAAAAATCTTCTGGAACTCTTCTCTGGTATCCTCTTTCTATACAGTTTCTGATTCCAAGCCATCAATTAGGACAGATTTCGAATGAGACTTATAGAGCGGGATATCTGTTCGTCGTTCCAATTAGCTAAGAGTTATCCATGAGCTCTGTCTAACACATAAGCCTACCAAATCAGTAATTCTCACACGCACACAAACATGCATGGCTCTTCCCAATGGTTGGTTGAACTTGCAAATAAATACCTTTTTACAAACTCAAAACGTTATTTCCGTCGCAACGACGTACTCGGCACATGCAATCTTATTGCGTAAATAGTGAAAGAGATGGAGGGCCAGTTGATGCAGTTGCTGCTGGGTGATCAGTGAGCAGTTGTGGTTTTATCGGCAATTGCATTGTGTATGGTTGGTCTGCAGTAGTTCGAGCTCCTCTTAGTTTTCATGTGGAGGCTGGGATGAGGTTGAATCCGTTCGATTCGTGGACTTTTGTCGATTTCTCGTGTCAAAAGCATGCAGCTTTGAAGTGTTCTGCGAGCCATCTCTGAGGTATATACTTGTATATTAGAGGGTACCGGAAAAGCAAAACGTCACAGTGTACCCGACAATATCAATTACTTTTGCAAAACATTTTCGAAAGCAAACACAAGTTTTCTTCTAGTCTATTTTGAGCTCGTCTATTTAGATGTTTAGTCATATATCCTATAGAGTTAAACGAGTTATTATACTATATCCATATGTAGACAGTATTTTACCTTATGAATTTCTTGCTAGGTCTTGTCATTGATAACGTTTTTAAAAGGTTGCCACCTGTTTGAAAATGAAGTGAGCTATGCCAATATGGGTATCAAATAAAAAGTATTTTAGTCGTATTTCAATAAATTCCATCTACGGTTACCACAGAATTACTCAACGAAAGTAAGGGGAAAGCTAAGGATAGGTCTTTGGGAATCTCGCAGTTACCATATCGTAATATTATGGAGTAAATTTTTCTGCTCTAAAATTTTTAAGTTTTCCCTCCTATATAAGAATTGGAAACTATTATAAAGGTACAAAAGGTTATAACAATGTGCGTGACATTAGAGTAATGTTATGGCCTAATATAGCTATACTATATCTAAAAATCACGGCACAGGCTACGTTTTAAAATTATTTAAATTATTCGATAAATTCGTCAACTTATTACTCGATTTGTAACCGCTTTGCTTCCACAAGTTCGTTTTTACATCAAATCGAGTTTCAGTAACCGATTTCTCTTAGACATTTCTGTAAGAAATTTAAAACCAAATCGTATAGTTTTATTATGTAAAAGGCGTCCACAGAGTCTGAAAGGAATAAATCTTTCCTTTGAAAGGCGATTTTCGATATGAGGCAGCGCCTTGAGAACTTTATCAGCTCACTGACATCCAGAAGAAACGCTTTGTTGACTATTTAAGGCCAGGAGCGATTTTTTGTGCAGTATTCTTTATCATATCGTCACTGTCACAATACCACTAACATCAGTCGGCGGTGTAAGTAAGATAAATCTTTTTGAAAAATTTATATCAATATCGACATCTTGCAGTGGTCTGGTCGATATATTCATTTGTTTTTTAAAAAAGTATGAATTAAATTGGAAAAGGGTTGACAGAATCAAGCTTCATTAGAATTAATTTGAAAAAAAAAACTGAATCTTTTTAAAAATAAATATTTTATTAATTTATTATTAAAAAAAAAATAAAAGAAGGTATATCCATATGTTACCAAATTTTCTGAAGCAGACTGCATGCTACTAATTGTGTTATTTTCCACTTATCACTATTCCGCTTCACATCATTTCATACTTCTTACTAATTTCGGCTACCTCATAGTAGGGATATTTATTCCGTTTTGTCCATTTCATTAAACATAACTATTTAGTTGCCTACTTTACGGCGCATTGCCAATACGACAATTTGCTAGCTAATTTGATTTGACGTAACAAATACTTTCAATTTATCCTCCCATATTTTCACAAAATAAACCGAGGGTGTAAACGACTTTTCATACGTAAATATAAATACATATGTATATGTGTGTATATACATAACAAAGCTTCATTTATCATCTTCCCGATACCCTCTTTGGTATTCATAAAGTTGTCTATGCCTGTATTTATGCTGCACATACATACATAACTTCACAACTCACAAAATATTCCATACACCCACTCAATCATCATTTGTTGGTCATTGTATGAATGGTAGATTTCAAATTTCATACAGCCAACAAACTTTCAATTTTTTGTTGTTAAACGTATCACATTGAGCTGCACAACTTGGATTGCATCCTCATGCGCATATTTGTATGGTTCGCCTTTTGTGCAATACCCGCTTACGAATAGAGGCCTTAGCTCGCGGTATTTTCACAGGATAGCACAAACTATTTTATTATTGATTAGCATTTGCTTTTGCCTCGTAAGGATGATATGCTCTGCTTGACTTTATTTATTTCATAGTTCAGATCTACACACAGCCTGTGGTGGTTACTTATTACGAATGTATTTCTGTGTATCAATGCAGCGGTGAGCATGTATGTATGTATGTATGTATTTATTAAACATTTTCTTGATGCATATTTAGTGACATAGGATTACAAAATTACATTAAATAATTACATTAAATAATTTCAATTACTATGCATAAGAAAAGTATATGGCATTTTTTATATTAAAATTTAACATAGTGTTAAATGCCAATCCTAGCGATGGTATAATGAATTGATTTGTGTGGGGTGTACATAATTAAAAATACAATGAAGAGTTTAAGTTAAACGTTAAAATTAACAAAGGTTTTAAAGAAAAACCATAATAAATATTTGCAGTTTCAAGGATAAGTAAGTAAAAGTTTATAATATCGTCCTCAGCAGCGTTTCTAATTCAAAGTGATTGTAGCCAAGAAGATACAGTTTTACTTCTTTTGAAAATAAGTTAAAGTTTCTTATAACCTGTACAGTGGCAGGAAGGGAGTTGAAAAATTTGCACGACGTATATGCGTAAAAACTTCTAAAGTGCGACGTCCTTGTATGCGGAATTTGTACGGCTGGAAGTAGATTTCTTCGTAAGTTGTAGACTTCCGAAGAAAAGCTTTCCAGGTAGCCACACCTTATAAAGAAGGTTTTTAGAACTTTGTATAAATATAAATGGCGACACGGAAATATATCTAGTTTCCTAAAAGACGGCATAGAGTGAGACCTATAGTTTGCATTACAGATGCGCCTTACTACGCCCTTTTGAATTGTTACAACTGGTGACAGCTTATTAGCCGAAGCGCCGCCCCAGCATATGATACCATATTGCAGTTTGGATTGGAATAAACCGTAGTAAACCGTTTTTAGAGTGGACAAAGAACATAACTTTTTCAGACGATAAAAATGTCGAGTAGTGTAAAGAAAGTATTTTTTTAGGTTATTAATATGCTCAGACCAACTCAAGCGGTTGTCTATTGTAATTCCTAGATATTTGAAATTCTCAACAACTTCAACCCTGAAGCAGCTCTCACAACAGTTTCTATTGCAATCAAAAGATCTCATCGCGCCACTTTGAGTGCACGCTATATGATGCATGTTAAAACGAGAACATGCTGCGGAATGAAATATAACATCATAACTTGGCTGTTCTTTGAAAACATGGCTGAAATACATAAGTCTAGTTTTACAGCTTACAATCAGTTTGTGTGAGGCGAACCAGGTTCGTAGCAAATGTACATCATGGTTAATTTCACATATTAATTCAAAGTAATTCGGTGTACTGTACGCAATTGCATTTCGCACCCTAAATAAAATACCCGTCACAACTCAACCACAGAGCAACTTTAGCTTGAAAGCTTTACGATAGCAGAAAATTCAAAATTATAATAATAATATAAAATAAAATAAAATAAAAAAACTAAAGCATAATAAGATAAAATTAAATTAAAATAATAAAATTAAATTAATAAAATAAAATAGAATTTAAGAAAAAGAAAACAAAATAGAATAAAAAAGAATAGAAAAAAATTAAATAAAAAAGAACAGAGGAAAATAAAATAAAATAATTGCTTTTTTATACCAACAGACTTTGTTGAGCTCGCTTTATAAATACTTTAAAATAACACAAAGTAAAATGATGCAAAATAGTATAAAATAAAATGAAATAAAATAAAATGGAGTAAAAAAGAGATAAAATAAAATATAATAAAATAAAATAAGATAAAATGAAGTGAAATACGGAGAAATAAATTAAAAATAATTAAAAAAAAAAATTTTATAAAAAAAAATAAAATGAAATAAAATAAAATAAAATCATTTTTTTGTAAGTATAACGAGCTCAAGACCAGTTGATAATAATTCTTAGTTAATTATTATTATTTTTGATTAGAGAAAAAATTGAAAACAACAAACATATACAGGCTATAGTTATAGTACTATTTCGAAAACAGCCACGATTTCTCGTCAGACTAATTCGTATAGTTTTGCTATTTCAGAGGATCTTGTGGAGAATCGAACTCACTCACTCTGATTGCCAGCGCAGCTGCCTAACCCATAGGCTATGCTGCGTGTAGTTTTTGCAAGCTGCTTATTTCAAGTTTTCCTCTAATTGTTGTTTGTTATCTTGCCATCGGTATACACAATATTTTAGACATTCTGTCTATATGTAAATCATGCAAAAAGTAAATAAAATACAATAAAATAAAATAACATAAAATAGAATAGACTAAAATGAAATAAAATAAAATAAAATAAATGAAATTAAAATAAAATAAAGTTTAATAAAATAAAATTTAAAAAAACGAAATAAAATAAAATAAAATAAAATAAAATTAAATTAAAAAAAATTAAATAAATGAAACTAAAATAAAATAAAATTTAATAAAATAAAATTAAGTTAAAAAAAAATTGATAAAATAAACTAAATTTAAAAACAAAAGAAGTAACGAAAGCGCTGTGTTCGGCTGTGCTGAAGGATTTATACCTTTCATGAATACACATTACGCTTTTAAGTGTCCGATCCTTAATTACAATAAGTACAAACTCTGCAAACTTGATGGTCTTACCCTGTTAATGTAAAGATACATAGCTTAAGCCACGTTTATCGGAGATATCTCTAAAACTGACGGACTAGTTTGCGTTCAAACAGACAGATGGACGGACAGATGGACATGGCTAAATCGACTAAGCTCATGGCCCTGATCACTTCCGTATACTTATTGGTGAGTCTATCTCTTCTTCTTCTCATATTTATAAACATCGGACTAAATGTGTAATACCATTATATATTCATAAAAGTTATAAAAATGAAAACAAAGGTAATTGCATTTAACAAAAAATTAAAGAATTAAAGAATTTCAATTAAAAATAATGCATTAACAAATAAGTTTAATCTTCTACTTCTTTAAATGGTCATCTAACCGCCTGGGCGATTTTGACCGTCCAACATAGCTCGCCAGTCGATTCTTCGTTGCGCCAACTGGCGCCAATTGGAAACACCGCGGGATCGCAAATCGGTCTCCACTTGGTCCTTCCATCGGAGTGGTGGTCTCCCTCTTCCTCTGCTTCCACCGGCGGGTGCCGATAAGAATACCTTCTGCGCTGGAGCATCTTCGCTCATTCGCACTACGTGGCCTAGCCAGCGAAGCCGCTGTGTTTTAATTCGCTGAACTATGTCGGCGTCTGCGTAAAGTTCATACAGCTCATCATTAAATCTTCTTCGGTACTCGCCATCGCCAACGCGTAGAGGTCCACAAATCTTTCGAAGAACCTTTCTCTCGAATACTCCCAGAGCCGCCTCATCAGATGTTGTTAGTGTCCACGCTTCTGCACCATATAGCAGGACGGGTGCGATGAGTGACTTGTAGAGTGTTACTTTCGTTCGTCGAGAGAGGACTTTACTTTTCAATTGCCTACTCAGTCCGAAGTAGCATTTGTTTGCAAGAGTAATTCTTCGTCGGATTTTCAGGCTAACATGATTGTTGGTATTAATGCTGGTTCCCAGGTAAACGAAGTCCTTTACTATTTCGAAATTATTGCTGCCAACAGAAGATTGGTTGCCAAGGCTCGAATGCGCTGACTCTTTGCATGATGACAGAAGGTACTTCGTTTTGCCCTCGTTCACCACCAATCCCATTTTCTCCGCTTCTTTTTCTAATTTTGAGTAAGCAGAAGTTACGGCGCGGTTGTTACGGCCAATGATATCAATATCGTCAGAATATGGCAACAGTTGCCTGCTTTTATAAAATATTGTTCCAGCGTGGTTAAGTTCTGCAGCTTGTATTATTTTCTCCAGCATTAAATTAAAGAAATCGCACGATAGGGGGTCACCCTGTCTGAAACCTCGTTTAGTTTCGAACGGCTCGGAGAGGTACTTCCCAATTCTGACCGAGCTGGCGGTGTTGCTCAAGGTCATTTTGCATAGCCGTATAAGTTTTGCGGGGAAACCAAATTCAGACATGTAGGCAGCTCCTGTTCGTGCTATCGTAAGCGGCTTTAAAATCAACAAAGAGATGATGTGCGTCGATTCTTTTTCACGGGCTTTTTCAAGATTTGGCGTATTGTAAAAATCTGGTCGATGGTAGATTTACCAGGTCTGAAGCCACACTGGTAAGGTCCAATCAGTCTGTTCACATCAGGCTACAGTCTTTCGCACAATACGCTTGAAAGGACTTTATATGCGATATTCAAAAGGCTGATTCCGCGATAGTTGGCGCAGTTTGCAGGATCGCCCTTCTTGTGGATTGGGCAGAGAACACTTAGATTCCAATCTTCAGGCATGCATCCATCCGACCATATTCTGCATAGAAGCTGATGCATGCGCCTTACCAGCTCCTCGCCTCCGTGTTTGAATAGCTCAGCAGGGAAACCAGCAGCGCCAGCTGCTTTATTGTTTTTCAATCGGGATATTGCTATTCGCACCTCATTATAGTCGGGTTGTGGAACGTCAATTCCATCATCTTCGATTGTGGGCTCGGGTTCGGCATCTTCTCTGGTTTCTTGCTCAGTTTCTAGATTTAAAAGGGCAGAGAAGTGATCCCTCCATATTCTGAGTGCTCTCTGAACATCGGCCACCAGGTCGCCGTTCTCAGTCTTACAGGAGTTTGCCCCGGGTTTAAAACCTTCTGTCATTCGCCGAATTTTTTGATAGAATTTTCGGGCATTATTCCCGTTGGCCAGCATCTCAAGCTCCTTTATTTCACGCTTTTCTGCCTCTCTTTTTTTCGCCCGGAAAAGCCGCCTCGCTTCCCTCTTCAACTCGCGGTAGTATTCACACACACTCCTCGTCTATAATTTGCTCGAAACATTTAATGACTCTCATTCAAACGCATCTGCACTAGGTAGACATCACTTCTTTCAGCTCCTTGCCTGCATATTTTCCTATCTTCCTACAAGCCTGAATAAATATGTAATACTTTAAATCAATTACCATAACAAATCATTCGAGTACACTTTGATCCCTGCCCTCTTTTCCTGAATTGATTATCTTCTATAAACATACTTAAGTTCATTGATGCAGACGCCTTACGTTCTTCTTATAAATATCCATCTATCTCTTAAGCGTACTTCAATTAATTTCTTTGCTTGCAATTAAAATAAGTTTCCGCAGCAAGTTAAATATAAATACGTAAATAAATAAAAATCTTGCTATTTCACTGCTATCAGCATGAATGAATAAATGAAGGGGAAATTAAATTGCAAGAAAATCGAGTGATGTCTATCTGGAGAGTTAACTTTCAAGACACAGCCTCGGCCGCATAGCTGAAAGCATGCAACATCAGATTGCACTAGTGCTGCACAGTGGGTTGTTAGTGAAAACAATTTCAACAAAATAATGGTAACCTAATAATAACCCAAAAATAAAAGTGGGATGTTTGAGGAGAATCGAAAACAATATTTTTTTAATAAATAATTCCTGAGGGGGAAATTATCTAGAAAACGACGCCTCTGATGTGAAACAAAAATTTGTGAAACAAAAGAACGTGCAGCCCTTCTGTGAAGAATGCTTTTATAAATAAAAAATCCCACATACATATATATGAGGACGGATAAATAATTTTTTCCTATACCAATTCTAAATAATTTTTCTTACACAATTATATAAAAGTGAAAAAAAAACTCTGAGTAGGCAATTGACTATATATAAATAAATCCATTATCGTACCCGTCCTGCTGTATGACGCCGAAGTTTGGACACTGGCAACATCTGACGACGGCTCTGGGAGTATTCAAGTAAACTGTTCTTCGAAAGATTTATGGACTCCTGCACGTTGGCGACGGCGAGTACCTAAGAACACTTAATGACGAACTGTATGCAGGTACCGTTCAACGAGTAAAGGCAAGGCCATGTTCTGAGAATGAAGGAAGACGTTTCGACCCAGAAGGTATCCCTGCCACTCCAATGGAAAGACCAAGTGGATACCGATTTACGATCCCGTGGTGTTCCTAATTGGATCCAGTTGTCCGCGGAAGCAACGACTGTCGTGCTATGTTGGACGCCCAAAATGGTTTAGATGGTTAAACGCCATTAAAAAAAGAAAACAAAAATCCCGGTGGGGCTGTCAATGATTCTGATAATATTGTTTCAAAATAGTGTCAGATGAGCTGAGATGCTTTTAGAGTAAACTTTTAGACAGTTGGCAGATAGGTAGAATGGATATAGGGAACTCCAATCGCAGATGACTATCTCAGGTCCTCAAAAAAAAAAAAACAAAAAAAAAATCGCCCAAGGGTTTTATCCATGGGCCTAGAGAGAGAACTCAGTTTTTATGTTTTTTGAGCTTCTGCAATCCGCTCTTAGATCTACTCAAAAATTTCCATTTCTTCTTTACATTGTAGTGCTGCCAAACTGCTCTAAATATTTTTAAAGTGTTGGGTTTTCTTGAAGTGATATTCGCCTTGTCTATCGTTTATGCCTATTTCGAAGCTTCGCTTATTTCTGCTAAGCCTATACGTTTCAGCTCGATTCCTTTTTGACCTAGAACCCAGATAATTTTTGTTTCTTGATAGGCAGTTAAAGCAGATATTAGTTTTTTACATGCTCCCATTTTAGGCTAGTATTTGGGGCAGACAACGGTTTTGTTTCCGGCTGACTGGTAGAAAGGAAGCCTCTCGAGTTATTTACAAGATCAGGTTCGTATTTTCTGGTTTCACCTACTGCATTTATTGATAGCGTTTGATTAATTACTTTCTTGAGAACATATTTTATGATTGATTACCAATTAACTTATATAATAAAAAAAAGTTTTGATTACTTTTGATTTTTTTTTCAGTATTGTTGTAGAAGAGCACATAAATAGACACATCAACAGTACTGAAAGAGATCAAAAATAATAAAAAAAAAAATTGAAATTGGTCAAAAATAATCAAAAAAAACTTTAAAAATTATCAAAAATAGTAAAAGTAATCAAAAAAACTTTTTTTCTAATTTTTAAGTTTTTAAAATTTTTTATTTTGATTTTTTGTAATCGTAATCAATTAATAATTGCCTTTTATTGAAATACAAGTAAAATAATCATTACCGATTAAAAAAGTCGTCTAATTAATTGATTAATCAAATTTAACAGGTCTGATCTAGAACCGAACCACTATGCAAGGAGCCACACCAGTGAATCCCATAATGGATCTACCACTGTATGAGTTTTGAAGAGCGAAGCTTGGCGTCTTGTAGCCGCTTGTTCGATTGCGTTTGTTGCAACCAACAGCGGCAATAACAAAACCAAACAAAGCACTTCATTATGTGGCGGTGCCTTCAGCAGGCGATTTTTGTTGTTTGTTGTTGTTTTTATATGTAAGTATACAACATGAGTTCTTAATTTATAGGAATAAAAATAATTTATAACATATGTAAACACATAAACCTACATACAAACATACGTACATACATGTACTCACATGGATATAAATCCATTTAAAATACATATTCAAATGTCTAAGGGCCGTACATTTATTTATCTATGTATGTATGTAACCACCCAGCAAAAAATGCGATGAGTTTAGGGTGAAGCCTATGAGTCCCAAAGGGTAGAGGGCTAATGGCGCGTCTGAACTCTTTATATGGTTTGACCAGATCTCTTTTGTATAAGCATGTTGTATGGATAACGGAAAGGGTAAGAAGAACCCATTCTCTTTCTTACCTTACGGGTAAGATTGGAAATTTTCATTTGCTCCCATAAGTATATGTTAGTTCAAATCGACTTATCCCAAACATCCCCCATATTGGACTACTTCGGATAGACTAAAGCTCACTCTAGACGACTCGGCAACTACTCCCTGTGAAGATTAATCACATGATTTTTTGCAGGGAAGACAAACCCATATGCCTGTAGTGTGCAGCTGACAATGTGTTTGCTGCTTTATACGTCCAGTAGTGCTACACAGCATGAGTGCTTAAGATTTTTCTTTAATTTAAAAGATGATGTTGCAACTTGAAAGCTTCGAAGAAAATAAAAACAACTTTAATTACATAATTAATTTAATTAAATTTCCTTTCATATTGGCGCCAAGTGTAACAAACACATTGCTTTCTTCTATATTTCAGATGTGGGAGTATATATTTATGTTTGTTTAGGTGTACTTATAAGCTACTCAAGTTCGCCCAGTGGTTGAAATTAAAAAAGTAACAAAAACTAATATTCATGGTCGTTTAAAAGTGTGTTTAATTTAATTAAATTTCAGTTTATTTTCTTTAATTTATTTTTTTATTTATTTGAATTCAATTTAATTAAATTTTATTTTATTTTATTCTATTTTATTTTTTTTAGTTCACTCTATTTAATTTATTTTACTTCAATTTAACTTTATTTTACTTCGTTTTGTTTTAGTTTATTTTATTTTATTTTACTTTATATGTTGTTGTTGTTGTTGTTGTTAACAGTGCTTCGCCCTGCCCCAGATTGGACAGGGTTACACTGAAATAACAGCCCTTGGCCGGGTGAAAAAACCCGGGTCATTCCGGTGCGATAGAACCGGCTGTTACTTTATATATTTTACTTTATTTTATTTATTTTATATTTTTTAATTTAATATAATGTAATTTCATTTTCTTTTATTTTATTTTATTTTACTTTATTTGATTTGATTGTATTTTTTTATTTTATTTTAGTCTATTTAATTTTTTTTAGTTTATTTTATTTAATTTATTGTACTTTAATTTAATTTTATTTTACTTCATTTTGCTTTAATCTATTTTATTTTGTTTTACTTTATTTATTTTATTTTAGTTTATTTCATTTTGTTTATTGTATTTTATTTAATTTTATTTTATTTAATATAATTTAATTTAATTTTATTTTATTTTGTTTTAAAGTATTCATGAAACGAGCTCAGAGCCAAGAACAATAGTTTTTCACTTGAATTGATATGAAAATTATTATTGTTTTTATTATGTTTTAATAATTATTTTTAATTATTTATTAGAAGTTTTTTGATTGAATAGAGTAGGAAAAATGTTTAGAGACAACCGCCATAGCTTTTCTTATAGATCCATTTCGGAAGCTGCTAGGCTTCTTCATCATAGGAAATTTGGCACGCATTGCTAACCATTAAGCTAACAATACGCTGGTTTTGATATCATCAAAGCTCCTAGTTCTATTCTTCTTTAACATATGAATGAACCACTTCCGCCATTTGACAGTTAGTAGTGTGATCATGATGGATTTTTTTTTTAATTTTATTTCATTTTATTTTATTTTATTTTGGCTTATATAATTTTATTGTATTTCATTTAATTTTATTTAATTTTATTTTATTTTATTTTATTTTATTTAATTTAATTTTATTTTATTTTATTTTATTTTATTTTATTTTATTTTATATTATTTTATTTTATTTTATTTTATTTTATTTTATTTTATTTTATTTGGTTTTTAGTTTATTTTGCTTTATGTTATTTTAATTTATTTTGTTTTATTTTATTTTATTTTATTTTATTTTATTTTATTTTATTTTATTTTATTTTATTTTATTCTATTTTATTTTGTTTTATTTTATTTTATTTAATTTAATTTTATTTTATTTTATTTTATTTTATTTTATTTTATTTTATTTTATTTTATTTTTATTTTTATTATATTTTATTTTGTTTTATTTTATTTTATTTTATTTTATTTTATTTCATTTCATGTTATTTTATATTATTTTATTTGGTTTTGTTTTAGTTTACTTTATTTAATTTTTTTTTTTATTTTTAGCGAAGGTTAATATTTGGCTTCAGCTGAGTTATTAAAAATTTTACTCGTATTTTGCATATATGTTTTCACGCTCATCAATAAAGAACCGACTGCAATGAAATTAATATGTTTCTCACTTTTATTTTCTGAAAGTCTACCTTAAAATTTAGGACAAATTCTTGACCAACTTTACTGAACATACGAATAGTCAATATAACATAGTTATTACCTAATATACTCGTATGACTGCACTACATACATTCCTAAGTTAATGCTTCATACACAGCCTTGAGCTGCAATATTTTTATTGAACACCTATTAGTTAGTGAAAAATTTATTTAATGTACATATTTATTGATTTATAAAAATAACTATGTTAATATATACATATATATGTAATTTATTAGAATTCCAATCATGTTGCGCTAGTTATAATGTTTATGACAAAAAAGTTGATCAATAATAACGCTTTGTATTCATACACGGCGAAAAAATTTGTTGAAGTTGCAACGCTAGGTGCAATCGACTAGGTGGCACACTGACCGAGATATATTGAAAATTCATTTTAGATGAATTTGAAATCTTGTGATACATTTTTAAGTATCTTGGTACATAGATAAACATTTCGAGACCATGCAACACGATGTCCACTAGACGGTGCACTAATAGAAATAATTTAAAAATCTTGAAAAGCAGGAGAGACTTCGAACTTTTCACATAGTCCAGAGCACGATGACGATATATTCTATAGAAAACAAAATTCCGCTAGGTGGCGCCTGATAACGGTAGATTATCAAGAAATTTCGGTTGGTGAAGCACTCATCGAGCAATTAAGAAAATCCTCTCGAAATTGGGAACCTTGCTGTCGATTTTGGAGTAACTTCTCGGCGACCTAAAAACTTGATATTAAGAACATAGTTGGAGACACAGTGACAATAAAAAACGAAACTCCGCTAGGTGGCGCGATGACTGAGGTAAGTAAGCAGCTCTGAAAAAAACGAGTGGGAATCTTAACATCGATTTTCGCGCAACTTCTAGGTGAGCTATAGACTTGAAGCGTCGGCTGCTTATTAGAACCAAGGTAGCGCACTTATCGCGCTATTTGGAAAATTGCAATAAGGGCTGCTTTTCTTGGTACTTGAATGTTTTTTGATATGTGCCGCTCGGTGGCTCGGTCTATAAATTGAGTTTTAAAATTTGCTTGTGCGATTAGTTTTTCCGTGTACTCGTAATTTCCTATTCATATTTTATTTTAGAATGCAAGCAGATAATTTGAATATCATAAGCCTTGCCTAACTAATTACGTCTAAACATATTAATTATTTATATTAATTTTAACTTATTAGTTTACCTGTTATTTTAAAGTGCTTGTAATTAATTATTCAATAATAATGCACTCATCAGCTTGACACCTTATCTTGATACTGGTTTTGTCAAGGAGTGCGACATATTTCCGAGAAAACAATTCTCGTTGCTTGATTTTTAATTATTTTGCATTCGCAACAACGCCACGCATGCGCAATTATTTTCGCACATATTTGTCTACAGAATTTATAATAATTGCCAACATAAATTCATAAGGTGCTAAATGAAGTGAGAATGTATTCCGGTACAGTGTTGCATTTTTAGTTAGTAACTTTAACATTTATTTATCACTTAATTTTTTATTTATTCATGCGCTCACTTCAAGCTGACTCTAATGGTTGTAGAAACTTGGCTCACCTGCATGTTTACTTAGAAAAATATATTTTACATATATATTTACATAAATGAATTCACGAAGCGCGTGCTCTTGTTGTTGTTGCCCACGTTTCTAAAGTTGCCACATTGCTAGCTTTGTTGCTTTATCAGTTCAATGTGTGACTTCAGCATTGACTTTGTCAACTTAACGTGCTATGCAACCCTACTATCGTCTACTAGTACCTGCCAATCAGCTATTTACAGCACATTTACGCATTTCACAAACGATCTTGCTTGTTGTCAAAGTCGCTTGGCAGGGTCTATCGTCGACTACTTGTCTGGCATTCTGTTTGTTTAACTATTGGGCATAAGCGAATGGCGTGATTTGCTTGGCCAGTATGTCACCTTGTTGTGAAAATGTTTTGTCTAACGCGCCTTTGTATTAGTGGCTTTGGTTCAGTTTCTGACATTTGAGGCGCGAATGATTAAGTTCAATGACATAGGTATTTGTTCAGCTGTGAAAACAGTTAGTTAACAGTTTCAAAGAAGGACGTCGCTGAAACTACTGATACGAATAATTCCATAATCTAAAATGCGCAAAAGGGATTTAGTCCAATTAGACCTATAGGTTAACTCGCAAAAAAAAAAGAACAAGTACTCTTCGAACCAAGTAAGGAAGTCTAAGTTCGGCTGAAACCGAACATTATATATTATAGCATACCAATTTACTCAGGTCTGTTTTAATACTTTTCAGTTCGTATTCGTAAGCCAGAGGATTGTTACAAATAAAAACATTTCTGTTATGAGCTTTGAGGGGTAAATAAATTTATTTGTATATAAATAGCTTCCCTACCAATCACTCCTAACCACATTTTTTCAAAATACCAATACATGCACATTTTTTGTTTGAAAAATTTGCGTTCAAATAGACAGACGGACAGACAGACATACGGAGAGACGGACATGTCTAAATCGACTCGGATCATCGTCTTGATTATTTTATTAGACTTATTGATGGGCTTATCTCTTCTTTTTCTCATGATTACAAACATTTCATGCTCATGAAAGGTATGAAAATCAAAAAAGATTTATAAGTTATATATTGCAGTGGGGTATTACCTACTTGCCCGGATATTTTGCCTGTATGTTATCCGATTTGCTTAATTTTTGGCAGGAGTATACTACATCTTAATGAAAAGCAGCTGATTCATTTTGATTGCAATATCTAGTTGAAACTAAAAGAAATCGTGTTTTAAGAAAAGCAGAATTTGTATGCTGAAAAGTGGGCGGCGCCACGCCTATTTCCCCAGAATCCACAAAATTTTTTTGAGGTCGAGTTTTGCTCAAAAAGTTTATTATGTGCGCAAGATCTTATTGACATAGTTTCCGTAGCTTTGGAAATATAGCGTTTTAAGTTTTAGAAAAAAAATTTTCAGAGCTATGTTAAAAAACTGGGAGTGGCCCTTAACCGACTTCGCCCATTTTTACAGTAAACAGTTACCATTATATATTCAACGTTTTCGCCAAATTCCGTTTCGACAAAGCAATTTTTGCCGGAGTTATGGCTTAGAAAAGTTTTGTGGAATAATCCACTATAAAAGTGGCGGGAAAACGCCCATTTTCGAAAATTTTCCGTTTTCGGATTAAAGCTATTTTAAGAAAAGTTATTGTGTATTAAATATATCTATGATCATTTTCAAAATCTTTTTTCGGAACATTCCTTGTATTAATGTAAATATAAGTATGTGCGCAAAATTTCGTTTCGATATCTTAAACGGTTTTTGATTTATGATTAATAATGTTTCAAAATTGCTTTAATCAAAATTGGGCGGTGCCACACCTATTTTTAAAAATTTCTTGAAGAATTTATTTTCTCCCCTAATGTTAATGTACACACCAAATGTTATCCTTATAGGTGTATTATGTTCTGAAAAATCCCTTTTTTTGTATTTTCGATAATATTCTATACATAAAAAGTGGGCGTGGCTATCATCTGATTTCGAATATTTATACCTTTCATGAATATGAAATGGTATGTTAACTTTGCTCCGATGTTTGTAACGTTTAGAAATATAAGAGATAGACCCACCATTAAGTATACCAAATTGATCAGGACGATGAACTGAGTTGATACAGCCATGTCCGTCTGTCCGTCCGTCTGTTTGAACGCAAACTAGTCCCTCAATTTTTGAGATATCTCGATGAAATTTGGCACACGGATGTATTTTTGTATTATATTAGACATTTGTCGGATCCGGTATAATCGGGTCACTATAGCATATATCTCTCATACAACCGATCGTTCAAATAAGAGGATTATGACCATTTCTCCCTCATTTTTAAAGATTAAAACTTGAAACTTGGTGAGATCATTTCTTATGGATAGCAAAAGATTTCGTAAAAAAATCCCCAAGAGCGGAGCTATATATAGTATATATCCCATACAACCGATCGTTCAGATAAGAGGATTATGGCCATTTATCCCTCATTTTAAAAGATTAAAACTTGAAACTTGGTGAGATATTTGCTAACAGATAACAAATAAAGCTTATTATAAAAGAAAATTAAATGGTGTTTCGTAAGGGGTTTCTCCCTAAATTTGTACAGGCATTGTTAAAGCAAAGTGTTAGTTACGAACTACGAAGTGAACATACCAGTAGGACAAGAATAGGTAAAAGGACAATATCTTCTTCTTAAAATGGTCACTTAAACGTCTCGACGAATTTGATCGTCCAACATAGCTCACCAGTCGTTTCTACGTTGCGACAACTGGCGCCAATTGGAGACCCCGCATCTTCCACGGGCGGGTGCCGATAGAATACCTTCTGGGCCGCAGTTCTTCGTTCATTCGCACGAAATTTTTCTTTGTATTTCTAGGCTGACATTATTGTTGGTGTTAATGCTGGTTTCTAGGTAAACGAAGTCCTTTACTACAAGGTGGCGCAAAAGTAAGCTTCCAATGTTCAGCATATCGGTTGTGGCACGTGCAGTGTGTGCTGTTGCACCGTCTTGTTGGAACCACATGTTTTCCAATCCCAATTCATCAAGTTGCGGCAAAAAGAACTCGTTGATCATTGCTCTGTAGCGCTCACCATTCACAGTAACCGTTTGGCCCCGACCGATTATTGGTCAAATAAATAGTCAGCAATATTCCGCGTTCTGGAGCAGTGTAGCGTAACATTGTTTATTAACGTGTATTTCGCATGTGTTTACTACACAAATGTCAAAACAGAACTGACTTTAGGGGCCAATCGCAAAATTTATAGCATTTTCTGATAGGAGGATTACTTTTGCGCCACCTTGTATATCACAATTATGGCTGCCAACAGGGGCGTGGTTGACAAGATCCAAATGCTTGATGACCCGTAAGTTCGACATCCACTTTCATGAAAATTGGTGGACGCTTTATCAGCACTTGTAGTCATTTAAAGCTGTGGTAGGCCCTGGCACACAGATGAACTTAACTTAAATAGATATCAAAGGTTTTAGTAATGACTAACAAATTTTCTTTCAACTATAGCGCGTCCATCCTCCTCCTGTTTTGTTTTTTTCAAATCCAATGTTCTCCCCCAAACTAAAGAAAAAATTATCTTTAACTTTTTTACACTTTAAGAAAATATTCTTTATAAATTATAGTATTTAAATGATTTCTATTATAACAGTCATTTGAATTTTTAAATGAAAAGAGAATGCATAATCGCATATTGGCGTCATGAAAGTATTTGTATGCAATCAATCTATTTCTATATTCGTTTGAATACTTAAAGTCAGATTGTTATATTCCCGTCATTAAAAACATAATAAAAGCATTTTTGTATATTCCAATTTTCGTATAAATAATTTATGACGTCATTGCGAAAACAATTTACATTGAAATTCCTTGACGCAAAAACTGCATATCAACGCAATCATATATAAATATGGATATATAACTATGTATGCATCGATGAACGTGTACATTCGCAGTTAGGTACTTAGTTACCTGCATTAACCGATTAATTAATTATTAACTTAAATATTCAACAAATTGCAGTAATTGTTGACAACTAAAGCATTTTAGACATAATGCCAATTACAACATACCATCATATAAACATACAGATATACAAACATCTGTTTGTTCATACTACTGCAGGGAACTCAGGAACTGGCGAGACAAATATTTGTATCAGAAGTAGCTTTAGAGTGGTTAGGAACTACTTCGATAGCAACAAAATTCACTTTAAAATTTATTTGAAAAAAATTAATTGTAGTGTGGTAACAAAATTCGCTTTATCGTGTTTTGTAAATATTTTTGTGGACAGAAAATACCACAAATTTTGTACACATACTAGTTCACAAAAACTAATAAACAATATAAGCACTTTTTTACACGAAGTTTCGTTCACGTTTGAATTTTATTCTCGTTGCCATATACGCTAGAATCCAGGTTACATGAACTGCACTGCCAACGGTTACGATTTTCGGTTAAATAATCTTCCAGGTACAAAATTACCGGTTACGCACAGTATTGAACCGTTAAAAAAAGTTTCGTGTTTCAGCAAATAAAATAGTAATAGTTTGTTTCATCATTTTGTAAATTGATCTTTAAATGCGGTTACGAATTTTTTGTCGGAGTTACCACAGGCTAGGTAAAATAAATATACTTTTGAACTGGTTCGGAACTATTGAAAAATGGCGTAGTAAAGTACTAGTTCGAAGGTGTTCGTTTTATGAAGTGGCTCAGAACTATCACAATAGAGGGGCCAAAATCACTATGTGGAGTTTAGGTCTGGTTCGGAACCAACGACGTAGTACCAAAAAAGGAACTACATCCAAACTCTGAAATATTTAACTAGTTCGGAACTGTAATAAAGGTAATACAGCGGAGAGAATTGCCACAGCATAAGAAATTGCCATGTCGAATTCGCCAGTGCAAAATAGATTAGGGACGATTTGATTTTAGGTTCTTTATTTGGTTTTCTTTTATTTTATTTCATTTTATTTAAGTTAATTTTTTTTAATTTTTGTTATTTATCTTATTTTAATTTCATTTAATTAAATTAATTTTATTTTATTTCATTTTATTTTATTTTGTTTTATTTTATTTTATTTTCTTGCATTTTATTCTGTTGTATTTCATTTTATTTTGTACTATTTTATTTTATTTTACTTTCTTTTATTTTATTTTATTTTACTTTTTTTAATTTAATTTTATTTTATATTATTTAAATTTATTTTATTTTATTTAACTTAACTTCTTTTCTCATCTTACACTACCTATCCTTCTGGTCCGTCTAACCCTTGATCTTGCCTGCCCTTTTCCTTTATTATTCATATTGTTTTTCCTCTTACTATTTGTCTTATTCACTTCTCTCTCTCCTTTGTCTCTCCCTCCACTTTTTACTATGCTTATAGATCTTTATATCCCTAGATTTTTTCAAGTAGACTACTACACACCGCCCTCTTTTTTAGAGTGAATCGCTATATTTCCGGTCTGATGGTCTGAACATAAGAGAAAGGGAGATTATTCAGCTATGTGTGGGTAGTTGCTGCTCTCTAAGCAGGCAATGCGTGAAATTATTGATAAGTCTAATGTCACGGATATGTCATTATAAAATTTGAATAAGTGAAACCGGCTCACCTAATTAGCTGCTTTGCTTTTTCGAAATTTTTATTTTTTTATCTATATATTTACATATATGTATGTAGGGAGATATTTATTTGGAGATGCCTTATATTGAATAACAACAGTCCATCACTTCTTTCCCCTAAACTTTAGCTCAAATATGTTTTTAATTACGATCGCTCTCTATGATTCGTTTAATTTTGCAAATAATCTCAAACTTTTAATATGCACAAATAATTTTACAGCACAACTAAAATGTATTATTCATAGAGCCTGCGAAATGGCCGGATGAAGTCATGAAAAACTAAAACTCTTTCCTACGAAGATCTTATTTTTATTGCTCGTATTTTCTACTTAATTACTACACGGAGTAAATGTCTGACTTTATGGGGTCCTTATTTTATACCAACTAGATGCAGTTACATATGTACATGCATACATATAGACACTCTTTGTTGTTATATATATATGAAAAACTCTATGTTGGGGAGCATTAGTGCACATATTTAAAGCAATCAAAATAACATTGTAAATTGCATTCCAGCAAACATTCATATATGCATACATCAATACATATATATGCACATTTGAGTAATATTTATAATCAAAATTTATACAATGTAATTTTTTACGACATCAAACTGCATTTTCAAGTCAATAAAAAGTAATAACTAGATGCAGACGATGCGATTCAACAGAGCACGCATTCATACGTATATGTGTGTGTGTGTGTGCGTCACAGCGGCTCCCAAGTAATTAAAACGAAAGGAAATAGTATATTTTCTATTCCACAATTATTAAGTGCTTACTATATTATATGCAAGTATATGGCTGTGAGTGTGTATGTGTGAATAGAAATGCCTTTGCAATTTTTAAGGATAAGAGCATAAAAATAAAAGTTATTGGGCATAAAACTTCGAGTTCCAAGGGGCGTAGACAGAATAGGGACGAGGGGCCAATTTCGTATTTTCAATGTTACTTTTGCTTGTTATTTTCGAAGTTGAGGTCTGGCCCACGGTCAATGTACAGTGGAACTCACTAACTTTCAGCGATGTCTTTTAACAAAATTAAAGTTTCAGAATTTTTATTAAAAAGGTTAGTGAATTCCACTACAGCCGATTAAATAACACGAATATCTAAACAAATCATAAAACAAAACTGTCTTTTTCAAAATGTCGTTAAGGGTTGCGACCTGCAAATTAATGACACATATACGGATGCGACCCATGATAGCTTTTGCACCGATCAGCAAGGTGAGACGAGCATAAAAGTCGGGCGGCGTAAAAAAATGCGTGCCGCGACAGTGGAACTAGCACCATCAGCTCGTACCTGATCCACAACTAGAAAAGCAATATCATCATTGGCAACGCTCCTATAAACTTAGCTTTTAATAGTTTAAGCATTAAATAATGAGTCAGTCCAAGGCAACTTAATCATAATAAACACAATCTAACAAACAGACGCTACTTTACAGAAATAGCTGATGAGACGGCCAGGGGGCATACATGAGGCAGACCACTCCTCTGCTAAGGAAAATCGAAGAACATTCTTTTAAAACAACGAATTTACTATGGGCCTACCGGTATGACTGTGAATTCTCACGGTCCATATCGCTATGTTTAGACATAAAAAGCTTTCTTATCAAACTAAACAAATCTGCCTCAAGGGTACTTACAGGTATCATTACAGGACATTGTGTTACCTCACCAATGCGTATGCCAACAAGTTCCCTATGTAGAAGCTGTCAGGATGAGGAGGAATTCATCACTTTTTTTGTAGATGCCCAGGTCTAAAGTCAAGGCATCTCAGATTTCTGGGAGCACGTTTTTCGACAGTCTGGCAGAGGTGAGGGGATTGAATCTTTCTCTCCTTATCGTGTATATATTTGAGAGTAAATAGTTCAAAAAGGATAAAGTGAGTAATATTTGGTTGGCCTAACGTGTCCCCACCCGACACGCAATAAGAGTATTCAAAATTGACATAAGTGTCTCCGAATGGAGGCTTTGGATGTCCCATGCGCACTCTCTTAACCTAACCTAACCTTACAGAGGTAGCTGAATAATAAGCTGTGGTCAAGTGGTACCTTACTCCGATGTCTACAAAATGTGTTTCTAAGCATTATGGGGATTGCCCATCATGGTCTCAGAGCTACTTTAATCAGTTGATCAGTTAGTATAAAGAATGCGAATTATGAATAAATCAAACAAAAACGGAAAGGGTGGGTTCTTTAAGAAACTATAAAGTTTCGATCTTCAGCCAGTTATGAATAATTTAAATTTTTCTTTTCAAACGAACGTGTTTTAGAAGTGGTATTCCAAGAGAAGAGCAATGAAGGAACTTTGTAAGTTCATAATTACCAAGTTTCCTGATAATTGAAACAAAGTCACATCAAATCTTTCTCATAAATTAATTTAAGTCAGCTAGAAAAGCTTGAAGGTAGTTTTACAGACCGTTTTTGGCTAAAATTCAAAGCACTTTATGGTTTAAAATCTGTAGCTGTCAATAAAAGCATAACCATCTTTGCTTACAGTCAGAAGTTCTTATATTTTACTTCTCCGAAATATAACGAAAAAGGGGCTTTTTGGTGCCGAAGTAAGTCTCACAATATTCCACCTCACCTATACAACTAAGTCATTTGGTTGAGTTAAAAAAAAATAAAAAATTCGTCCATATAAAGTCCAGGCGCAACTTTGCTACGCCCCTGTAAAATGCATATGCCTGCACGCCTAGATATCAACATACCAGTGATGCAACGAATGTGCACTTTTATTTATCTGCGAATGTTGTATGGGGGTGACGGAGGTACGAATTATAATGTCGGGTAGTTTTGGAAAAAAAAAATGTGATTGGGATGATCGAAACTGCGCTATTTCTTTAAATTTGACCATGTTCGGTGGAAGGAAGCTAAACACCTTGAGCTTTATGGGGTTAGGCGCTTAGAATACACCTGGCGGTAGGTATGCCTGTAGTAAAAGCAAATAAAATCCACTGCCGCAAGGTTCGTTTAGGTCAAACAAAACGCTCCCGCCCTCCCGTTGGGTTAGTATCGAGAGATGCTAGTACCATGTCGATATCCGGCAAAAGAATGTCGACACATCGTAATAGTCGCCTAAGCTTTCGAGCATTGTTTTTGTGGTACGGCCCTATTAAATTATAAATTCTTTAGCCTTAACTTTTATTTTTATGTAACTTTTTGATTAGTTCGAAACTTGAAACATGAAAGTGTTGAAGAGAAGAGTCCCCCCATGATCGAGATATATTGAAAATTCGGCTTTGATGGGTTCACAGAAAGGAATAAATGGTTTCGTTTGATTGATACTCAAAGGATTGCAAACTGATTTTAAGCTGAGTCGACAACTAGTACAAGAAATATCTCGTTTTCGTTCAAAATGAAAATCCACGTAGAAAAAAAATTGTGAATATCCTGTCTCATTCTAATACAAACCACTTAATTTTTAGGTAAAATGTTTAACAATAATTTTACTTAAATAACAAAAGTAGTTTAAAAACATTTTATCAAATTTATAGCTTTCCATTGGCTTTCGAGGGGAGCCCTCTAGATCAGGGACCCCCGATAATGATTATTTTTATATTTTTAATGAAAAAAATCAAAGGCTTCCCAGTATCGTCAGACAGTTTAAAGTATATGAACGTGCATGTCTCGTCATGCTCAACGGAAATCGGCATTGAGCGAAACCTATATAAATTACATCTAATCAATCTTTTTCGAGTTTTATTTTTATTTTTTTTCATGAAAATAAAACTTATTCATTGAAAAAAATTAAATTTTAAGTTTTAGTTTTTTTCACAGTTCGAAAGACTCAAAAAGCCATTTTGCATGCCAACCTATGTACATATACATATGTACAAGGTGGCGCAAAAGTAATCCTCCTATCAGAAAATGCTATAAATTTTGGGATTGGCCCCTAAAGTCAGTTCGGTTTTGACATTTGTGTAGTAAACACATGCGAAATACACGTTAATAAACAATGTTACGCTACACTGCTCCAGAACGCGGAATATTGCTGACTCTTTATTTGACCAATAATCGGTCGGTGAAAAACGGTTACTGCGCAAAAGTAATCCTCCTATCAGAAAATGCTATGAATTTTGCGATTGGCCCCTAAAGTCAGTTCTGTTTTGACATTTGTGTAGTAAACACATGCGAAATACACGTTAATAAACAAGGTTACACCACACTGCTCCAGAACGCGGAATATTGCTGACTATTTATTTGACCAATAATCGGTCGGGGCCAAACGGTTACTGTGAATGGTGAGCGCTACAGAGCAATGATCAACGAGTTCTTTTTGCCGCAACTTGATGAATTGGGATTGGAAAACATGTGGTTCCAACAAGACGGTGCAACAGCACACACTGCACGTGCCACAACCGATATGCTGAACATTGGAAGCTTACTTTTGCGCCACCTTGTATGTGTCTAAAAATATAAATACGAGATTATACCAACCAATATATATGATCGATTACTTGCCAAAAAGGCTTTTTAAGTTTTTCGATCCGTTAATAAAATTAAAACTCAAAATTTAATTTTTATTTAAGGAATAAGTTTTATTTTCATCAAAAAATAATAAAATAAAACTCATGTTAAGACATACGTTTTATTTTCGATCAGAAAAAATAAACATAAAAAAAATAAAACTTGAAAATACTATTATTTTTGATTTTTATTTAAAAAAATAATGATCAAATAATGATCAAATAGCGAGTTTTATAATAAAACTCATAACAGGTACGGTCGCTGCTCTAGATTATAAACACCTTTATCATCAACTATTTATTCAAAAATAAATTGGACCCACCACAAAATATTAAGTAAAATTTTTGTTGTAATTTTGTTGTTTTATAAAGTACAAATTCTATTCTCATGTTAAGCGCAAGCAAACATTTTTCAACCCACCCTAATGCTAGATCCAAATTTAATGTTCGTTTAGTGCCAAGCTCGGTCAAAATTTCAAGTAAATTTCTAAAAATAATAATTGAGCTAAATTGGTTCCAGCTTCGTATTCAGCATGTCGAAAGCGAAAGCCTTGCTCAATACATTCGTTGCAAAATTAAAGCAAAACAAGTAAGGAAAGGGCTGTCTTCGACTGTGCCGAAGACTTTATACCTTTCATGAATACGCATCACGGTTTTAAGAGTCCGATCCTTACTTACAATTAGTACAAACTCTGCAAAACTGATAATTTAAAGATACATAGCCCAAACCACATTTATCGGAACAATCGATTGTATGGGAGCTATATGTTATGTTGATCCGATCTGGGTGATTTTCACTAAACTCATTGCATATACATATAATATGTACCAAATGTTCAAAATTTTACGTTCCTAGCTTTTTAATTACAAAATTTATAGCCCAAAACCCATTTATCGAAACAATCGATTGTATGGGAGTTATGCGTTGTATTCGTCCGATCTTGCTGGTTCCGACAAATGATTAATGCTTTGCAAAATGTCTGCCTCTTACCAAATTTAATCTAGATATTTCTAAAACTGAGGGACTAGTTTGCGTTCAAACAGGCAGACGGACGGACAGCCGGGCATGGCTGAATCAACTCAGCTCATCACCCTGATCATTTCGGTAACTTATTGGTAGGTATATCTCTTCTTCTTCTCATATTTAATACAAACATCGGACCAAAGTTATAACCCCATTTCATGTTCATGAAAGGTATAATAAAACTCTAAGAAACTTTCAGACAGCATTTTTTGCGCACCATGAATGCCAATATTAAACAAATGCGAAAGATCCGAATTTGCGAATGAGAATGTTTGCAACATTTCTACAACATACCTCTACACATGGATATGTACATATATGCGAACTATTAAAGTAATTAATATAAAATCTTTTCTTTCTTTCCATTTTAGTCAACGGCATTACAAACGAACTCATAAAATCAGCCAATCCGTGAAGCGATTGTAATGCAACTTTGTTGCCAAATAATAAAAGAATTTTTTTTTAATTTTTTTTCTTTATGTGTAAATAATAGTTATTTGTGTTGTTGTGATTTCTTATTCTACAACAATTTTTTTTTTTGTTTAACTTTTAAAACAGCTTTTTATTGCTCCGCGCCACATGCATCAGCATCATTGTGGCTCACGTAAAGGTGTCCGCCAACCGTCCATCCAACGCTGGTTGCGTGGCAAAAAGGCAGTAAAGCAAGAACTTTTAAGAACTAAATGCTAAAGAGTACAACAACAAACCAAGGTAGAAGGAATACTAGTGGGAATGAGCTGAGATGCCTTTGCGCGCGTTGTGAAATGTTCGCATTACCATTCACCGTGTCATTTCACTGCCGTGCGCTGCTTTAGTCTTCTTTGTAGGAACAGCTTACAGCTTTTCATTTTCTTTAGATTACATTTTATTTTCATTTTCATGTCGCATATCATTAGTGTTAACCATTAAATGGTAATAATCATTCTAATATTGCTATGACAATGTTGCCGAAAAGCAGCTGGCAATGCTGGTTGTACAGTAAGCGGCAGGGGGACGACGCAGCGACGCATGCGCACTTAAGTTTTTATGACTCGAATTGAATATAAAAGCTGCAACAAAATCTAGCCAGCCCTTAGGGGTGTTAATAATTTCTACTAGTTAGCTAACGATATGAAATGCTTTAATGCAGATTTTTAATTCATCTGCTGTGAGAAAGAATATTTATTCTCTTTACTATTTTATATCTTTTAGATTTAATCAATTTCAGATCTTGCACCCATTTCGTGTTGAAGTCTAGACACGCTAAAGGCTTAAGGTACTTCCTCTCATATCAGAATTATGGTAATTCTTTGAACCCCCAGAAGTAGCTAAATAGTGCCTTAGGTTGGCTGCAGTATAATATTGACAACGGGCTCGTACACCTCCACTGATGTGCTATGCTCCCAAGGCTGTCTCCTAAATCTCTGCAGGTAAACAAGTAATAAGTGTGAGGCCGAAAGGCCTGAGTTTAAAGAACCTTATATATTCGAGTGAGACGAACTGGTCGTGGAATCAATTTGCTTAATTTCGCATCCACTCATAATGAGTGTGCCATCGACACTAACCTCAGCAACTGATTAGTCCTGAATAACACTCATGATAAAAATATCGGAGAGAAGGATTTTGCTTTAGATGCCTGATTTCAAAGTAACTTGAAAGCCCCACCGAGTTGAAAAAAACAGGATAAAGAACAGTTCAGTTCGATGAGAAGATCAGTCCATTTCGACAAGTAATAAAACAAAAAATTTCGGCTAAGATTCCGTAGATTCACTTACATCTAAATCGAGATATCTATGCAATGTCCTAGCAAAATCTGCCACACCGCAAGAGCTCGCATCTGGAGAGATAAGACCTATTGAACCCTAGGAGTTGCACTTATCGCTTGGTGTCGAGCACTGCTTCTAAAGTGCGATCCTGAATGTCAAAATATGCAGAAGCTGGAGTTTATTGTAATGGATATAATCGTCATTCCATATAGGAGAAAAGGAAAAGTTAATTGACGAACCACCCCTACGCTGAATTTTTAGTCAATACTCGCTACTTAAATATCGTGACGGGGCATGATATTCATTCATCTATTACTAGCTTAGAGCAACAAACGTTACGTGAGAAGTGTTTGGGTGGAAGATGCGTTCAAGAGAGATAATAAATTTTTTCGCCAATGAAGCTGAAAAGCAGCTTCTAAAAAAATGTTTTATTTTGAGACGATTTCCGTAAACATTGTGTAGAAACTTTTCTGAGATGAACCTTTGGGAAACACCATTCAGAATGAATTGAATTGAGAACAGCTTCGTGAAATTATTTAAAGAATATTTTTTCCTCAACGAAGTCTGCTATATCACTAGCTAACAGCCTACATATCAAACAAGGAACTTTTAAGGTACGTAAAAGTTTAATTCCTAAGCACTAAAATTTTAGTTTAATCAATTCGAAGACTATGCAAGGCCCTTCCCCCTTGCGCTTCGCCCTAAATAAGGAAAAACTAAACAAATAACAATTACAAAAACAACAACAGAACATTTAGAAATACAAAACTGCATACATTTTCATTTCCTTAGCAATTGTTGTTTTTTCCGTTTGTTGTTGTGCTTTATTTTAAAATTCACTACAATTGCCGCTACACATTTTAACTGCCATTTTTTGCTGTTGTTGTGTTAGTAATAAATGCAAGCAATAAAATGTGTAAGAAGAAGAAGAAAAGTACAAAATGTGCAAGTGTAAGACATGCTGCGAATGTGTGCGACTGTACTATGGGCCAGAAAGCTGGGTTCTGTGGTAAAAAGTTAGCAAAAACACAAAAATTGCAAGAACAGTTACTGCTGATTAAATGAGTATGTACGAGGTGTGTTCAAAAAGTATCGCGAATTTTGTGTTTTTTCAAAAATTATTTATTTATTCATGAATATCTATTTTGTCCCCTTCAAAGTAATCCCCATGAGATATTATACACTTGTGCCAACGGTTTTTCCAATCTTCGAAGCACTTCAAAAAATCATTTTTTTGTATCTTGTTCAGCTCCTCCTTCGATGCCGTCTTTATCTCGTCAAGAGAAGCGTAACGTCGTCCTTTCATGGGCCTCTTCAGTTTAGGGAACAAGAAAAAGTCACAGGGGGCCAGATCTGCGGAATACGGTGGCTGCGGCATCATTAGTGTGTTGTTTTTGGCCAAAAAGTCGCGCACAAGCAACGATGCGTGAGCAGGGGCGTTATCGTGGTGCAAAAGCCAATTTTTGTTCTTCCACAAATTCGAGCGTTTCTGGCTGATTGCTTCGCGCCTATTGCGCATAACTTGCAGGTAATATTCCTTATTGACCGTTCTTCCCTGTGGCAAGAACTCATGATGCACCACGCCCCTGCAATCGAAGAAAACTGTCAGCAAAACTTTCACATTCGACCGAACTTGGCGCGCTTTTTTCGGTCTTGGTTCGTGCGGCAGCTTCCATTGAGATGATTGAGCTTTGGTTTCCACGTCATAACCATAAACCCACGATTCGTTACCAGTTATGACCCTCTGGAGCAAATTTGGGTCGTCGCGGACAGAGTTTAACATCTCATTAGCAATGTTCATGCGATGCTGTTTTTGGTCACAACTGAGCAATTTTGGTACGAATTTCGCGTAAAAATCGAAGACGATCCAAAACACGTGCAAGCAAAGCAGCTGTCAACAATTAACTGAACATTCAAAATGGTCGAGCTTGTCAGCATAAGTGAGAGACATGAGTACCAACATAACGCCACAAAAAATTCGAAATTCGAATATACGTAACCAGCGAAAATTCAAAATTCGCGATACTTTTTGAACACACCTCGTAGTATTGGAGGCTGGTGATATGGAATATGTTTTTAAACTTGTAAAACACAAATGTTTGAAAAATTTTTACTACTGCCTTTGGAAAATGTATTTAAAAGTTTATTTTATGTAAGGCAAAAAAAAAAAAGACGTCAATCTAAAGCAGTTCTGTCTCCATGTAGTTTTATAGTCAATACTTTTCAAAGCACTACTAATTGCTTCTCCAACCCAGCCACAGTTAAATGCTTATGGAAGGGGCATTGTCGGTGGTAAATTAGTCACTTTTTAAATTTTGCATTCTTTTTTCAACATTTCTTATTTACTAGTAATCGTGTCCCATGCTGCAAAAAAAAAATTCGTAAATAGAATAGAATAGAATAAAATAAAATAAAATAATTTTGTTGTTGGTTTTACGGTCTGTTCATTTTACATATTTTTGTAAGTATAACGAAATAGTACTATAACTATAGCCTGTATATGTTTGTTGCTTTCAATTTTTCCTCTAATCAAAAATAATAATAATTAACTAAGAATTATTATTCACTGGTCTTGAGCTCGTTATACTTACATAAAATAAAATAAAATAAAAAAAAAAAAAAAAAGAATACAAAAAAAAAATAAAATTAAGTAAAATAAAAAAAAAAAAAAAAAAAATATAAAAAATCAAATAATATGAAATAAAATAAAATAAAGCAAAATAAAATAAAATCAAATAAAGCAAAATAAAATAAAATAAAATAGAATAATATAAAATAAAATAAAATAATATAAGATAACATAAAATAAAATATATAAAATAAAATGAAATAAAATAAAATAAAATAAGATAAAAATAAAATTAATTAAATTAAATTAAATTAAATTAAATTAAACTAAATTAAATTAAATTAAATTAAATAGAACAAAAAAAGTAATAATAATAATAGTCAAAAATAAAATAAAATAAAAAATTTAAATTGTAATAAAAGGAAACAAAATATTAAAAATAAAAAAAATTTTATAAAATAGGACAAAAAAAAACAAAAAAAAAATAAATAAAACGAATTTAATTAAGCTATGGCGGGCCAATATATTATTTTTTGTCCATAAAGAGTATAGAAAGTGCACAGGAAAACGCTTCATGATATCTGTTTTAACTCGTATCTTTAGTTTTATCGAGACTTTTGCCCTTCGAGACAAATTGCTTTGCCCATAGTGCTGTGCAAAAGCGGCCAGTAAGTAGTGCAGGTAATGCATTTCATCGCGTTCTCCTTCGTCGCTGTTTCCGCTTCTGTCGCCGCCGCTCTTGAGTTCTTATTCGTGTTGGTTTTCCTATACCATTTGCTAACAACGTGCCCAATTTATGGCCGTAAACTAATTTAACTTTTATAAATTACGAAACACGCATAAACACAATTTTATGCGAACTTTTTATGTGCGTCTTATAGCAAGTAAATATACGTACGTTTGTGTGTGTTGGTGTGTGTGTGTTCGTTTTCTATGTATATTTGATTGTTTGTTATTTGTTGCACGCACATACTGAGGCAAACAACTTTGTTGCAGACCACGCCTGGCGGTCTGAGAAGTTCGTCTGTCAGTCAAAAATTGCTGCAAATGCCGACCCCGCCATCCTTTTGCCCACAATTAGTAGCGCTCACCTATTGTATATACATACAAACATACATATAATAATAGATATATATAAGTATGTATATATTTGCTCAATTGACTTTCTTTTTTCCAGCTCACGTTAGAATTGTTTCGCTACAACGTACTGCAGCACTCCTTAAGTGCTCTCTCATTGTTGCAACAGCTGCTGTCCCCTTGCACTGCTGCTCTTGCCACATTTGCTGCTGCAGCTAAACTTTGTGCAATTTCGGGTGGTCAGACCACCACTGCGCTGGTGATTCCAGGAAGTAATGTGTCTCTATAAAATAATCTGTTCACAGCTGTTTTCATCGCTCGCGATTTTTAATATAGCCGAACACACACACACACGCACAGCCATTTGACTTTTTATTATTTGTGGCATTTTTGCGGGCGTTGAAAATATGATTTTGTCACATTAACAATGCACACACTTACAAACATATTTACATTATGCAGTCATTTGTCAACTGCGGATTTTAACAACAAATTTAATGAGCCTTCCTGGTGGTCAGCTTTTTGAGAGATTTGTTTATGTTTTGCTTTGGCATTATTTTTTTCGTGTTCAAAAATATAAACGTTTTGGTTTTTTTTTTTAAATACTTATGAATTATTAGAACATTAGAAAGTGGGGATCCTGTAGTACAGAACGGCTTGATTTATTTTGATAGTGGGTTTTACAAATCTTTTACGAGTTCATTTGATGAGCATTCGAAAAAACCAGATAATATTGTAATAATAAGTGTTTGTAGCGGCATCAAGTTAATTTCAAAATGAGCTTTAATTAGCACTGCAAAGAAAACACTAGGAGATCATTCAATTAGCCAATGACGAACGCTTTAAAGTCTGTGACTCATTGACCTCGAATTCTTTCTTACCAGCAATGAAAAGAAAAACAACTACAACAAAAACATATAAGGCCTATATTTCCGTTGATGTGCTTGAATTATAATTTCTGAAATTTTTCCTTTGGAGATTTTATGATTTTCAAGTTCTGAAAATAATGATAGTATCTTTACATATAATACAATTGTAACAGGTCGATGTCTGTTCATTGAAGATATTCAAGAAAAACTGATAGGAGAGGTCGTTATTGGACCAGCGGAACCCAAATCACCAATTTTTAGAATTTTTCTCTGTCTGTCTGTCTGTCTGTCCGTCTGTATGATTGAAATATGAATTGATTGATGATATGAAAATGTGGTTTTTTACCATAACGCCCGCGTCATACAAAAACGACTGCATAGAAATGAATGAAACTTTCAATAATCATTCTCTAGACGTCTCTCCTAAAATTTAAGATATCTTTCACCTCGATATTTTACCCGGGTCCCAAGCTATTGCCCTAAATGTGGACCCAGGGTGACTGTATGATTTGTGCTTTTAACGCAGAACAAAGTTCGGCGGGTCAGCTAGTAATACGAGTATATATGTATAAACAGATACTAGCAAACTTGGCCTCGGAACGTATCATAGGTTGAGTTCGATTTAAGTATTTATTTGGAAACAATCAGTGAATCATGTAGATAGAAGAAATAAGCTAACAATTTTGTGTCGATTTCAAATCAAGTATGACTCAATTAAGTTTTCCGAAAAACTATTGAAACCAAACACAAATTATCACACTTCATGCCATGTCAACCTTGTATACAAATCTTCATACCAATTTTCGGTTTCCTAACAGAAAAATTTTCAGCGATGTTGCTATGGGATAGGGGTGCCTCAGATTAACCTTATACGACACTTTCTCGAGTTTTGGTGTTCTTATATAAATACTCCATATTCGTTTTAAAAAACCCACCTTTTCCAATCACCCGCAATCACTCATCCTCTTTACTATAATTTGGCTATACATCTCCCTCACCTATTTTCATGCATCTCAAACTACATCACAATCGTCTCGACGTCACGCTTCTTCGTCATCTCATAAAGGGTGTTTTTTTTACAGGTTTGTTTTTCGAATAGAGATAAAACTGGCATTTTGTGGTCAAATCTGGCAACTCTAATGTCATTTATGTTCAGTTTGGTTTGCCATTTCATCATGAACAGGTTGACAAAAAAACAACGCTTGCAAATCGTGCAAATTTATTTCGAAAATAATGGTTCAGCTCGCGAAGTTTACCGTGAGCTCCGTCCATTTTATGGTCGACATAATCGTCCATCAGAGCAATTAATTCGGTTAACCATGGATCGTTTTCGCACTACGTTTACTCTATGTGATAATACGCATCCGCAGAGACGTCGAACAGTGCGCACCGAAGAAACAATTGCCGCTGTAGAGCAAAGTGTTGAAGAGGACCCGAATGAATCGATTCGCCACCGTGCACAGCAATTGGAGCTTTGTCCATCAACTTTATGGAAGATTTTGCGCAAAGATCTTGGCTTGCGACCTTACAAGATCCAGCTTGTGCAAGAATTAAAGCCGCGAGACCATGCAATGCGTCGTGATTTTGGTGTATGGGCCGAAAATGAGATTGATTTCGATGCTGATTTTCATCGCAAAATTTTGTTCAGTGATGAGGCTCATTTTTGGTTGAATGGCTACGTCAACAAGCAAAATTGCCGCATTTGGAGTGAAGAGAATCCACATGAGACCCTTGAAACGCCATTACATCCACAAAAACTGACTGTTTGGTGTGCTCTATGGGCTGGTGGAGTCATTGGGCCATACTTCTTCCGCAATAATGCTGGAGAGGCAGCTACCGTTAATGGAGACCGGTATAGAGCCATGATAACCGACTATTTTGTTCCCGAATTGGATGGCATGAATGTGGATGAGTTGTGGTTCCAACAAGACGGCGCTACATGCCACACAGCGCACGTCACAATCGATTTATTGAAGGAAACATTCGATGAGCGCATAATTTCGCGGAATGGACCTGTCAATTGGCCACTAAGGTCGTGTGATTTGACACCATTGGATTATTTTCTTTGGGGATATGTGAAGTCGCTCGTCTACACCAACAAACCAGAAACGTTAGGGGAGTTGGAATCCAACATTCGTGGCGTTATTGCCGACATACGGCCCCATATGCTCGAAAAAGTGGTTGAAAATTGGACCTGTAGAATTGGCTTTATTCGAGCCAGCCGCGGCGGCCACATGCCCGAAATCATATTTAAACATTAATGGCATAAAATTATCCTTCCAATAAAGCCAAATTGATGGACCTTGAAACGATTCTCTTGTGTTTTATTTCAATTCGAAGTTCTATACCCCTAAAAAAAACACCCTTTATTTATCTCCGTACTTCCCTCTATCTTAACCGCCATTTTTATCTTCACCTCAATCTTTGTTATTATAAGTTTTGATAAATAAATTTTTTAATTTTTCAGGTATAGCTTAAAATCTGTGCCGTCTGCAAGTCTACTCAAGAATTTTGGCAAAATCATAGCAAAATCGTATAATTTTGCAAGACTTCTATCTCCCTTGTGCTATTTTTTTTTTATCAACTATTCTAAAAATAGGCTTTAAAACATTTTCATCAACCTTTTTATTCAGGAACAATACATATTAGGTATTATTAGCTTGAATAAATAAAAGTAATTTACCAAAACCTTTTGTACAACGAATCCGATGAACTCAAAAAGTGGAGCGACAAAACTAAAGTACCATCAAATATCCATGAAACGAGCTCAAGGCCAAGAATAATAATTTTTCACTTTTTTTTGAATTTTTATGAAAATTATTATTGTTTTTATTTTTTAATAATCATTTTTAATTAATTATAAGAAGTTTTTTGATTGAATAGAGTAGGAAAAATGTTTAGAGACAACCGCCATAGCTTTTCTTATAGATCCATTTCGGAAGCTACTAAGCTTCTTCATCAGAGAAATTTTGGCACGCATTGCTAACCATTAAGCTAACAAAACGCTGGTTTTGATGTCATCTAAGCTCCTAATTCTATTCTTTCTTTACCATAAACATGAACCACCCCCTCCATCTGGCAGTTAGTAGTGTGATCATGATGGATTTTTTGACAGAATCTGTTTTTTCATCAGCAGAACTGCCTTACCGTGTGCTCTCGGTTTTTGTTATTGATTTTTTGTACCAACAACTTTTGTTGATTTTACGGCCTGTACATTTTCAAATATTCATGAAACAAGCTCAAGGCCAAGAATGATAATTTTTCACTTTTTTTACTTTTTATGAAAATTATTATTGTTTTTATTTTTTTAATAATAATTTTTAATTGATTGTTAAAAGTTTATTAATTGAATAAAGTAGGAAAAATGTCTAGAGACAACCGCCATAGGGTGACATAAATTTTTTTTTTAATGGACCATGGAAACAGTTTATTATTCCATATTTCAAATAACTAATATGTGGCCTTCATCAATAAAAACAAATAAAAAATTTAAAACCTTCACATAGAGTTTTATTTAATCATGTTTAGCAGAGGGACTTTTCGTGCTTTAGTTTTGTCGTACACTGTATGTTAAAATACACAAATATTTTTTTGAGTTTCATGGCTATGGCCCCTTCAGGGGGGAGTTCACAGGGATTTTCGTGGAAATTAACCTAAGCATTCGGTTGTAGCTTCGGTCGAGCAGGCTATTTATAATACCTACAAAAAACAACAAGTTAGGACGGCGCTGTCTTCGGCTGTGCCGAAAGCTTTATACCTTTCATGAATACGTGCAAACTTAAATACGCATTGTTTAAAGTTCTCTAAAACTTTGTCAGCAATACATTTAATTTTCTTTAATCTTCCAAAATGAGGGATAAATGGCCATAATCCTCTTATCTGAACGATCGGTTGTATGGGATATATACTATATATAGCTCCGATCTTGGTGATTTTTTTACGAAATCTTTTACTATCCATAAGAAATGATCTCACCAAGTTTCAAGTTTTAATCTTCCAAAATGAGGGATAAATGGCCATAATCCTCTTAGCTGAACGATCGGTTGTATGGGATATATACTATATATAGCTCCGATCTTGGTGATTTTTTTACGAAATCTTTTACTATCCATAAGAAAATGTCTCGCCAAGTTTCAAGTTTTAATCTTCTAAAATGAGGGATAAATGGCCATAATCCTCTTATCTGAACGATCGGTGGTAGGGGATATATACTATATATAGCTCCGATCTTGGTGATTTTTTTACGAAATCTTTTACTATCCATAAGAAAATATCTCGCCAAGTTTCAAGTTTTCATCTTCCAAAATGAGGGATAAATGGCCATAATCCTCTTAGCTGAACGATCGGTTGTATGGGATATATACTATATATCCATAAGAAAATATCTCAACAAGTTTCAAGTTTTAATCTTTTAAAATGAGGGAGAAATGGCCATAATCCTCTTATCTGAACGATCGGTTGTATGGGATATATACTATATATAGCTCCGATCTTGGTGATTTTTTTACGAAATCTTTTACTATCCATAAGAAAATATCTCGCCAAGTTTCAGGTTTTAATCTTCCAAAAGAGGGATAAATGGCCATAATCCTCTTAGCTGAACGATCGGTTGTATGGGATATATACTATATATAGCTCCGATCTTGGTGATTTTTTTACAAAATCTTATGCTATCCATAAGAAAATATTTCACCAAGTTTCAAGTTTTAATCTTTAAAAATGAGGTAGAAATGGTCATAATCCCCTTATTTGAACGATCGGTTGTATGGGAGATATATGCTATAGTGACCCGATTATACCGGATCCGACAAATGTCTAATATAATACAAAAATACATCCGTGTGCCAAATTTCGTCGAGATATCTCAAAAATTGAGGGACTAGTTTGCGTTCAAACAGACGGACGCACAGACGGACATGGCTGTATCAACTCAGTTCATCGTCCTGATCAATTTGGTATACTTAATGGTGGGTCTATCTCTTATATTTCTAAACGTTACAAACATCGGACCAAAGTTAATATACCATTTCATGTTCATGAAAGGTATAATAAGAAAAATTAACCTATATGTTAACATGTCAGAAAGAAAGAGTGCATTAAAGAAGAAGTACTTTAATAATATGTCGCGAAAATGCCTGCAGTTGAACCAACTAGTTGTATCTAACAACTAGTATGATTTAAAATCTACCTAGTCAGTCGTATAAGCTAGCGGTATTTTTAAAATGGAGATGTCCAACAAGGTGTTAATTGTCAGATTTTGCACAAAGATACTCCCTTCTCAAACTACTTCAAAGTAAACCAAAACAATCTTATCTCAAAAATAATAAGTGAAAATTATTTAAATGCTTTCGGACATAGTTGATAAGTACTTGACTCATATAGTAGGGGTGATAAGCAAGCACTGGTGCCGGAAACAATATAATAAGAGTTTTGCTGGTAGTTTTTCAAGTCTTTGCACGCCGCATTCTAGAAAACGCTAAAGTTTTGCTTGTTCAAGTTTTATCTTTTTCGGACTAAATTGGGATGAGTTAAAATCTTCTAAACATGCATTTTTTACATTTCCGTGTTTCACTGCAGGGTACCTGTTTATTTTATCAAGCACATGCTCTCATATTTAGGAATTTACTTGAACTAGTAGGCTTAACATTTATTTTAATTTCTTTAGACCATTCTGTTTTCACTTGCATTCCATAATATTTTATTAATAGGTCGAACGTGTTTGAAAGTCTACACTGAATTGTTTATTTGTTGTAACGATAGTAATTTTTTCGCCTCAAACGTTTCTTATTATATTTTTGTGCAGACATATAAACTCTGTAAACTGGTAATAACCAACAAATTCAATCAATTAGAACTTTCAGGGGAGACTTATGCGTATTGAAACGGTTCACTGAAATAAAGTATTTGAGACGAATTTAAAACATTCATGCTAAATGTTAGTAAATAAATTTGTTTTAAATTTTTCCAAGTCAAGTTAGATCTAGCGAAGTTCTTAGGAAGCAGAAGGAAATCGATTGAGCGCTTTTCAACATTTCCTCCACCCATCTGTGCTCACCGTAACTTAAGTAGAAGTTGAGATTATGGAATGAGATTTGGTATACATTTCACTTTTCGGAAAATGAAATTTGTTTTTGCAACTAAATAGGCAAAATCCAAACCCCATTTTCTTTCATGCAATAGAGAGATAGCTATGTTACTCTATAACTCATTGTTTTATGATCTAAAAATAAGCCATCCTATTAATGAAATCTAGAATTTCGACTTAACTTAAGAACCGTTTACGATAGACTTCCGAAACTTGGTACAAGAAAGAGCACACCCAATGCGCGAAATTCTACCCAACCTCTTTCTTATTTGTTTATTCATAAAAATCTTACGTTTTGAGTTAAGGTGATAGTAGATGTTGTTGTTGTTATTAACAGTGCTTCGCCCTGCCTAATGGGCACGATCACTCTGGGAATTGTCATCAAGCTCTTCTAACGGAAGTCTAAGGAAACGTGCAGTTTCAACAGGGTTGGAACAGAGTGATATTGGTGTTAGAAGAGTAGGTTTAATTGAATAGGAAAACAGATGTTTATTATCATTAGGGGACATACCACATGCAGGGCAAATGTTTGGTATGTAATATTAGATCTAAGTAGCTAGTAAACTAAGTTTCGTATTACTTCAACTTTTGCTTTTATTGGTTCATTCCACAGGTATTTCACTGGATTTATTTTGATTTCTGGCTCTGACGATGGGGGATCGGAGTTACAATAGAAGTCGATCGGTACCTCGCTTTGGTAAGTTTTCTACAGTTTTAATGTGAAATTTCTTTCAGTACTAGAAATGTTTTTCTCTATAAGAAAATATATCTTAGCATAGTTCTTAGGCTTGGATTGTCAAAGGTTTTTAAGTGGTCAATTTACGTTACAATTATTCGAAAAATCACTCCTTTTCGATAACTCTTGGCTTTGAAAATCGTAATACCATTGTCAACTGCTGATTAACGAACTCTCAAAAATTATTTATTTATGCTCTTTTCTACTTGGTAAAATTAACTAGTTTTAAGTCTCTTGTACTCTGCTTAATCTTCCGATTCAAGTAAACCAAATTTAATTAACTCAATTTTGATTTCGGTTCCGTTAAACTCACTTTCATAGCATTCCTATATTATAACAGTTATTTTCGTTTCACCACAAATTTTACAATGTGGTCAATATCATTAGCGACGGCAACAACACAAACAGGCATAACTTCAGAAGCCTTCAGAACAAGTAATATGCAACAATGAAAGTCGTAATTATCAGTTTCCTGATCTTCATCAACATTATCGGCTTTGTTATCGTTAAGGTAGTCAGTGAATTCGCCGACGTCCAACCGTTTGTTTGCAGTTTTTTGCGGTGTTCGCTCACAAAAGTTCAAATAAATTTGTTGCTGGCCACAGCTAAATTGTTGTGATACAAAAACAAGTTGCCCAGCCAGTTGCAATAACTTTAGCGAGTTGTTGTTGCTGTTACTGGTTTTGTCTGCTATTATCATTATTATAGTTGTTCGCATTATTTGTACGACTTTTATTTGTTACCAACGATTTCGTTTTGTCTGTTGGTCTTATTTTAGTTGTTTTTGTTATTGTTTTTACAAACATTTTATACTCTTGTCATATATTTTATTTTTATTATATGGCATTGTTTATGATGACCAAAGTAAATTATTAGTATTATTATCCCTCTTATGTGCTTGCTCTTTTTCGGTCGGTATTTTTTATGTTCAATAGTTTTGGCGGTATAAGTGAGCTTTATAGAGAGGAACTCTGGTTCAAACTGATCAATAGAAATGCCGATCAATGCACTTCGTGTTTTTTAGGTGCCGAAAATCCCGGGGCTCCTTTCGTAATGAAGAATTAGAAAATTGATTCGCTTAAACTCCAATGGTATATCGCTTGGGATCATTGGAATTCTCGGAATGACAAGTTCCTCACCTTTGAGCTATCTTTTTAGTACTCTTGTTTAATCGCATTGTTCATGAGTTTTGAGGAACACGGTAATTACCGATAGTTAGCGTTGTTTGGAGAAAACTCTGGCAAATAAATCGTTTAACAATGCAACTAGCATATTTGTCGTCAGCCTAAGTTTTTCTCAAAACGCCAGAATGTCGATGATTTGAAGCAAGTGTTGATGTTGTTGTGATAACGACAAAAACACTCCCCGAAGGTTTTGGTAAGTGCTGTCGAATTAACAGTCCTTGGCCGGATTTGAACCCGGTACGCTCCGGTACTCCCTTGCCGTACTGCCCGACAGTCGTAGTAGCGATTTATGACCAGTGAAACCTTCTAGGTCATGTCACCCCTCCTTCCGTAAGGAAGGATAAGATGGGTAATGAGTGTTGCAAGTGTTGATCTTAGTTGCAGCTGTCGATCGTGGTAATATTGGTAGGGTTGGCCGGAAAGCGCCTGAGAGTCAAATCAATGCACCCTTAAAACTTCAGTGATACTAAAGATGGCGTCTTAACATAGCGCCACACAAAATATGTAAGAAAAAGAATTTTCTTCAAAAAATTGTTTTCTCTTGTCGGCATTTTTTTTTTGATTTTTTTTTAGGGATTTTTCTTGCTTGGCCGAAGACCTATTCGAATTGGTGCAAGTCGGTGAAATCGGCCCAGTCGCTCTTGAGTTATAAGCGTTGTAAGTAACGTCACTCTCTTTTATATAGAGGACAGTTTTTGGTTATTTGAATGCAACATCTTTCATAAAAAACTTAGGTAACAAGAACTTCAAATTTACCATTTGAAAAGTCGAATTATTTGTATTTACATACAAACATACATGATAGGGATGTTGCGAATAAAACTAGTAGGAGAAAAAAATATTTTGAATTTCTTCTAATTCTGCTCCTAAGAATTAATTCTAGTATCACTCATTGGATACCATTAATTAATATCCAGTTTACAATAACTTGGTTCTGATTTTCTATAAATCTCTGTCGTTTTCTATAGGTAGCATGGTACTGCGTCCGCCCACAAGTTCTGTTACAATTTGGAAATAATTTTAAAAATTACTGAAATTGTTTTTAGACTTTAATGCAGTTTGTTTTTACTGGCTGAATGTTAATGTTATGTTTTACAAGAAAAATTATTCAAAATGATCGTAATTTGCTTTAATACAGGCTCTTAAACAATCTGCTATAGACAAAGCTGCAGCAACCAGTGCTTGCTTGAGACTCTCCAAATTTCGGTGGCAAACTTTGCAAGCCATGTTCTCTAATTCCGATCATAGTTTGTAATCGAGGGGATTTAAGTCCGGACTGCCCGACGGCCAACCTTCAGCAGAAATGAAAGCAGGTATATTGAGTATATCGTCAGTTTAGAGTGCAAATGTAACTAACATTCGAAAATATTATATGGAAGGCAAAAAAAAAAAAATAACTGAAATTTCATTGAACACATAGGAAAAGTGATCAACATAAGGTAGAATTCTATCTAGGATGTGGCACTCCTGGTTGGTTGCTGCAATATCCTCTTCTCTATCGAACTGCTTAAACTGCTTTTTAAAGAATATCCTATCCCTTCTTTGTTGTTGTATAAAAACACTTTATCCTAGATTTTGTTTGAAGAAAGCCCGAACTTTCAATAAGGCCCTATATCATAATATTTTTCACCCACATCCCATCTTCGCATTTGATTTAAAAACGGCTTATCTCAGTTGAAAAGGTATACAATTTTTTTCAGAGAAGTCATTTTTGAACCGAATTCTGAAATTAAATTTGTTTAAAACTTTCCAAAATTTAAATGAGTTATGTTTAAGTTATTTTAAAAATTAGTAAGAAAGTCTGAATTCAGGGGGAAGTGAATATTAAAAGCCCAACTATACTTGCAGGTGCGATTGGCCGTAGTCGGCAGGCGACTGTGATACTAGGCATACAACTTATGCCCTACGTCACAGTTATGAAATTATTAACATTCGAAATTTAAAATTTCTTCAGTCATATGTAGCTGTTCCACTCCCGTTTTCCAAAGCTGTAAGATTTAGAGTCTTTGCGGCACAATTGCTCGTTCCCCGTTTGAAAAAAAAAACTCTCACAGACCTTCTATGTATGAACTGATGAACATGTGTAGCTTTCTGGCGCAACTAAAATTACTTACCCTACAAATACATAACACCCTAATATTTTATTTGAATCAAACATACAAATGTACCAATGTAAGCATTACAAATAAATTAAAAAGTCCATTGTGCCTGAATTGAGCCTCTTGCTTTAGCCCTGCAAAGAAGATCTGTCTTTTGCTGCCTCCAATCTCCTGCTGCCAGTGCAACCAACATTGAATTACTTTTTTACTTATAAAAATACAGAATTATAAAAATAAGCTACATATATTGTTATTATAAGCTACGTTATTGATGACTTTCGTTTATGCCGCTTGTGCGCCATAAGAGCAACCGCGCTGCAACATTAATATAAGTTATAACCAACAATAATGGCAAGCAGCAAAAGCAACAGCACACCAACAACGAGAACAACACAGAATCGAAATAAATAAATATAAGTTGAAAAACATTCCATTCGTCGTCATAAACTTCAATTCGAAAAATCATTTCCTTTACGTTGCAGCTGTGGAGTTAAATAATAAAATAATATAAGAACACAATGTATGATTGGTACAGTGGGCTGAGCTTGGATAAAACAGGAACGAAAATGCTTTGGAAATGCGATATTTGAAATTATGAAATGTAAAAGCTAAGTGTGATTCTAATATAAAAAGAGTTATTTGACTTATTTACTAGGCATTGTTGATGCTTCCGAATATTTCATTGCTCTCCGACGCGCTGCGCTCTAAATTTAAGGTATAACGAGCGAACGTTACTAATTCATTCGCACAACAGAACGCCATTATAGCAATAAAGCTATGATTTGAGCCCACCCCCAATCGAGTTTTCTTTGACTGTAAAAGGATATGGTATTACTATCTCAACGGTGAACGAGAACTCCCACTTTTTGTGCTTGTAATTGTATGAAGGCGGCCTCATAACATCTTCTCACAATAAATGTTGTCTCAGAACGATTTAGTTGCATTTCTACAATCATTGGAATGGAATTAGACTTTGGTGTTTAGAATAGAATTTCTTTGCCCTTGTTGTTGTTGTAGTTGACGCACAGTGAATATGGTTATACAGCCCTTTGGAAACAGAGTAATCTTTTATCATGTCTTCTATATAGACTGTAATTTTGTTATACGCACTGAGCTTCAAGAGCGTTCTGCCATAGGGACCGAAGTTGGATATCAGACGGTCATATAAATGTCAACGGTAAATTCTTTTGTGATTGTTATAGTTTCTTGTTACTGTTATAGTTCCTTGTTATTATTGTAGTTCCTCGTATTTGTCTCTTTTTATAGTTTTATTTTCTGGTTATTGTTTGTTTGTTGCTTTGATTATAGTTTTTTTATTGAAAATATTTTTGTAAGTTTAACGAGCTCAAGACCAGTTGATAAAAATGCTTGGTTAATTATTATTATTTTTGATTAGAGGAAAAATTAAAAGCAACAAACATATACAGGCTATATTTATAGTACTATTTCGAAAACAGCCAAGATTTCTCGCCAGACTAATTCGTATAGTTTTGCTATTTTCAGAGGATCTTGTCGAAATTTGATTTGAAAGGGGTGTATTTTTTGTTGTTTTTGCTCTTTATTTTTTATCGTGTATTTTTGCGATTGTTGTGTTTTGGTTGTACCTTGGTCCTTGTTCTTCTCAATTTTGCATGTTTTACTCTTTGTAATGCTGTAATTTTCTTCGTAACGTCTCACGACCTGCTAAACCTTTTTCTTCAAATTTTTCCTAATATTGCCTTGGCTTATTGAGGATAGTCACTCAAAACGCATGTGGTTTAAAGCACTCTGACTTAGCAGAAAGAACTAAGAGCTGAGTTGAGTTCCCTGTGAGTCGTAAGAGGCGACTAATATGCACAAATTTAATGACGTAAAACTCGATGGTTGAGCTACAGATATGATGCCTCTCACCTCTCATTACGCTTACGGAAGGAGGGGTGACATGGCCTAGAAGGTTCCACTGGTCATACCAAATCGCTACCACGACAGTCGGGCAGTACTGCAAGAGAGTGCCGGAGCGTACCGGATTCATATCCGGCCAAGGACTGTCAGTTCGACAGCACTGCCCAAAACCTTTGGAGAGTGTTTTTGTCGTTACAACAACAACAGCTGAGTTGGGTCTAAACCATAAGGGAAGGAATTTTTTAGCTCTGATTATCGCATTCTCATGAATTTATACCAGCCAAGTTTAAGGAAAAATGCTAAAGATTTAAAATGGTGTTAAAAATTTCGTGGATGTGAAATGAATCGGTTAGAGTTTAGCGGATTTTTTGGTCAAGATTACGTTTATTTTCTGCGAGAGATGATTACTAGGCTCCACATAGAACATTCGATAGATGAGGGTAAAAATGTGTTTTATATACAGACGGATAACATCTTTATGATGTATGTTAAGGTGTTCCGAACCAAGGAAGAATTGCAAGAAAAGTTGTTGATGCTGTACAGATATCCTGCAGCAGTGCTGTAACGACTTCTGTAGAACTTTCGGTTCTCCCAAACTTGCTTATCTGCCCTCCAAACGATGGTTGAAGTTAACAGTGTTACGTAACGTGAAAATGGAGATTGCAAGTGACTAGCAGCATATCTAGTGGTCCCACCTTCTTTATACATGTACAATAAGCTTTGCGAAAATAAGAGTAAAAAGATACACTTTTCCATATAGACCTAGGTTTTTCACTCTGATTTGGCCCAGTTTAGCACACAGTACAGCACATTGCCCTTTGCGCATCGTTAAGGAATATTATAAACTACTGCAACAACAAAACCAGTCAATAACAGCGGCACATCCCCACATACATATATAGATATTGATATATGCATTTGAATAAACAAACACACACGCCTAAAAGCAATTTAAAATATTTATTTTATATTTTATTTTAAGCTAAATTAAAGAATAATATTTCTCTCGTTGCTCATGAGGCAGCAACGATGCGAGCTACTTTTTCCGTCGCCTTCTGCGTGGAGTGTTTGCCTCCTGCGGAGTTCTTGTGCTCCTCCAAAGTGCTTGCGACTAATCAGACGCGTACGCTTGAAATACATTATATAGATGATGCACATGCTGTGTACATAATGGGGATGCCAATTTTTTTTGTATTTTAAAAATATCGGGTTCCGGGACTTAGGGTTCGCTCTTGTTTAACAGTTTACGTGGAAAAAGACCTTACATGGAAAACAAATAATTGGATTTTCAATGGGTTTTACGCCCACATTTTTTCACAAGTTTTGATGTTTTGGTAAGGGATTTCTTTTTAGTAATTTTTAAAATGAATTATCCTAATAAACACAACTTTTTTCAAAAAAATTTAGAGTTGACATGAGAGAAATTCACTTATGAAAAATTAAATATTTCTTATAGAAGATGGTACATTTCAATGAAAACCGGATCTGGTTAATTTGATTAGTAATTAGTAATCAATTAATTAGACTGCTGTTTCAATTGGTAATATATATTAAAATTTTTTTTCAAGAAAAGGCAATTATTAATTGATTACGATTAGAAAAAATCAATAAAAAATCAAAAGTAATCAAAAAAATTTGTTTTGATTATTTTTGTTTTTTTTTTTTTAATTATTTTTAATGTTTTTTACAGTATTGTTGATGTTATACTTATGTGCTTCTACAAAAATACTGATAAAATTAAAAATAACAAAAAAAAAAAATAATCAAAAGTAATCAAAAAATTTTTTTATTATTACTGATTATTTTATTTATAATCATTAAAAATTTAAAGCAATTGTGTAATAATGGATTCGCAAGAATGTACTTAATCAAATCGGAAATCATTACGATTGGTAATCATTATTTAACAGGTTTCTCGTTAGTTTCTAAGAAGGGTCAGGTTACTTTAATAAAGAAAATTAAAATACTCAAAAGTGGCATTTCAACTCAAAATTAAGATGATTTTTGTAAAGAAATTACACATTTTTTGTTTTGAGTAACGTATTTGAAAATATCGGGATTGTATAAAAGGAATCCTACAAAGTTCGGCACCTCAAAAAGCACGGAAATCTGGGATTGGCGTCCCTAGAACATATATGTAGAGGTATACGTAAATAATTTAGCTGCAATTGTTGTTGCTGGTTGTTTCACTGCCGCTGCGGTGGTTAAAGTTATTGGCGTCATTGTTGCGGTTGTTAACGTCGATCTAGAGCATTTGTCTTCTTTGGCTTGTACTTGCCTCTGCCTTTTCTTCTTCTCACTTAACAGACTTTCCAACAACTTCGTTTATTTTATTTTATAAATTCTTTGTGTATTCTTATTATAATAATTTCTTTTAATGTTTTTAGAATACTACACTTCGCATTGTTGTAATCGTACCAGTATTTGTTTTTCTTGTAATCTACTTGTATTTTTTGTTGTAACTTTGTGCATACCATAGAGAAGGACGTCCTTTAACTTAAAAAGTGTGGAACAAAATGTATGCGAAGACGATAAAATATAATTTCGGCTTTATATTATTTTAATGATGAAAAATGTTGAAACTTTATTACACTGAGAAGGGCAGAGTCGGAAGAAACATTCAGCGGAACATGCAGACGAAGCGGATAGGTATTGCAGAGTTGTTCATGGATTGTGGGTTTGTATGTTTGCATGTGACGTGAAGAGCAAGTATGGATAAAGGCGAAGGTGACGCTTTTATGTGGCATGGCATCGCTTCTGCTGGGATGATGTTAAGAGGTGAAATGGCCAATCAGAAGTGTATTAGAGTTGCCATTGAAACAGAACGGTAGTGTCGGAGTGTTCTATATGACAAATAAAAATATGGAAGAGCAATTTTTCAACAGAGTAACCATACAACTTTTTTGAATGTAGACAAAGCGCCGATAATTTTTGCTGAACCAACTTATGGTGCAAAGGCAATAATTTTGTTTTCAATTAACGCGGTTAACTTTAAGGCCCTTATAACCACCGTACCGGCACCCGGTTGACCTTTCCATGCATCGAATTTTTAATAACTCGTTCATGCTCATTGTTGCTCAGACCTTTAACGCATCTCCGCTAAAGAAATCGTCCACTACCATCGCTCAGTTTTCACTCTTTAATAAGTAGTCCATTGCTTAACAGGTGGATTCTTTCGCCACATTCCGCATGAGCCACATCCATGGAAGGCCATTCCCAATCGACAGGTGTGGTATGTTCGAAAGTAAACTTGTCCTCTTGGGCTCCTGTTGGCCGTGGTACCAGAGCTTTTGTGCTTTGGTTGAAGTCTTAAGCGCTTTCGACGTACTTTGACAGGCGGGTCGCCATGGTGTGGTGGAAGTGTGACTGGACTACAGTGACTATTTTTGGGAACAGTATTTTTATAAACGGGATCGCCTATCGGAAGTAGTCGGCACCCACCGAGTGTGTTTCTGCCATGAAAAACCTTCTTCATATGCCCTGGTAGGTGGCATTCGGGGTCGATGTAAAACATGGAGGGGCCCACCTTCGAGGTATATCGTGCCAGATATCTTTTTGTACCTCCGAGGAGATTTCGGCCGAGCTTCTCTTCCAATTTATTGTGTGCTACTTCTGACTTTTGACCTGTTAAGCAATGATTAGTAATCGTAATGATTACCGGTTTTTGCCTATTAATAATTGCTAACGCATTCTTTTCGCTTTTAAATGATTATTTTTCAATTAATTAGAAAAACAATCAAAACAGAAACAAGATTTTTTATGATTATTCAAAATATTAAAAATCAAGAAAAAAAAGAAAAATCAAAAACAAATGGGAAAATAAAAAAATTAAAAAGTTTTAAATAAACAGAAAAGAAAAAAAATATAAAAATTATGTTTTGCGCTTGACTACTTTTGCTTGTTTTATTACAGTTGTTTTAAATAAAGTAATCATTATAAATTGAAACAGGTGTCTCTTTCTTTTTTAATCAGCGTTAGAATTAAGTAATCAATTGATTACTTTAGTCGTTTTCAGGATTCCATTGAAAAAAACGGAAACAATGGCAATTATTGAAAAAAAAAAAAAAAAAAATTAGTCAAAAGCAATAAACATATTTTTCAATTGTTTTTTTTTTTTAGAATTTTTTATTTATTTATATTTCACTTTTTTTTAACTTTTTTTTGATAATAATAAAATTGTGATTGATTTTTGAAGTTTTTTTTTAACTAGTTAAAAAGAGTCATTAAAATTCGAAATTTAACAGGCCTGTTTTATTTCGACTCCAAACTGAGAAACAAAAATTCATGGCAAAAATACACTCGGAGGGTTGCCGACCACTTTCGCGGGACGACCCTGTTTTAAGAAAACATTTTCCTAACATTTTGATGCTCGCTGCCGGGCCACTTTAGCTTGGGACTTTCCTTACCTTATCACGTGTATATTCTACTCGCTAGCACGGAGTCAACCAAGTTAAATAAAAGGTATATCTTTTAAATATATAAATAATGTGATTTATGGGAGTTTCTCAGATAACTAAACCAAATATATGGCAACTCTACTCACCATTAAATAGTTGAAAAACAATTGTACTCTACCTACTAACACATAAAACATAAAAGTAATACTAAACTGCAATAAATAAATGTAATAAGTTGTACAAAACTGTGCGTCTGGCGGATGCCATAAAATACCAGATAAATTTGTGTTTGAAAATAACCATATAAGTAAACGAAAATATATAATAATTTTTTATTATACTCGCACGTACTTATACGCATGGTGGTATATCTTTCTGTATATATGTATGGATGTAAAAGTTGTTACCTTTGTAAGAAATCGTAAATCTCACCAAGGAATCAAGAATAAGAACAAATGAAAGAATTAAGAAAAGAGTAACACCAGGAAAACTTCATGAAAATAAATTAGTTGTAATATATATTTCCATTCAAAACAAAAGCGGTAAGTTTAATAAAAGAAATTTCACCGGTAAAATAACAACAACAATGTAACGCAGAGAAATATGCAGATGTGGTTTAATTTAAAGGTGTGAAATTCTTTGTAGACGGTAGTTATGCTGTAATAAAATGTGAATAAACCTACAAAAAGGTGCTCACACACAAACAAAGAAACGAATGCATGTTTGTATGTATGTCTTTTGTAATCCAAATATGTATGAATGTAACATGTTTGACTCGCTAGGTCAACAGAACAATAAGAAAAAGACGCACATTAATTCATACACAGCACACGTTTGTTTGTTCTTGTAAACCAGGTAAACCAGCATTGAGAGCGAAAGCGAAAACCCAACAGTTGAGCGCTAATTTACTTCGAGCGCTACACCGTAGGAAACGCATTGCCGACGGCATTGCGTACTGGGAAGTCAGCGTTAATGCGCACTATATAGATTTAAGCAGTGGTGGAGCTTAAAACTAGAAATGGAAGGATTTTTGAAAAATTGTTATTCAGGAACAACGCTTTAAAGCCATATCACTTGGGATTCGATATGAAAACTTTGCCCTCTTACTGTTTTACTTTAAACGGTTTTAGCACTAACATAGGTCGGCAGTTTTTTCTTCTCTCTGCCAACTTGCGCCAATTCGGTTCAAAACGGCATCGCAAATGCTTCTCACTTAGTCCTTCCATCAGATAAGTGGTGCCCCTCTTCCTCTGCTTCCACTCGCAAGTGCCGATTTGAATAATTTCTGGGACGGATTATATTCATGTTTTCGCACAACTAGCCAGCGAATCCGCTGGACTTTAATTCATTGAACATACAGTTCGTCATTAAATCTTCTTCGATACTCGGCGTCGGCAATGCGGATGGGACCATGAATCTTTAAAATTTCTTTAGAATACTCCCAGAGCCGCTTCCACTCATGGCAACTGTGTCCAAGCTTCTGCACCATACGCATGAAGTACAAGGTGGCGCAAAAGTAATACTCCTATCAGAAAATGCTATAAATTTTGCGATTGGCCCCTAAAGTCAGTTCTGTTTTGACATTTGTGTAGTAAACACATGCGAAATACACGTTAATAAACAAGGTTACGCTACACTGCTCCAGAACGCGGAATATTGCTGACTATTTATTTGACCAATAATCGGTCGGGGCCAAACGGTTACTGTGAATGGTGAGCGCTACAGAGCAATGATCGAATGAACGAGTTCTTTTTGCCGCAACTTGATGAATTGGGATTGGAAAACATATGGTTCCAACAAGACGGTGCAACAGCACACACTGCACGTGCCACAACCGATATGCTGAACATCGGAAGCTTACGTTTTGTATAAGTAGTGTTTAGGTAACTAAGTAAATGGGCAATTTTCTTCGAATTTCGCAGTATAAAGATAAAAAATCTTTAAAGATAAATTAAAGATGAAAGTAGTGAGTTCCTAAAAACCAGCACAAAAATAATATAGGAAAAGCTTTTTGTAAGTTATCATTACATATATTTGTTGCGGACGTTACATTTTTTTCTGATATATATTTTAAAATTCGTTAAAAGTTTTTGAGTAAAAGCTAGATAAAAATGGTTTGTATGATAAGAAATTTAGGAGATGTTTTTATGATACATGTAATAATTTTTCACAGTTTTTGACAAAGTAGGATAAAAGTGGCTTGTATGAGAAGATTTTAAGAAGATGTGTGAATAAATGTTTATATACCTAAGTTGCAATGAAAACAGCTTTAAATTTTTATTTTGTATTTTTTAGAAATGGCAGTCCGAGCAGCTCTCATACACAAATTGCCTTCCGAAAAAGAAAAATAGTGGAAAGACTTAATGCCTTGGACATTTTTTTTATCTACCCACTTTTTGTCAAGTGCTTTAGAGAATTCATCAATTTATTCAGATGGAATGAACATTAAATTAATTGCAGATATATTGTTTTTTGCGCAAATATAAAATTCTTTTGCGTTATTGAGAATAGCACTTTTAGTTCTCACTATCTCCCAATCCTTTCGTTTGACTGCGACACCAATACCATCGACCGCTCCTTTTCCGTGCGATGTTGCAAAGAAATTCCACTCAAAATATTTGACTTTAAATCCTTTAACAAAGTCTGGAACACTTCTAAGCGTATATTTGTTCTTAAATTGACTGGGGCACCCATCGGAAAATATAAAGATTTTCGAAAATTGTTCTGTTTTTGATATTTCATCTATTATCTTTGTTATAAAAATAATGAACATCATGTTTATTGTGCGTTAGTTTATCGCTAATAATTGTAAAAGATTTTATTTTCCCATAAAGCCATCAACTCACGTAAAAAGTGTCACTTGAGCATAGCTATAATGAGCTGTTTGGACTTCATTCTGTGCGGTAAGTCGGAAATTTTCAGCGAAATCAATTTGTAAAATCAACTCATCTATTTCTATTTTTTTTTTCTTATCACACACTTACCGTTGCGGACGTTACAGATTTTTTTATATCTTTTTTTGCCAAACAAAAGTATTTTCGCGGAATCTTTTTTAGATATATAAATTAAAGCGCAATTTTTTGTGTAGGCTTCCAATATAACAAATATTGTAGCACCCGTTAGACTTTAATGAAAAGGAAAGGCTTTTTTGCGTTGCGGACGTTACGCGTCGGAATGAGTTTTAAAATTTGCAAAAAATTCGCGTTATTGAAAAAATAGGATATTTTGTAATATAAATCCTAATACAGAATAAAAAATTCTTGTTGAAATGTCAATTTTGTCAAAAGAATTTTTTTCTAAGACTACTGAGAGACTTTAGAAGAATGCAAGTAAATGACGAAATACTAAGTTTGAAAAGTGGAAATGGCAATTCATAAATTTTGCAATGAAAGGTAGGAAATATGTTAATGACTGCTTTTCTCTCTCTCTCTATGGCGCGATATACAACAGGTATATCATCATAAACTCCCTAAGAGATTTTTGCGCCAAGCTTCTCTTCCAATTTTTGGTGTGCCGATTTGAATTTTCCCTACAAATTGGTGGGACCTACAGTTTTTTGCCGACTCCGAACGGCATCTACAAAGGAGACGAATTTTTGCTGAGAAGCCTGTCATGGCAGAAATACACTCGGAGAGTTTGCCAAACCAATGCCGAGGGGCGACCCCGTTTTGAAAAACTTTTTTTCAAATCACTTTTGATGTAACCTGTACCAGGGCTCGAACCATGGACCTTCGGTGTGGTAGGCCGGCAACACTACCTTCACACCACGGCGGCCGCCATTGCTTTTGTATCAGATAAAATAAACACTTAGCATTTCGGAAAACGGTTTAATTTCATAATTTAAGCAACTTTAAAATTTCCTCGTTGGTTGACTTTTTCTAGGAAACACCCATATATCGCTGTCTCTATCTCCATCTCAGTTTCCACCTCAATCTCCAATCTCTATCTCCATATCAATGTCTATATCCATGCCTATTTCCATCTCTATCTTTATCTCTTTCGCTGTCTCTATATCCAACTCTATCTTTATCTCTATCTCTACCTCCCTCTCCATTTTCATCTAAATCTCCAATCTCCACCTCCATCTAAATCTCCAGTCTCCATCTCCATCAAATCTCCCGTCTCCAACTTAATATTTACCTTTATTTTCACTAGCATTTAAATCATACATAAGAAAACTTTGGAAACTAGACATGGGACTGCTCCTTTATAGACTGAGCACCAAATTCATAAAAAATTTAAGAACTTTGTAAAGTTTTTTAAATGACATCTCATTACAATTTTAGATTACAAACCAATATCGAGAAATAATATCCGTAACACACCCCAAACCTGCGGGTTAAAACAGCAAACCAGAGCTTTTTGTTTGTAGCTTCTCGACCGAAAATTTGCAATGTATTCAGATACCCAGAGACATGCGTTTATCTCTTCTGCCTTAATATGATAGTCCTAATCAATATTGGCACCTAGAAAAGTGTACATATCCAGGGTGCTGCTGGTATGTCTGCCCTGTATCAATACGCGGCCAATTTAAATTTGAATTCTTTCAACTGGAGGCAGTCAGGGACTTGGAGAATGACAAAACAAAGACGTAAAATGTGTTCTAACTGCTAATCTCCGATCCCGATTTTGAGAATTTGACTACCTAAAATGACTCGTAATCTGGGGATTGTATCTGGCACTAAAGCAAGGAAGAGTCATGCTACAACCACAATAATGGCTGCAAACGAAAGTAGATATTTAGGGAACCAATAATGAGCTGAAAAATGTGACTAGTTTTGTATGAAAATTAATCATAAAGGGTTTCTGCTAAAAGATAAAGCTGAGGACAGTAGATTTTCTTTTTTTTACTTCAAGATATGAATATTAAAACTTATGGTATCAATGGGGGTTCAAGACCTCTGAGCATACCCTTCAACACTACTCACCTCGGCCAGCTTATGAGTTTATTGGCCAGCACACACACTGTAGCATATTCACGTCACTTTGTCTATAGCACGCGCGTTCACTCACTTGGCATTGCTTGAGGCAGGGTATGGACGTACGACCGAACGCAGCAGAAGCAATCATTCCAAGTAGCAGATTTTGTGCTAATTGCTAGTTTGCCGGCAGTGTCGGTGGTGGGGTTGGCAATAATGGTTTTTATTTTTCTTGATGTTGTTGTTTTATTTATTACAACTTTCGCATTGATTTCTGGGCAATAAGATGTTGCTAAAATTTTCTATAATTTCGATTGCGCCGTACAAATGATTTCAGCCACCAGATGTGGATTTTACACAGGCGAAGTGTGCGAGCGTTTGTGTGCACGCCGCAATGGACTATCGGTTTGTCTGGGAGCTGCTGCTCAGCGGCTGCCACAAATTCTTTATGGTATTTTAGCAACATATTTTATGGGGTCTTTGCCTTGCAACGTCATCGCTCTATGCATTTGTGTATATGTGTGTGTGTGTGTGTGTGTGTGTGGATGCAACTGAAGAAACATCAAACGTGTGCAATAACAAAGTTGCCGCAATGCAAATAGTAAATTCTAGGCAAGCAGAAGATGAAGCAGAAGAGCAAGAAAGAACGCTTGCAACAGAATTGTTGCAGGAAGAAGTTGAGGGAATTTTCATGCAAATATTTACAATAAGTTGAGGCATTAATCATGCAACAACAGCAAGAGCAGCAGCAGCAAGTTCAGCAAGGTGGGAAGTGGGAAGGTAGGCACAACGTTTGTAAGGCTAAGGAAAAGTGGAGCGAACAAGGAAAGATTTTTATTATTAATGCATATTTGTATACATTAACATACTATGTATGTGTGCATGTTTGTGTCTGTATGTTTATATATCCATATGTAAATTGAAATAAAAAGTGTCGAATGCAATCAAGTCTAAAAACATTAGGACGTCCGATCCAGAGTTCAAAGCGATTATTATTGGGGGCGCGGTACGAAAGAGGGTGTCAATTTTGTCCGATGAATGCAGCGTGCATTTCAACTTAGAGCAACTCATGTGGCACTCACACACACACACATATGTAGCTGCAGCGAAGAAGTGCAATACTGCAGATATGCGCTCGCACGCCTCGATTTTTCAATTCTATTAATTCTAATGCCATATGCCAAGTGCCAGAATTGAACAAATGAAATGAAAACAAACATGCGCCGTCATTAAGCTCTAGAGTTTGGGCTCCTTTATAGCTGCCGCACGATCAGTCAGTCATTGACGCGTTGATCTTGGTTGTAAACACAAGCTGTAATGATGAAGGCACGTAGGCACACACACACGGATGAGGCAAATAATTAAATATGCTCGTAATCTGCCCAGCAAACATTTTTGTTCCTTTTTGGGTAGCATTCTTGAACGTGCAACCCGATCCTCGAACCCAATTGTCGAAATTCAGTTGTCACTCCCCATTATATCAGTCACTGTGTACCAGAACCCAGCTCAAACCTATCCGGTACGAAATGGAATCGAAAGGTTTTTTTTTACCAAATTATTCCCTAATTCTACTTAATTTAAGAGTAATTTAAGAGTAAACGTTTTGAAAGGATTAATACAAGGTGACGTGTCTCAAACCCATCTCAAAAGTAGAGTTAATGGTATGGACTAGAAATTCCATTCTTAACTTAGTTTTAACTTCCACCCACCTTTGAGAAGTGAATCGAAGCGATTAACCCTCTCAAACCTATTTCAAATACGGTCGAAATGAACTGGAATCAGTTTTTTTTTAAGTTTTCCTGATGGGGTACTCGAACTCAAAATAAACATTTACGAAGGTTTTAAGGAAATATTAAGAAATTCAAGTCCATCTACAACATGCCCGGAACGGTATGGAATCGAAATTCTTTTTTACATTTTAAGGAAAGGGCTGTCTTCGACTGTACCGAAAACTATATACCTTTCATGAACACGCATCACGGTTTTAAGTGTCCGATCCTTACTTACAATTAGTACAAACTCTACAAAACTGTTAATTAAAGATACATAGCCCAAACCCCATTTATCGAAACTATTGATTATATGGGAGCTATATGATATGTATCAAACCTGCAAAACTTAACATTCCTAGCTTTTTAACTAAAAAAGTTATAGGCCAAACCCGTTTATCGGAACAATCGATTGTGTAGCAGCTATGCGTTGTATTGGTCCGATCCTGCTGGTTCCGACAAATGATGAATGTTTTACAAAATGGCGGCCCCTAAGAAAATTTCAGAGATGTATCTCAAAAACTGAGGGACTAGTTTGCGTTCAAACAGACAGACGGACAGACGGACATGGCTAAATCGACTCAGCTTAGCACCTTGCTAATTTCGGTATACTTATTTGTGGGTCTATCTCTTCTTCTTCACATACTTAGGAACATCGAAACAAAGTTGTAATACCATTTCATGTTCATGAAAGGTATAATTAAGCGTAGTTGAAATGTAATATTATTGAAGCAGCCTTTTCAAATCGTTTTGAACTCCTTAAGCTATATTTAAACATTTTAGAAGGGGTTGAGAATAGAAACCCTTTCAAACATATTTCAAACCCATTTCAAACATAACCGGGACGGTATGAAATCGAAATTCCCATTTGCAAATTCATTTTAACGCCTGAGAAGAGTTTGAGATAAAAGTAGGCCTCAGTGCTGCATATTAACTCTGCTGATTAGGGGGCTTACAATATATCTGAGGAAGACGACTGAAATCCTCAGCGGACATTTCGGGCTGGTACCACAAGGTGCTAGTATCGGAGCGTACTGGATTCATATCCGGCAAGGGAGCGCCATTATTAGTATAAAATGGTTTGGTCTGTCAAGTCCCATTCCTACTGAACAGTTCCAAGAACTGCTACTAGAACAACAAGATCAAATTGAGAATTTAAATTTCCTTAAAATTTTGAGCGCTCCCTTTTTGTTTATTTTTTTGTTTATTGGGTATGTATTGAAATAATTGAACTCCGGCATCTATCTGTGGGTAGGTGTTCGTGCCCTACAGTGCAATAAAATTCAAATGAACTGCAAATTAATAGAAATCAGCGCAAAATAAATAAATTAGTGCTAAATGTGAATATACAAAAACCAGGAAAATATCATTAAACGAGTTGCAAAAAAAAAAAAAACCACCCGAAAATTTTTTTTAATGCACAATACTAGTGCCAAAAAGACACAACTTCCACAAAGAAAAAAAACTTAATGTTTCAGAACATATTCAAATGTCCAGAGTTGGAAAATCTCAGTAGAGTTCTTTATTTAATTTGACTGTTTCCGGTAACAGTTCTCGAAACCATGATCTCTCCCAATAGTGGCGAGTACTTGTGAACTACTCGCGGAGGTATTTCAATAATTTCACTTTCCGTGAGTTAATTAAAATTTGAGCAAGTTTGATACTGATACATCTCTGGTGAAAATCAAAAAAACTGACATCTCATACAACATTCTAATTTTTCAAATAGCAGCGCTTATATGAAAAAAATAAAATATTTTGTTTGCATTGAATCTAAGCAGACCTAAAATATGATTGTCGCCAAACCGATTCTCGCCGATTCTCGCCGAATCTAGCAATACTCGTATACTCTCACTCATAGTGTTGTCTTAAGTATACAACAGTAAATCATCTTGTTCAGAGAAGTGCCTCTTCTAACGACAAAGTTCTTTGTTCATTTGTTGCTCCAACTCAAGGTAGTCCATTTTTCGACCAAAACAAGTCCCAAAGCCCGAAAGTAAATTTTTTTTAAAAAAACTGTTATCGCCAACGTTTTTAGCGCATAATTTTAAGTGGGACCGGAAATATAAGACAAATTCGTTTTCATCGAAAACATTTTTGCATGTACGCTGAAAAAACCTTTAAAAAAAATGGCGAAAGGGGAAATTTTTTGACCAAAACACTTCCCAAAACCCAAAAAATATTTTTTTTTTTCAAAAAAACTGTTATCGCCAACGTCTTTAGCGGACATTTTTGGGTCGGACAGGGTATACATGAAAATTTTAAAATCAAATGAAAATTTTGTTAGTAGGTCATGAAAAAACCTTAAAAATCAGAGACGAAAAAAGCCAAAAAAATGAAATTTCTCAGGCTCGAAAATTATTTTTTTGGGTATGCGTAGTGGAACTTTTTTTTCCTGGGCACAAAACCTACCGAAAAATTGATGGCGCGATATAGGTTAACTTTCGTTTCATACAAATCGACCCACCCTACTGTTCATAGTTTCCATTGTGTTGGCTTGTTCTCTCAGAGAGCAAGTATGAGAACCGAGTTAGGAATTCATTGGCTGCCTGCGGGTTAGCGGATTAGAATATGCTCAAAAGTAATGACGTGTAAGTTGTTGGTTGATCTTCGGATATGATGCCTCTCACTTCTCATTACCAACCTTCTTCTTCCTTACGGAAAGAGGAGGTGAGATAAACTAGAAGGTTCCACTGGTCATACCAAATCGCCCCTTACGGGGTTTATATTAGGCAAAGTACTTTCACTTTCTACAACACTCCCTATAGCCGTCGTTAAGTGTTTTTAGTCGCTAATACAACAACAAAAACAACAACACAGAAAACGTTTGGAAAGAGTTGAATTTAACGTTAATTTAGAGCTCCTAGGGCACTTGTTGGGTGACATGCTTCGGGGGTTCAGAATACTTTCAGTTTGATTCTCTGTTATCCCTCTCTTCCTACTTTTGTTCTATGTGGAATATCGTGTGAAATGATATTCTCTAAAGTTTCTTAATATTTCTCTGGTATAGATAAGGCTTGTTGTAATGGCTTTCGGGACATAGACTACTTATTGAAATGTATTGATTATGCAAGATCTGCTGGGGTTGCGAAGAATTCTATCTGGGAAGGCGCGATTTTTCGAAAACTCTGCACGATAGCTTGGAAACATAATTCCATTGTCCTCTCTATGATTCGTAATATATTTTCAAACTTCCTCAGTAATTCTTCATTTTTATGCTCTTAATTATTGTAACAACTCAGTCTCCACAGCTGATTATATCTTCAAAATCCTACCACCTTAATCCCCAAGAAATATTTTCTACATATATATATATATTCAAGTTTGCCTTTTGCTTTACATACATTCCGCCTTATTCTCCCGTGAAAAGGTGCTCGTGGTCTCATCTGCTACTGAGTCATCTTCTTTCAGTTCTTGCGTTGTGGTTTACGTGTGCACACACACACATACATACAAACTCATATTAAAAAATTATTTATTTATAGTTTTAATTTATATTTCCGGCGCAGGTTTTTCTTGTGTTTCTGTTTTATTTCACTTCATCTTTCATTTATCACTTTTTATAAATTCTCATTTATTTATTTATTTTAATTCGAGCAGCGAGCATTCATTCTTGGTTTTCGAGTTGGTTAATAAAAATGCATTGCGGATGCTGGTAATGCTTCTGCGGAGTATTCCTTTGTGCCTCTTTCTTATTGTTTTCTGTTTTTGTTGTTGTTGTTTTTTGTTGTTGTCATTGCAATAAATCAAACATTTAGCTCTGCAATGCAGCAAGACAGCATTCCATGATTGGTATCTGCTGTTGTCTGAGGCTATTTTATTGCTAAATTATTAATTAAATATTTTTTTTTTGTCTCTTGTGCGATTTTTAACGACTTTTTATTTAATTAATTAAAGTGTATGGAAGTCGTCGGCCAATATTGTTGACATGTTCCATAAGCATGAGCGAGGTACAGTCTGAGACCATATTTCTGACTGAATGAGGGATTCGAAATAAAGGCCTTTTGTTTAGCCCTGAAGTATCGCCAAAGATTAAACTGCTTTAGGGCATAGAGTTCCCTCCCTTCCTTAGAGTCTAAAGAGTTCGACGAAAAATTATTTGAATGGTCGACAAGCATCTGTTGATACTGTGAAATGTTAAACTTTTAATTGCTCCTCTTACTAATACATAAGATATGCGGCGTGTCCGCCCATGACAGAGATCATCTTTTTAACTGACCATTAAGCTAATCGTTTTAACTCCCTATGGTCGAATCCTGTCGAAACTGCTGGTTTCCTAGGACTTCCGCAAGACGATATTGAAGAAAATTCCTGAACTAGATAAGCTGATTGGAGAGAGCTAAATGCTACTACAAGATCTTCAAGGAAATCTGTGGAGTTTAAAAACGAAGCATCTAAGTAAACATCCATTAAATAGGGGCCTCGCAGGGCGTTGTCTAATCCCCTGTGCTATTTATTTAAAATACATCGAATTCCTCCTCGATAGTGGAAAGTGGTCAGAAGGTTGGTGCACCCTACTGTAAAATAAATAGCCATATGTAGGATAATGCAGTTGACCTTAATCTCCGGTGTAATTAGTATCACCTTCACATGCAATCTCGACTCAGACGGGGCAGACAACAAACCAGGTTACAGATGATCCAATCACTAGCTACGCATTACCAATATCGTACCCACATTTATAACATCGGAACTATAGAAGGTGGCAGGCCTGCGATAATACGAGACACAGCACTTCTATTGAGGTACAACTGCCTTGACCGGTCACCCAGACAAATTAGGAAAAATCGCCCAAAGCGCTACTATCAACTCATTCACCTGAGTCTATCGATAAGTTACTGTCATTGCAGCAACACACCCAAAGGCTTCGAGTATTCTGGCCTTTAGTACAATATCAACCTAGCAACCTGGGGAGAAGTATGTATTTGTATTTGTACTCCCCTTTGCCTATAAAAGATGAGTCAAAGCATACGGCATATTTCTTAATGCGAGTGATATCAAAACTTCTGCAGACTCTACCAACTGCATGAAATTGTAATGATATTTATCCCTAAAAATCAGTGACTTAACAACTAAACCAAACAGAATTGGACAGGGGTTTCACAGGGTTGTGTCCTATCCCCCAATTTGTTTAATTTCTACATATCGAGGCTTCCAACTTTACCCGAGCTAGTCTCTGTGGTCTCCTGCGCTGACGACTGTACTACTATGACTTCGAGCAAGGGCTCTTACATCGATGAACTCTATACAAGGATCAATGGCTATCTCAACGACCTTTGCAGCGCCTTAACCGAGCGGGATCTGCCCCTATATCGATGGCGCCTCTCTTTACAATGTTGAATGAGCAGATATGCTAATAGTTAAACGTCCATGTTAATTACGTAACTCTACTGCTGTCAGCCACCCTAAAATCTTGAGACAAAAATGCTCAATATTAGAGCGAACGCGGAACGATAAGCAGACAGTTTCTACTGAACTGCCATAAAGATAGTCGCCCAAACCGGCACCAATGGAACGAACATCCATCTCCTAGGACAAAAGGAAACATCTCCGCACTATTATGAGATCCGGCAACATATTTGTCAGCCGTTTGATCTGCGTAGCCACAGGCGGGCTCACAATGACCTCCGCACTAAGTTGATAGATAAATCCCTAAGATTTCGGCCTATGAACACCGTTGCTGACAGTCAACTAATTGAAATAGCTGAAGAGGAGAGCTTCCTCCAGAAGGATACTCTAGTCATTCTATCACAACTTCGTTCTAGATAATGTAATAAGTTGAACTCTTACTTAACCCAAATAATACTTGCCCTGCACGTGGTATGTCGCTCATGATACTAAACATCTCTTTAACTATTCAAATGAACCTACTCTTCAAACACCGACATCACTCGGGTTCCACTCCGTTGATACTGCTTATTTCCTTAGTAGAGCTTTATGATGATTCTCAGCGTGATCGGGCCCATTAGGAAAGCGAATCACTGTTACAACAACAAGAGCTTTACCTCCGTTTTGAAAAAGCTTGCATTGTAGTTCTTAAGTTGGGATTTTGTCATTCTCAAGTCCAGTCGTCGCCAGTATTTGGAGTGTCGATCTTATTTATCCAGATTGGTCACCTAGTATCTGGCAATGATTCCCCGTGCCGGAGTAAATAATTCCATTTCAGGTGGTTAAATCATATCGACCGTTTGAAGTTATAAAACAATAATAACAATTATACCAAAATATATACATATATCTCTTAAAAATCGTTAGGCTTTATAAAGTCGTAGAGAAATTCAATTATGAATGAGAGCCCCACACACATGTATGTATGTATGTATGTATGTTTTCATTGCGTCATGAATTGAAATGTCCAACGTTTTTTTACTCCAAATTCCATTTATGTTTCTTTCATTACAACAAAAAACTCTTGCAACTCCATTATTAACGTTGGCTTAAAAAAAGCTACGTGTTAATAAAAAACCAAAACGTAATTAAAACTAAAATAAATTAATTGAAACTAAATTTTTTCGATCTCAATTTTATGCTTGTAGTAATAAATTTTATTAAACAAGTATAATTGATGGCTTTTTCTTAAGTTTTGCTGTTATTGCCTTATTAAGACCGATTAATAATAAGTTGCTGACAAATCAAGTCTGGAAATATGTGGCTTAGATGTGCACCTAATGCATATATATAAATGGGTATATAGTTGTGAATGGATGTATTTTATACCCAACAAGCATTATTGTAACTGTTATTAGAAACGAAGTAAACTTGCTGTAATAAGCGATATATAAGCGCTTTCATCCCTAATTTATTTGAAGGGTTAAAGTTAATTTTTTGCAAGCTTCTAGAACGTTTTTTAATTAAATCATTGACATAGCTAATTTGTTTCTTTTTTTTTTAATTTCAGATAAGTGTTTTCCATACTAATTTTGATGTAGAAAAAAAAAATAAAAATTTTAATGCATATTAACAACGAAGAGCAGAACGATTTTTAACCCTAGAAGACCAAAATAGTATGTCGAAAACAAATAATATAAAATAAGAAAGTCGTTTTTTTAATTAATTGGACTGTAAGCCCGATTAATTAAAATTGTAGCCGATAAATAACGTATGTGAGTCCAAAATATCATAAAAATGTGTCAGGAGTTGGTAACCCTACCTGGAATAATTTTGTGAACGACGTGAAGGACCTTTCATTTACGACCCATTTTGGCATATCTTACCCAATTTAAAAAAATTCAAATAGATGGTAACTCTGTAAAAACTTAATGGTGGCAATACCTAAGCATGGGAGCTTGAAATGTAACAAGTTATATATATTCAAAAGGTTTTGCAATGGGTAAAGTCGTGTTCGAGATAATAGCAACCCTGGGTGGAAGTCTTTTCTAGAATTTTTTTTTTGTTGAAAAACGATATAAATTACCTTTCATTTGGTACCCATATTGGCAGAAACTTCATCCAAATCGCTTCCGAGATAGGTTGGATATACAAATATACAACTATACAAGAATAACTCGTTTAAAGTTATAAACTTAATGTTTATTTCAGTAATTTTTTTTTCAAATTTGTTTTATATTTACTTTGCTTGTTGGGTATTTTAAACGTTCCCAGTTGGAAATCGATCTCTGATTCTGTTTTTGAGGTTATTGAAAGGCAGCTTAATAGCCTACATACCACATGTATGATATGGGAAGTAATCGCTACTTATCGATAACCTTTTTAAAGGTGTATCGATAGTTTTGTTAGGCTATAGATGCTTCTGAAAAATTATGCCAGTAGTGAGTGCTCCTAGTACTTCGATGACTTTTAATTACTTATTCAGAACTTTGTACGTATCCAAGTCAGTCAATATGTCACACTTCTTTTCCTTGACTTAATTGACCACGCTGAAAGCAGTTCCAACTGGGTGATGATCGCTTTTAATTATGTTGATAACACAGTATATCTCGATGTAAGTGAGTAAGTTAAGATAAATGTGCGATTGCAGCGCGCTCTCACCAAATGAGAACATTAATTTATAAGCAAGACGAAAAGAGACAGATTTAATTTAAAACTTTGAGTAGTTCATACATTGATAAAGCAAATTCCCTGATTCGAAGAACCTTTTTCTCGTATACTATGAGAGATATCTCATCATAAGTTGTCCGTGAATGTTATGCAAGATATAGTAGGACGGCTTCCGACAGTGGCGTGGGGCTGCCTTTCTACCTAAATGGACTCCACCATGCATCGTCAAAAATGAAACTGTGTCTGGCTTGGTAAGATTACTAAACTGCAAAAAAACGAGGGAGTGTCAGAGCTCATATAAAAATAGTTCGTCCAAAGTACTAGAAGAGAATCACAAATTCCATCTCGGACTAATCCATTTCTTTGCTTCTGAGTACTTAAGGAAACACATCGCTAGCTCAGCGTTGACTAACACAATCACTGGCTGAAGGAGTATAAAAATCTTTGTAAACTGATGAAATGTCTAGATTGAAACTCGTTCATTATTAAACAGATTTCTTCTACTCCTTTTTTCAATTTGGAGGAAGCAGAACTTCCTAAGGGGGCTAATACGCGAGAAACTGTTAGCTCTTAAAAAGTATTAGAATCGGCAACAAAGTGATTAAAGAATTTTCCGACGCCATTCCTGTTGACAAGCAGCTCAAGCTCGTCGCACTTATGAGTCATGACTTTGTGTTTCTTTTTTTTGTTTGGAAAAGGCGTCTCGATTCCATCCGCAACTCACGGTAAGGTTCTCACGGCATACTGTACTCGTAGCATTCGCTCTCAAAATGGCGTTTTAGAAAGCGACCTTTCTTTCCTTAGCAAAGCGGTACTTTGGAAAGGACTATGTTTCGGGCACCAGCAAAAACCTTGAGCCTAGATCCATTCGAGTAAATGACCATGTTATGCGCATGATTAATCATATTCAGGGCCAAAATTATTCTTAGCGGCTCCTACCGGTGGAAGGGCGTAGCAAAGAACGATATGAGATCCCTAGGGTTTTCAAGTAGTTGTGGCATTAAGAAAAATTAACGAGCTGCTGGCGGTCTTTGTTGAATGGATTGACCTCTTGAGTAGTTAGGTACGTAATATGTGCTTGGGCTCCTAGTATCTAGACTTGTACATATAGTTCGGTGTCTTTGTACACTTAAGACTTCCTAAATTTAAAAGTAGAAACAAAAATGTTAGGCGAAAATGATCTGTACGAAGTCCCATTCCTCCATTTATGAAATATACCATGGCTACTCTATTGAAAAACAGATATTTCTTGTAACTTGCAAAACAAAAAAATATTTCGACAAATCTTATAACTTTAAACGAGTTATTCTTGTATATTTGTAAAGTTGTATATTTGTATATTTGTATATCCACTACTATCTCAGGAACGACTTAACCGATTTGGATGAAATTTGGTATATAATTTTGTTATAAGATTTTCTACTTTGGTGTTGCCACTTGGGGGGGGTTCACCTGGTTGCCACCTACATGTTGCCACTAAAGGAAGCTTAGAGGGTTGCCACCTTTTCCATTTTTTTTTTAAATATTAAGCAATATATGGCAATATGGGTATCAAACGGAAGGTATTTGAGGCCGTATACCAATCGGAATATTTTTAAGTAGGATTGTCACCTAGGGTTGCCACCGAGCAGGCTCGGTCGCCCAGGTACTATAACCTTTAAACGGGTAACCAGCAAAACTAAACGCGCAGGATTCACGAAGTCAATTCACCACTAATAACATTTTATTCCTTCTCTACCTTCTACAGCAACAACAACGAATCCAATGCACCAAATCCACCGCTGGTCTGGTTTTTGTTGTTTATGACTTCGTTCAGTTGCAGATGCTTCCATTGCCGTGTCTTCGATTTACCCGATACAGCGAGACAGAACCCAGTCACCTCTGGTGCGTTATTTATATGCATAAATTATTTATGCCGCATTAGGAGTATGAAAATAAATAAAATAAATTGTCGAAAGCAAAGTAAAGCCGATTAGAATGTTGCAGGGAGCAGAGTGCTGTAGCATTGCGTTACGATTTAAAAATATATAAAATAATAAGAAGAAGAAAAAATTACATAATTTTAATGCCGGCTGATGGGAGCGATATTAATATGCGCAAGGAATGGATTCCAGAGACAAAAAAAATTGTAAGCAAGCAGAAATGCACTCGCATTAAGATACGGAGATATGCAACTTTAGATAAGTGCGAGCTGTCAGTTGTACAAATTCATAATAAATATGCCTTCGCCTTTTTGTGGATTAAGCTGAAGTCGGAGAAGGGAGAGTACATAAAAATATATGTATGTATGTGTGAATTATGGGATACCCAGCACAACTTTAGGGCTGAGCGCAAATGTTGCTTTTGATGCCACGAAAGATGATGTTAGTAGTAAGGAGAGCTCGAACGCAGGCAACTCAAGCCCAGTTTGCATAGGGATTTTGAGATCCTATGAAACTAAACCTGAAAAGCAAATTAAGGAACCCCTTGTAGCGAGAATATTGAGTAGGTCTGCATTTCAGAACGCGTTTGACTTAACATTTATCGTTTTATTTTGTTTTGTTGTTTTGCCGACAGGGTGAATAACTAATGTATATTGGAACGATTTTCCGTCATCCCTTGTCAAATTTGGTTTTGAGACAAACCGGTTTCGGCGTTGTGCCATCATCAGTGTCGATTTTCGTTCTTCGTTGGATGGGGAAGCAAAAGGGAAATTACCCGTTTGGGCGAAGGAGAATGGGAATAGGGAAGGAAGGGAAGGCAAGGAGAGTAGAGAAGAGAAAGGAAATGAAAAACAGAAAGAGAAGGGGAGAGGAAAAGGAAAAATTCTAAAACTAAAAGGAATGGACTAGGAAAAATAATATGAAGAAAATCGCCAAAAGGGAAATAATATAAAGAATAAACATAAATAAAGAGTTTTTTTCACGCTGGTAAAACCTAAGGGAACATCGGCAATAGATTACTAGAAGGAGATAGGAAATGGAAATAAAAAATTGAGAGCAACGGAGAGCGATTTAGATAGGGAAATAAAAAGGGAGCTAATACAAAAAGGGAAATCATAAAGAAAATAGCAAGAAAAATTAAGAAAGGGGAGAGAGAATACGCGACTAAGTAATGTGGAAAAGGTAAAAGCAGATAAAATGTATAAACGAAAAGAAAAAGAAAGACGAAAATTGTTATCGGCGAAAGTGAAAGGAGAGTTTAAAGAGAAAGCGGAAATAGCAAAATAAAGGAAAAGTAAAAGAGACAGGCAAAATAAAAATGATAGGAAACGTCAAATTAAAAAGAAAAAGATATGCGTATAGGGTTAGCGTGACCAAACCGAAATGTTCGCTCAACTGTGCGGCTTGTACGGCAAACTACCTGTACTTGCATGTGGTGTATTTACAAAAGCCAAAAGATAAACAGTGGAAGAGAGATAAAGTAAGATAGAGGGAGGAAGATATAAAGCCAGATAAGCAGGAAACGGTAAAGAGAGGGAAAGTCAGAGCGAGTCTTAAATGGATGGCGAGAGTTAAAAGTAGAGAGGAGTTTTAAAACTAGTGTAGGTAGACGTGACGTAGAGTTTGTAGTAGGGGTATTAGTGCGTTATAAATATAGAAAAGAAAAGAGTAACAGAGGAATAAAACAGTATATAAAAAGGAAGAAGACTGATAGAAGAAGAAAAATTGGAAGAGGCGAAATAAAAAAAATATATTTTTAAAACCTTGGCATCAAACACAATCTCCCGCTTGAAAATATGGGCAGGGTTTGCCAGAACGTAATTAAATAATTCATACCGTCTACATACGAAACGCACCTTATACAGGTACTCTAGAGACCTTCCTTTATTGCAGTGTTGATTGGGTTTATATTCGGTTAGGATGTAAAACCAATACTAGTCTCACAGATTGAATCATATCTAGATTACTCTGATGTGAAATAAAAGTCTCACATATTTATTTTTTTGCTTTTAATACCGAAACAAGATTTATGTTCAGACGTGCATATTTTTTGCAAAAAAGTTTCATTATGTAATGCAAGTATGAATGTATGCGTATTCATATGGAATATTCACACACATATGCCTAAAGAGCTTATTTGTTGCGTGAAGTTTATGTTGAGTTGAGAATTCTAATTTCTTAATTTCATGCGAATCTATAAAAGTAATTAGTAACGCAAAATATGCGCACCAAATGGCAACACCGACACACACACACACACACTTGGGCACATAAACATTTGTGCGCCAAATAAGCCAACAGTCAACTCTGCAATGCAGCGAGTTTGTCTGTATGTTTTTTGTTGGTTTGCTTGTTGTTGTTGTATGCACACATTTATTGCCTTTAGCACATCTGCGGAATATTTTTATTGCTTTTTGCTCAAATTGATTTATATAATTTATTTTGTTTAATCCGTCTTAGTTTTTATTTTCATTAATGTTTTTTGTTTTTTTTTTCTAATTTTTTTTATTTTTGTTTTCATTTAGTTTAATGTATTTTTATTTCTTTTAATTTTTCCTCATTCGCATTCATTTCTTTAATATTTAATGAATTTTTGTTTATTTCTTCTAAGAAATTTATTATTATGAGTATACGATAAAGCAATAAACCATTGGCAGCTGCGCATTTTGTGTGCCGCCTTGTTTGTGTGTGTTAATATGTTGATACCTTTGTATGGATGGATGTATGTATGTATGTATAATTAAGCCACATCTTAAATAAAAGGCACAAAACTCTGTGGAAATATCATATACAGAGCGTAATTGTTCGATAGTGTTGTGCTCAGGGCTACAAACCTCTTCAAAATCCTGCATAGTCCAAGAACTAATCTAAGAAAGTTTTATAAAAAAAGATCTCGGCACAGTTAGAGCTGTGAAACCTTCGGGAAGTGTTTTTATCGCTGAAAATAACTACAACAATAGCCTTCACAAATTGTTTAAGAAGGCCCAATTTGATATGAAATAGCGTCATTAATATGGTTTCAGAGTCGATAATTGCTTTACGTTTAATATTGACTTTTCCCACTGCGTACTCAGTACGTACAGTCCAATGGTTTTGACGATAGTTAACGGCATTATTTCTGCTATCCCATAGGCAAAGTGACAGGTGTGTTTGGTATATCCATCTGGCATTCCAGTCAAAAAACAAGTCTTCAAATCTCCCTTACTTCCCACTTGTATTCCGTATAATTGCAGTTAACAGTATTTTAATTTCAATTTCTGAGGTGTACGAAATGTGCCAGTGGAGTTGATGAAAATGTGTACCATTGTAGTGTAGTAAAACTTCTTTCAAAGAAGAAACCAGAAAAATATTCATGACGATCTTTTATCCAGCCTTTAATTTCAAAGCTCACTATAAATTTATCGGCACCTTTATCCTTCCCTGGAGGGAAAACGAACTTTAAAATTAAAGGCTACATGGAAAACTGGCGATTAAGTCACTTATTAAGTCATTAAAATCTTCAGAGCTGCTCAGATGTGATAGTTTTGGTTCAGATTGCAGAAAGAATTCGGAATGTACGGAGGCAGTTGAACTCGGTGATTGCTGCTTGGGTTGAGAGAATAGCTGGTTTCCCAATACAGCTGATCCAACTTTACAGGTTTTTTCATTTAGGCACTGGTATCATGGTTTTTTTTTCAGAAAAACCTAACGATCACAAATCTGAACCCATACACTTTCATATAATTGACTGTTCAGAAATGCAGTTTTATGAAATCACTATCTCATTAATACAATTAGACCCCAGAATTCGTTAAATAGACAAACCATAAATTCAAAAAAATGTCTCCCTAAAAAATTTTCATATATATATGTGTATATAGTTTTAAGAATACGGAACAAGTTCCCATCATTTTATGCTCTTTCAATAATTAAAAAAAAAAATATTTTCTTTTATCTTAATGGCAAGAGCTTTAGAAAAGTTTTGACTATAGGCAGATTTTGCGAATTTCATGAAAGTTATGATATAGATGTCTTACAATAGATTGTTCTGATATAATCTTTTTCTTCACACCTCCTTATTTGGCCGCTAATTTTGACACAAAATTAAAAAAAAAATTTTTGAAAGCGCCTAACTTTAGAACTGGTTTGAAGCATGCTCAATTTAGATTTTCATTTTTAATAACGCCCTATTTTAGAATTATGCTGAAAAACATCTTATCTCAAAGTAAGTTCAATAAAAGCCCTAACTCATTTCAAATTCAATATATTTTAAGCGGAATAGGTAGTTTTTGAAGCAAATTCTGAGAAAATCCATTGTTGAAAACACTTTTGAGACAAGGCTGAAGAACGCCCCAATTCTGACAGAGGGCATTTTAAAAATAAAATCTGAGCACCCTATCTCTTCAAAAATATTTATATAAAGAATCTGGACAACTGATTCGTACTGAGTTCAGATTTGCGTTTTCTTCCTTAAATAATTTCTAATCGATCATTCAAACATACTATGAAATCTCACATGACCTTACTTCAGTTTATTTATATTTAGTGTTGGTTCTACACTGCGGTTCTCGTTTCAAAATCGGTTTGCAGCACTATTTGTCTCTGATCTTTGCATGTTGAATTGTGGTAAAATATATTTCGTTTGAATTGTTTAGATACTCATCAACATCTTGGCGAGGTTTGTGTGCTCTAAGTTTGATTTTTATATCTGGCAAAATTCATTATTATGTTGGTATTTTTATTAGCTTTATTATTACGTTAATTTATTTAAATTTTTCGTTTTGCTTGTATATGAGTTTGAAATTAATTAAAGCAAATTAATTATTTAATGCATAAAATCGTTCGTTGTTAAATTTAGTATTAAACAATCAGGCGTTGTAGTCAATTGGGCTATACTATTATTTAGAAGATTTTTGGTTTAAAGGATTGTTGGAAAATTGTTGTCCAAACTGTGGTCATAAACATGTAGTTCCCTGGCAATAGATGTGTGTCGAGCCATATATTTCCTAAATCGATTTTTTTGGTGGTCATACAAGAATTGTTAACCCTCCCGAGGATTTTTTCTGCTCTCACTATAGATAAGCAAACGCATCTGACTTCCATAGGACAAGTATATTTGAATGGCCTCACACGAATGGATCAAATTGAGAGGGTTTCGAATAGGAAAATCCCCATGGTCTGGAAATACTCATGCACTGTGAGGCTAATAGGGCTGCTTCTACTAGGCATGTAGAATAGATCCTTTCGCTTGGTACCGAAAACCATGGGCGGAAAGCTTCCCTCAAACCCTACAATAAAATAATTTTAGACAATTTATTATAAAATGTTCCGAACCATTGATTTTCATACCGGCACTTGAATGAACCAAGGTGTGCCCAATCATTTCGTATGAAAACGAAATCAGTCAGTTTGTCTGCCAAGGCGGAAGGAAGTCAACAATTCACTTAACCCAAAACGGCAAAATTCATTACACTCATTAACGCTTTTGCAAAACTTCAACTAATCAAAAGCAAAAACAACTGCACACACTCACACATATCTAAATATGCAGCACCACCAACCCAGACTAGTCAGCCAGACAAGCTGACGGTCAGACAGAAGTTCGATGCTCGCGCTCACACATATTTAGATGCTTGTACTTTTACTTAGTGCACTTGTACTCATCAAAACTTTGTAATTCAGCTGTTGAGTTGTTGCTGTCTAAACGTTTTCCTGCTTTTTTTTTCGCATTGACTGACGTGCTTCTTTCATTAAAAGGCACGGTGACCATCCGTTCTGTGAATTGAGGGGTAGTGCTGCAAGTTTTGCTTTATCAAAGAAACTGAAAAGCGAAAATGTTCTATTTTCACTTTTATGTTGCATTTTTGTAGATAGTTATAATCGACTAAATATCGTAAGTGCACCGGTAAGATATAGTTTTCAAGTTCCTCAAATTTAGTTTTTATTTCGACGGCTGAGTGAAAGATCACCTTTATTCAAAATAATTTATAAAACACCCATCTCAGAATTTTTTTAATAATGATTTATATCGGTTCTTTAACCAAATTGTGAAGGAAGGCGTTTTTCAGTTTATCATATATAAAAGGAAATAGCGTGATCTTCCACATGTATTATAATTGCGCAAATTGAAAATTGTGTCTCCTTTTACGGGCAAACTATATCTCCAAGGTATAAACAATTCGATAACTATCAATAGGTCTGGTCAATCTGCAGTGCCACCAATTAAACAAAAATTTTAAAAACTAATTATAAGATGTAAAAATAAGCTTTAAAGTGACACCACTACATATGCCAAACATGTAATCACAGTATAGAGCCTTTTTTGTGTGAGTAGACATCCCTGTAGAGAAATCAGTTAACTATAAGTCGACTATTAGTTCACTATCTTTCAGCTGGCTTTGTCTGTCCCTCAACTACTTTACATTGCTTTTAGCTGACTACTTTTATATGGCGATGGCTCCGAAAAACTGAGGGGGTTTTCAGCTGACTACAATGTTGAATGTGTATTAATGTGTATCATGCATAAATATGTGGATGTGCTGCTCCCAAAATATGGTCAGAAATCAGTTTCTTCAGCTATAACCAAGTTGAGGCATGCAAATTTTCAATGAAATCGAAATATCAAATCATAAAGAAATACAATTGAGTTTTTTTGTTAGCAAATATTTTTAGCTGATATTCAAGTGTTAAAAAAATTTTACATACAATTTACAATTTACAATTTTTCGATTGAGCACTGAATGGCTTTGAAACCAACTAGTAGTTATACACAACAAGCTGACTAAAAGTTAGCTAGTATAGTAGTCGTCCACATAATTCCCCACAGGGATATTATGCATTCTTGCTCGAGTTGTTGTTATTGTATTAGTAGCTGGAATTCAATGACCTGCATGAGCGGCTATCACTGAGATCACGAAGAGTTGTTTTGTTAGAAACTGTACTCATGATACAGTGTTTAGGAAGCTTAAACAAAAGAAAGAAGAGCACAATGAATTATTGGAGAGGAAAAGAAAAGGAAGGAAAGCAAAGACGATGACCAGTAAAGAGAGCAACTTAAATGATAAAATGAAATGAAATTAATTAAGAAAGGAAGGAAAGCAGAGGAAAGGAAAGGAAAGGAAAGGACAGGAAAGGAAAGAAAGGAAAGAAAAGTTAAGCAAAGGAAAGAAAATTAAAGGAATGTAAGAGAAATGAAAGAAAAGTGAAGTAAGCGCAATCAAAGAAAAGTACGGAAATGGAAGTAAAGGAAAGAATCAGCAAGAAAAGGAAACAATAAAATAAATTAAAAATAGAGACTGTAGAAAGAAGAGGAAATCAAAGAATAGGAAAATAAATAAATTTATTAAAGAAACAGCAGAGAAAAGATGGGTAAAAAGGCAAATAAAAGGAGTAGCAAATAATAAAAATAAAATAAAGTATTGTGGTTGAGTTTCAACCACTGGGCGGTGTCCAATATTTTTAATATAACATGTCAGATTTAAAAAATTTTTAATTGGGAAATTCTAACGGAAGTAAAGCGTACAACACGTTACCAAATCAAGAGTTTTTTAAATAAGAAAATGATCTACTTATTTTTTAAGTTTTCCTTTCCATAAATATTTGTATGTATGACACACCAACTATGCCTCATTTTTGTTTCGCATTTATGGTCACCGTAGTCATGTGCGTTGATTATGTTTGCTAAAGCTCAAATGTGCACAGTGTGGTTCTTGTTGTCTTTGTTGGTAGCGGCATCTTCGCACCTTTCCTAGCTAAAAACTTGCCACCTTAAATTATTTAAGATATTCTTGACTTTTTTCAGTTGTCGGCTCGTTTTTTCCATACATGTTTCGTTGTTGTTGCAGTTGTTGTGTGTACATTGGTTGGCTCTGCCAAAGGCGCTCGTTAAATTGTATGAAAAATGCAGTACTTTATTATTAGAATTAAATAAAGTCAATAATTTTATAACTGTTAATGTTGAAGCGGTTATAAAATACAATTTGTAATGTTTGCTAAATTTGTTGTTGTCATCTTCTTCGTTTAACGATTTGGATAAAAACAGATGATTTGTTAAAAAATGCACTAACCAAATAATATAAATTTTAAAAGTTATGGTTTGTAAATAATAAAAAAAAAAATTTGCAAAATGTTGTTTTGGGCTTTACAAAGTTTGTGAGCAAAGTGCTTCGTGCATAAATTTCTATTATACTTATCTATTATTTATTGTCATTAAATTTGTTGAATTTTTTTTTTTTGAATTAAAAAAAAAGGGCAATATTTTATATTATGCAATGAGAAATGATTGTCTGCTTCTGGCTTGGGGTAATTTTAATAAACAAAAACAAAAATTCTGTGGATAATCACATCTAAGACAACTGTGTAACAGAATGGCCCTTTCCGAAGTGGTAGCATACTTGACTTTTCAGTGCGTCTTCACACCTGGGGTCTACTATTGACCAGATCTTCAGGTTCTGCCAATGATGCAGAAACCGCCTGATAAGAAAATTGATTTCAAAGCAGCTTTTGACAGCGCGAAAAGAAGCTTTAAGAATGTTACAATACCTAACTTTGACTTCCCAGCAAAGCTTGTGCAGTAATGCTTAATAACGTTGAGAAAGAGAGGGGCCCCTCTGAGCAATTTCCAAAAAGAAAATGTTACTCCCTATATAGCGATTTCCGTAACCTAATGCTAAAGATAATAGTCAGAGCAATATAACTAAAGCTCCCATGTCTGATGTGAAATGATTATGTATAAGTCCCTATAAGAATCGGATCAAGAGCAACTGAGTTTACCCTTGCTAAGGTAAGCATGTCGCATGTGGCAACTAAAACCACGACCCGCATGTTCGAATGATTAAAACAAATCGCTGCTACGTCAATCGTGTTAGTACCAGGAGGTAATGATACTTTAAAGTAGGTATCCATAGCTCTAATACTCCCCTAAATAACAAAACCCTTCCTCTTAGAATCATAACAAGAAAAATATTCGTAGATATATGATGTATACCAGTCACTCTCCTGATATCTGAGCACTGCTCCGATAGTGGATCGAATAGGTTACAGTTGAGCCAATTGATTGAGCCCGTGATTTAAACCACTCCACGGAGCCTATTTATTTATCTCTCTATCGTCTTTATATCAATTTTTGATACCTCCAAAAAGCCGTTGAAAAAACTTTCGGCGGTTTTTTTTTGGTATCCGTACCAGGGACGATGTAAGTTAGCCGAGATGTGTCGCCCTTGACAAGACCTAGACATACCTATTGAATCATTTCCTGGAACTATAGAGGCAGTCGTACCCCTCCTAGCCAGCTCATCTGAAGCACAGTTGCCTTCTTTGCGACAATTGACTTAGCCTACTACTCAGATTATAATAATTTAATTCGCCTCAACGAAGTTTGTAACGACAGAAAAGAGCTTACTCTGCTTAGTCGGCCATATAACAAGAATTGAGTGAGTCATACCTGCCTGCATATTCGTCTGTACGCATCGTTTGTGGTGGGCACATAAATGAGATGGTAATTTCTGTTTTTCTCTCTTAATTTCCGCCAAAACTCAAGTAAATCGGCTAGTAACCACCCAGTTGATGTAGCCAATAATTTTAAGATATATGAGACTTAAGTTTTCGGGATACCTATTTAACAGCGCCTTCTAACAGATCCTGTTGTCTTACTTTCTCAAGCGAATTTAAAGACAAACAACGGAAATAGCTATAATGTCAGTGTCAATATTTGCGGAGATACACAGCAGAGTAGTGATGGGAAGCAGCTATATAGCTGACTATAGAAATATACCGATTGTATTGTTGAACACTATAGATGTATTAATACCATCGCGATTTGCACGTTTCCTGAGAAAAATTCGTTCAAGGTTCTTGTGCGAAAAGAATGCACCATATCGCAACCATCAAAAAAAAAAAATGCTAAGCTGGTCAAAATCACAGCAACACTAGGAGCGTCCTGGCTTTGGGGTCAGCAAGCCAAGATTTGGAAATCCCCATTTATAAGGAGTGCAGGAGCTCCACAGAAGAACGCTGCAGAGAAACGGTTACTCACTTTCTCTTAGAGTACCCAGCATATATTTGACACAAGACTCCAGACATGTTTGTGCTGCTCGACCTTAGATAACTATTGAAATGCTGCGTAACTGTTCGAGGACGCTTTGGCAGCCCCTGACAACACATACATATATATTTTGAATACTTTTTGAATTATAAATTATTTTTATGAAACATATTGAATTTTAATAATTCTACACATATGCCTTTATGCACATCTCTGCATATAATAAAATTGTAAAAGGTCGTTTTCTGTACATTGCAGATATTTAAGAAAAATCTAAAGGAGGGACCATTATTAATCCAATAGAAGCCAAATCAACAGTTTTATGATTTTGGCTGTCTATCTGTATGTTTGATCGCGCATCACTCAAAAACTTCTAATTGGAATTGAATGAAGCTATTACCATTGCAATACTAGATATGAAACTTAAAATTTAAGATGTCACTTATACCTACAGCTCGACCAGTTTCGTAGATATCGACCAATATGTGTGCCAATGTGACCCAAAATGTGTTTAGTAGAATATGAGTATCAAACGAAAGGTAATAATGAGTGCTGTAATAACCGATATAATTAAGTTCCATATATTATCTGATATGGGTTATAATGATGGAAATCGGACTAAGTATATTATTAGTTCTGAGAAGCAACGAAGCGGACCGGGTTTACTAGTATCTAATGCGTAGATACCAAAGTGATAGTAAGTGGTGGTTTTGCCACCTTTTTCGTAGTTAGTATTAAATTTAAACACTTTAGCTGAGTTTTTAAAAAATTAATTTAAGAAAAAAAAATATTTTAAAGTAAACAAACTAACAGGGTTTGATAATTTTGGAGAAAGCCCCAGGAAACCATATTTTCAGAAACCCTGTCCGACTGAGCATACCCAGGAATAAAGGAAAGTTCGTCACAACTAATATTAGCACTTTCATCGAACAAACAAAATTGTTTGGAAAATCAGCGAAAATCGAGTACAGCAGCCCAACAAATAAGGCTTTCAAAGATAAGTTCATCAGAAAGGCTACTTCGAAACCAACTCATTGACCAAGCCGCATAGCAGTCAACCACATGGGTAGATATATTTCCTAAGATTTATAAATAATCAAAGCATGCAAGTACATTATAATCGATAAAATCGCTAGTAGCATCGATAAATACATTCCAATCAATATATCGATTTCGATATATCGTCAACAGTGTTCCACCTCTACATGTAAGTATATTATGAGTAGTCTAACCCCATTAGATTTTTTACTTTTGCTTACTTTATTTCCAAGTAAGAACGCACGGCTAGCCAACATTACCCATGCATTCATCCTAGCCCCATATTGTGATCAATTCCTGCACTGCGATCTTCGACATCTTCCCCAATTGTTGGTGTGTCATTTGCTAGCATTTGTTTAAATTACAATATAAAAATATAAAAAAGAATTAATAAAGGCGTACAAAAAAAAAAAAAAAAATACAAAAAAAAACCGGATAGATGTGTTAAAAACAATCAAAGAAAGCAAAGGCTTATGCAGTGAAATAATGAGCGAAGAGTTCAAGCCAGACTCAAATATTGACAGACGAAGTTTGTTCTTTGTGTTTGCACTATTGCACCGACAGATCAACATTAATACACTCACACACACATTCATAAAAACATACATATATTTGAACATTTATTAACATAGGCTTTTAGTTGCATTCATACAATATATAAATTCGTAATGCTGAAGAGCAAGCATCAATTTCAATTTTTTTTAAGAAGATAAAAAGAAGATAAGTGTCAGTCAGCACAGTCAAGAAAGTCAGCGACGGTGTGTGGTGTTGTGTGCGCACACTCAACATCACTTGCACTGAGCAGTCGTCGTCGTCGTCGCTCCAACAATGTCTGCTTAACAACTTCGAATGAATGAGCGGCGCGCTGTTGACTTCTTCCACGCTGCAATCGATTTTCCTTTTATTTCCTTTATTTAGGGCTCAGGTTAAGGGGCGTTTGTTTGTATGTTTGCTGTGTGTACCTCCTTGGTCTGCACATTGGCTGCGTGATTAATTGCACTTTTATGTGAGTGTTATTTTTTTTAAGTATTTATAATAATTTTTAATATTTTTTATCTCACCCCTCTTCCGATGCGCGTTGACGATCTTTTCATGTATGTTTGAATGTATATGGGATTCTGTTTTGTTGTTTATTCACGTCATTAGATGTATTTAATGTTGGTCGTAGTCGAATTCTTTGTTGTCCGTTTTCAGGGAGCGTAACAGTCGAGGGAGGACTTAGTGTCCGTAGCCCCCAAAATGTTAGCGTTGATAGAAAAAAAATTGCAGTTTTTAAGATTACAAAGGGGATGTACTTTAATTGAGACCTGTAGTGGAATTCACTAACTTCTATAACGATATTCGCAATCGACGTTTTATCTTAACGATGACTATAACGATTTCGGCATTCACAAACCATTTTTTATCGATATTCGTTTATTGTGTCGCTAAATTAACAAAACATAATTTGAAGTTCTTAGCGAAAACTAAAATAAAATTATTATTATATTGATATAATTGTTATAAAATAAATGGAGTTTAAGTACTTAGCGTACGTTTTGTCGCGGGATGAGGAATCGTAAGAACGAATCGATATAGTCAAGTTAGTGAATAGCACAGTCGATAATGCAGTCGAAGAAATCGTTAGTTAAAATCTCGAAAAATCGCATAGTTATAAGTTAGTGAACTCCACCACTGGTCCCCTTACTCTGTAGTTCTATTCGAAAGGCTGCTCTACTCGAAAGCAAAAAGCGATTCTAATACATATAGGCACTCTGTAGTTTGCTTGAATTTACCTTAGAAGATATTCCATAACAGTAGTCATCACTTTTTCACAAATTTCAGGCGCAAAGAAAAATACAAAAACATATTGCAAACTCTTAAGTGCAGTATTAGACAGCTGTTCTTCACATGCCGCAGTATCGCAGGTGATAAGTATCTGCACTACTATGCATGCGTTCGCAGCTTCGAACGTAGGTCCTAGCACAACTAGTTTTTATTTTTTATTCAATTTTTATTAAATAAAATTAAATTTTTTAAATATTTAAACACTTCTAATCTAATTTTTCCAATTTTTTACCCAACAGTCTTCAATTATTTTCTGTCAACAGCGATTGCTTAACTCTTTATGCTATAAAAATGATTTTTTGATGAAAATAAATATTAACTGTTTTATTTTAATCATAAGAAGATACATTTTTGTAGATTTCAGTTTGCTAAATTGTTGTCGAATAGAATTTGTTAACTTTCGAACACTTTGGCATATATTTTCGAAATAGTGACTACCGAATGTTCTACAATCGAAAGGGGGATACATCAAATCCGAAGGGAACAGAATGGAACTCGAAGAACGAAAGCGTTCTACTCGAATATTTTTTACAGAGTACGAATCACTCGAAAGCGAACAAATTTTTTTTCGAATAGAACTACAGAGTAAGCGCCTTGCTCTGGGCGAACTTGTTTTTGCAGGTAAGGCATGTCTACTGCCATGCTAATCTTTTCCACCAATTTCTTCGGCAGCGCAGCAAATTTTTACCTTCAAGTATTAGTCATTAAAATAGAGTACATCTCTATGCCCTAAAATTTTTCTTAGAATTCAGTTTTGTGATTCAGCTAGTTGCCTTCTTCAATCATTCGCGTTCAGTGACAAAAGCTGCTAACGACTGGTGGAAACCTGCATTTAGAATAGTGAGACAGTTTTAACATATTTTTGAAGTGAAAACTTCTTTAGACGTCTTCACCCTTTTTTGAGATGGGAAAATCTATTGAACTCACGATTCTGTTACCGCAGCCGACAACTCTATATATAGTTCCATTAATTTTTAAACTTAAGGTGTGATATGGAGGGGTTTGCCTGTTGAGAAATAATAAGCTATCATTCTTATAAAAAGCGTTGTCAACTGTTCAAAAATTCATTTTCATTGTGTTCGTTACACAATTTATAACTAAAGAGCGGCGTGTGCAGCTTGATGATTTTTATGCTTTTGGATTGGTTTTCGGTGAGAATACGTTAATTCAAGAATCAGTAATCATTGCAGAAACATTGATACCTCTGACTCGCTTTTCTTAATCAAAAGATATCTACTTACTACTTTAAATGATTAAATCGATCGAACGAGAGGGTGGATTGGAGACACGGCCTCTCCAACCATCCAGTTAGTCTTACAGATTTCTACTCATAACCTTAAATAAATAAACTGATCGAGTGTGAATGTAGATTGGAACCAACCATCCAGTTAGTTCAACACAGGCAAAAGATTCGACTCGCTATTATTAATCTTAATTTATGACTCAAGCTTTACGAGTATATGCTAAGCTTCCTACAATGTTCTTTAAAATAAGTATCGTGTGCTCCTTCTTTCAACAATTTATTGTTTATATATGTATGTATGCATGTCAATTACGCCTAAGCTCATGCTATAATGTTAATTATATTTTACTTTATATTTGTCATGTCTAGTCTGTAAGATTTGTTCAATCTGTAGACTTATAAATAAATAAATAACATTTCCCCCATCTCAACATATAATAAAATTGTAAGCGGTTGATGTCTGTACATTGCAGATATTTAAGAAAAATCGATAGGGGAGACCATTATTAAGCGAATAGAATCCGCAACAACAGGTTTTAGAATTTTTGTCTGTCTGTATGTTTGTATGTTTGGTCGCGCATTACTCAAAAACTGCTTAATGGAATTGAATGGAACTTTTACCATTGCATTGCCAGACGTTTGACTTAAAATTTAAATTGCCGTATGTACCTATAGCTCGACCAGTTTCGGAGATATCGACCGATATGTAGCCAAGGTGACCAAAGTGTGTTTAGTACAATATTGGTATCAAACGAAAGGTAATAATGAGTGCTGCAATAAACGATGTAATTAAGTCCCATATATTATCTGGTATGGAATATAATGATGAAAATCGGAATCTGTCTATTATTAGTTCAGAGACGCAGCGAAGCGCACCGGGTTTAATAGTCTATTTATAAATTTATGTTTGCTGTATAGAGTCTTTGATTTAGGCACTTGAGTTGCCATAAGATAGTACGGCTATAAGAGGTATCATATGAAAGGGTTTACCCCGCTATTGCCATAAGAAGGGTTGCCATCCTTTGAAACTTTATTTACGGTATATCTATTTAGTTTACATAGTTTATAATGACTGTGATAGATGCAACAGCTAAAATGACTAAACTCATCGCCCCGATCATTTCGGCATACTCATTGGTGGCTCTGTCCCTTCTTAATATAATAATATAATAAATAAATAGAAAACAACTATAAGCACTTATGAGTTTGGTTGCTATCACGCAGAAGGAAAAATTGCGTTATTTTATTCGTAAGTCGGTAAATGCTTACGAATAAAACTCGGCTGATGAAGAATGAAAAAATATTTCTTTAAAAATTAGTTCCTGCTCTATAAAATATTGTCAGACGAATCAAAAAGTACACTTGTAACTCTTCAAGTTTTCACCTGGAGTGTCTCTGCTAATTTGACTGGATTACAAATTATGGCTTAAACTAACTAACGCCACATCCCAATGGAAACGTACTCCTGCGGGTTAGAATATGCTTCAAGTTGGATATTCCTGTCGTAAGAGCCGACTGAAATCCACAAAATTGCTACCACTACAGTGGGGCTGGTGCTTGTACGGAAGCGTACCGGATTCATATCTGGCAAAGGAATGTCAACATTATTATAAACCTGTTTGATTCGTTAAGTCTCGTTCTATGAATGGATGAGCCGACTAAGTAGGGCGAGTTTATTGTCAAAAATATCTTATGTACTTAGAACTTTTATGATAACAAAATTTGATTTTGGACCGTTTTTTCTGTAATAATTTTTTTTTTTTTCAGGATGGAGTAATTTATTTTTACTTTTGTCACACTGGTATGTTAGTGTGGGTGACTCATTTCATAAAGTTTCCTGTTCCTCTTCAAATTGTTTGAATCTTTCCAATTTTCTTGTCTTCTTCTTTTTAATATCCCTTCTCCCTATTTCACTCTGAATTTTGCATATATATACATATATTAAACCTCTACACCAAACATTCGAAGTTTTCGAAATAGCTGCTTATTTGTTTTTTGGGGCGTGGCATCGCCCACAAAAGATTATGTGTTTTGTCGACTTAAGGCGTAATAGTGCCTGGGGCGAGTATAGATGCATATTGGGGGTCATATGTACTACCTAAAAGACTTATGTCTTACTTGTACAAACAATTTAAATAAATATATTGTAAATATATTGTAAATATTGTAAATATGATTAATTGAGAAAAATATAAATCTGCACCTCTTATTCGATATTTATCGTAGCAGCAGTAAATCTTGAGAATAAAATTTGAACCTTTCCGAAAAAAAATTCCTCATACGCCTCTGTCATTATTGTTTGGCATTGCAGTTCGTTGAACTGTCTGTTGCCACATCTCGACTTGGTGTGATCAATTATGGATTTTTAAATAAAAGAAAATTAAAATAAATATTTTAAAAGCCATGCGGAAATCAATAAACGAGTAAAATGTTGCTGAAGAAATATCTGTAGGTATCTCTGTATGTATGTAAGAGTTTGCCTGTCAATAAATGAAAGATTCTGTGACTTTGTCCCTTATATGCCATTACCAGTCGTTACTGCATCAAGCGGGTTTGGGTGAATAATGTCGTTTGACATTTTGTTTTATTTCATTAACAAATTAATTGTTTATTGCCCGTAGAAAATTCTTCATTTTAAAACATTTAAGAAAGAGGAATGTAGGTTGAGGGTGTTTTAATGTCTTGGTGTTAACGTCACATATTTTCACAGTTATATCACAGGAATTTAGTCAAAGTCTTTATAAGAGTTTGGATTAGCTGATGTATATTGTAACGATTTTTGGTCATCCCTTAGTTTTAAGTTACGCGCATGTAAGTATAACCACTCACAACCTGACCTGCTTTTCCCGCCATCGCCATCACTCAAGACTGATAGTGTTTTTTGCTTTCCATTGTCTCTTTCGGCGAAAACTAAAGAAACCAAGTCACTATCGATTACCAAACTGATCTTTGACCCTTTCCCTGGAAACACCGGGTATCAATAATTGTACTTTAAGGCCTAGCTATTAAAAAATTTTATGTAGGTGAGGTTAATGTCCCCGGGGACCGGCGTTGCTCTCGACGACACTGCTTATGATGGTAATATATTCTTAAGTATATATTAAAAGCTTTTGACCTTTGTTGGCGAAAAAGAGTTTTGTCTCTAGACTTTGGCACAGTCCCAGAAAGGAAATAAGGAAAAATGCTCTACCCTTTTTCCAATGATTGAGGACCTCCACTGGAAACTTTTGGAACGGGTGACGATGCTTTCGAAAAAGGCGTAGAGCGCCTTACAGCTAATCATTACATACCCTTCGATACTTGACATCGACGCCGCGCAAACCGGAACTGTAATCTAAAAATTTTTGTTTTTCCTCGATTTCGGGGACCAAATTTTGCGGTATCTCAGTACACCGACAGCTTTCAGCTTGTAGTCGGGACTCCCCTTTTTCAAAGCCATAAGGCCTCTGCAATTGTGCCAGTTATTTTTCCGTGTACACTGAAATCCTAAAATTTTTTCAGAAATGAACTCGGAGAATCGTCATTAAGCTCTTCTAACGGAAGTCAAAGGAAACGCGCAGTTTCACCAGGGTTGGCCCAGAGTGATATTAGTGGTAGGTTCAATTGAACAGGAAAAGAGATATTTAGTATCATGAGGGGACATACCATCTGTCTTATCATAGTGCTTACGGAGATCTTTTTTATCCCTATAGGGGGTGGAGCTTCATCCAAAAGATGATAGTTTGGATGACTAGGTTTGTGCCAGTTCACCAAATCCGTCTGCTCAACAGTTCCTCGTGCTCACGAACATTGAGTATTTTGGTCTTGTTTTGGCAGACTTGCAACTTCTTTCAGCTGGTGTCATCAAGGTTGACGACCACATGGGTGCATCGTAATTAACAAATGGTCGGCCAGTAGCCTTATATGTAGCAAGCAACGTTTTTTTTTATCTTTTCCCTAACTGCTGCAGGCGAGTGAATTGAGGATCTTGTTACGGCTTCGTACCTTTGTGGCTGTTGCGGTGGCATAACTAGCGAAGGTGAGGCCTTTGTCAAACGTCACGCCAAGATCTTATGGTGATTGACAATAGGTAGAGTTACTCCATCTACGTAGACGTTTAACTCTTGCCACCTCGGCGCATTTTACGTCGTAAAAAGAGTCGCTGTCGATTTGGTCGGAGATAGGGTCAGATTTCGTTCGGTCAAGCAGCTGTAAAGGTCCCGGAGATCACAATCGATCATAGTACAGAGTTCGTCAAAGGAAAGGCCCTTTCCCGAAGCCATAAGCGTACAGTCGTCAACGTAGGAAACCATGGAGACTTCTTCTGTTGGAAGGAGAAGCCTCACAATATGGAAATTAATTAAAATTGGGGATTCGACAACACCCTGTGGAAGCTCCTGTCTAAGCCTTCGAGATTTAAATCAAGTGTCGATACATACGCCTAACTTAGCTTTAATGCTTATCCTAGAAAGACGTTGATCCCCAGTCTTGAACCACCACAAGCTCAGCATCATAGTTATGCTGGGCTTTTATATTGCCCACTTACGTCCAGAAAGACGATTGCTTGCTTTCACATTTATTAGTGGAAATACGCTACCTACTCCACCGAGCACAAGTTTACACAGCTACCACATTTCACATGTAAGCTATTCACATGTGAGGACGGGAACGTAACAGGTTGGCCATGATAACGATTCTACGAGAATCAGATAAACATTTTAGACCTACACCGTCGGTCGTGTGGAGCGTTGGCTAAAATAAACAAACAAAATTAAATAGGAAAGAGTGTGGCGCTTACTAAATCACAGCTGCGTTCAAGTTGACATTGATTATGAGCGCAGCGAAAGCAAGCGCAATGAATAAAACACTGCTTAGACGGAAGCCGCTCAATTGCGCCGTAAACTATTATAATTTTAATAAAAATAGCGTAGGTGGACGTCGTTAAAAAACAGTGTTAATTTGGAATAAGAACTACGCAAGATTTAGTTTGATTAAATAAAATTACATAATAAATCGACTTACCCGCTCTTCTTCGCGTATCATTTCCGCAATGCCCGGCTTAATTTCCAAATCATCAGCCAGTGAGGGCGTATGATGCGGCCCATGTGGCTGAGGTGGTGGTGGGCCTGAGCCATGTGGCATACCCATCCCACCCATTTCCATTTGCGCTGCTACAGCGGCGGCCATTGCAGCGGCTTGAGAACCCAAGGCGAAACGTGAGTCACCTGCGCCACTAACCTGCTCTGCACGCGCGCCTACACCACTACTTGCACCGGCGCCACCACTACTGCCAGGTCCAGCGCCGCTCATGCTGCTGGCAGTCGGTGTCATTTGACCACTTAACATGCTGGACGGATGTGTAGGCGTCGATGCTGATGAAGCTGGTGATGCACGATGTGAATGCAAGAGATGCGTTTGCTGGTGATGCGTGTGTTGTTGTTGTTGTGCTTGTTGATGCGTTAGATGAGGTGGCACGCCAGGCGGTGTACGCATTTGACGTAAAAGAGATGGTGCTGGCGTTGTTGAGGGTGACGGCATGTCTAAGTGTGCAGCAGCGCTTTCCAACAGCGATGGCGTTAAACGCGAAGCATTGCGGCTGGATTGTGTTGTGGAGGAAGCAGCTGTGCTGGAAACAGACGTTTGCGGCGGCGGTGTTATTAGTAGACAATCTTGATTTTGTTCACGATCACGACCACGATCGCGTTCATGGTCCCTATCGCGATCGCGATCGCGCTCTCTTTCGCGTTCTCGTTCACGTTCGGCGCGTTCGGCAGCAATTAGGCCTGACAAAGGACTAGGTGGTGGATTGAATATCATATCCGCCGATGGCCAACGTCGCTTACGCACATTGCGCGCTTGTTGTTGTAGAAGAGTTTGATGTTGCTGCTGATGTGGCAAAAGTAGTGGTGAAAGACGTAGCTCGATATTACTGCTGCCAGCACTTAGCAATTCACCACTGAGTGCGGGACCTGTGCTCGTTGCATCGAAGTCCCAATCAGTGCGTCCCAAACGAATTTTTTTCTCAGCGTCTAAAAAACTGAGCGCATCATCGCTCTCCGCTATAGGCTCACTATAGAGTTTACGTTCATGTTTCATACTAGGCGATGTGCTATCCACGCCCCTTTTGGGCGAACTTGATTTGGTGGGTGAATGTAGGTCTTTCAGTAAACGTTCAGCCGCTGCCTCTTCAGCTGATACACTACCAGCGCTTACATCTGCCAGTCCGCGTACTTTAAGCATTTCGGCAATTCGCAAAAGTGGTCCAATTTGATCTTGACTCACATTGATCTCACCACGATACATAAACTCCACAATCGCTTTCAAATCACACCAATTCACATCGCGCATTATCACTATGGGATGTTGGCATGGTGTATCGGAGAAGAGCATTTGGAAGTATGGCGAACATGCGGACAAAATCATTTTATGCGCCTTGATCGAACGTCCATCACAAGCCAGCGTCACATCGACCAAAGACTCCGTTTGTAGCAACTGATCGAAAACGCTCGTCAAATTACTTTGGTAGTTATTCCAACGCAAGCAGAACTGTTGCGGCACTATAGCCGTTGAACCGTTTGAAGAATGCGGTGAAATAGGCGGCGCACCGAGCTCAGCAGCACTTGTGCCACCGGGCGTTGTCACACGTTCACTATCAATTGGCGTCGGCGTACACGCAGTGGATGATGTGCAGGTGGGCGGTATTGGCGATTCATCGCGTAACAACGGACTATGTCGGCTTTCTTTGGGGTCATCCTCGCGCTTTGTTTTGCGCTCAGTATCTTGATTAGTTGCACTTTGTGTTGTTGTTGTTGTTGTGGTAGTGTGGGGTGTTGTGGGCGGGCTGCCAAGAAAACTCGGCAATACGGAAGTGGGTCTTGGTGGTGGTGGCTGTGGTGACGCGGGCGAAGAGACGGATGTTGTAGTTGTGGTGCGTGGCGCGACGTTGGTGCGCTGTCTCGTCAATAACGGACTGGAGAGCAGCGATCGATACGGCGATGATGACGGCGCGTTATCGGCAGCACTCAACGGTCGTGTGCCGCTTTGTGGCGGCGGTGAATTGGAAGTCATTTTTTTTTTTTTTAATTAAATTATTTGGTGATTGGTTTGGTTTGTTCTTGGCTGCTATTGTTGAACTTGGTTTGGGTTGGTTTATGTAATCATGTTCTGTTTATTTGCAAGAAATAAATTTCGATAGGTTTTTGATTTTATCACAACCGCCGGCATATTTCTGTTTTTGCTTGCTTCTTCAACTTGTTTTTCGTTACATTCATGCTATTTTGCACTAATTTTCGTTTAATTTTCTGTTGTTCTAAATTATAAAGGCGATGTTTATATAAATGTTTTGATAATTTTCGTTAAAATTCTGCATTAAAATTAAGTGTAAACTAGTTAAAGGATATTTAAATATATTTCATTTTCTGTTTACTATATTAAACAGCTTCTACGCTCACTATCTTACCCCAAATATTAATAGAATTTTTTTTAATTTAAACGATTTCTTAACGCTTTTTCTAGGAGTGTATTAAGTCATAAGATGTCAATCACAACAAAACCTTTCCTCCATTAGTATATTCGATGCGAATTGTTAACAGACCGACGGGATTTTGAAATTTTTATAAGTAGACGTAGATAAAAAATTACTGCCTATTATAAATCAGAATTGTCAAAACAAGTAACAGGTTCGCCAAAAAAAGTATTTTATTAAAACAAGTCTATAAACTTATCAGTAAAATAAACTGTTTAGTTAAATAAAATAAAAATAAACAAAATTTTAATTTGCTTCCTAACTTCTGATAAAAAAATAATAGTATTAAATATAATTGAACATTCAAAATCTGTAATAACTTGTTATTATGATAGCGTAGTCGACTCTTCCGATCATTAATATCGAAATAGCTAGTTAATGCGCATTAGCACCCCGTCTATCTGCGCTCATAAAATCGCCAATACGGAAAATGTTTTACGAATCACTCTGACCAACTTTGCTTCAGAAATCTAAAACCGATTTGTATTTGTAGTCCGCGATTTTTAAGGTGAGTTACATAACAAATTTCAAAAATTATGGAGCATTACTTTAAAAATCGTGGAGCTCAAATCGGTTTTCGATCCATAGTTTCTTAAGCAAAGTTGGTTAAAATCAGTGGTGCTCAAAATATTTTATATGAAAGGGTAAATCACAATACACGTACGTGAATATGTGTACACTGAGATTTTATTTTTGAAATTGAGCAAACACAAAAAAAAAAAAAAATTCGAAAATGTTTTGGAGATATCGCAAAAAAAAATTTGTTAAATAACGGGTCTGGTTAAAAGCAGGGCTAGATTTCAAACCAATTTATACTGCTTAAGGTTTCAGTTAAAGCTGTTAAAAGGACCATTTGCAAGTTAAATTCAGAACTATCAGAGATGTTTAGGAGTTTACAGATTCTTCCAGTAAGAGACCTTTATTATTTCAAAGTCTTAAAATTTTTTTTTATTAGGTGTGGTTACCTGAAGAGCATGACATCGGAAGTTTATAGTCTGAGGATAAACTCGCACAACACCTTAATAGTACCTTCTTGGAGAACCACACATTACGAGTATAGCAGGTTTTATACTATCTTGTCTCGTAAGCTATTTAACGCGCTACCTGCCGGCATTCGAGCCTTAAGAAATCTTAATCAGTTTTTAAAGAATGTGAAATCCTTCTTCTTAGAACACTCATATAACGAAATCGAAGTTTTGCTACGGACCAATACGTAATATTTGTAAGCTGAGTATTTACAACATACATCTATGCTCTGAAAATTATTATTATTATTTTTTTTTTTTTCTGCTTTTAATCGTCCAAAAATCCAAAAAATCTTACCCAAGTACCTGATGTACTTATGAATTTTTACAATTTATTTAATTTTGTTAAAGCCACCCCACTGTATTTTCTAACTAAGTATATATTGGCGTTTAGCGCTATGTTAAGCTTAACATATAAAATGCCTCAACTTTTCTTATACCTATATTACTTTAATATTCGCTGTAATATTGTTTTTTCTTTTGTATTTTGGAATTTCTTTCACGATGTACATAGGTGTAAGCAAAATTATTAATAAATTGAATTGAATTGAATAAAATTATTTTTTATAAAATATTTCATACACCTATAAAAGTTAGGCGTGGTTTTTTCTCGATTCCACACGTTTTCGGTAACAAAATTTATGCCAACTGAAATTAATACACTAAATTTCATTCTGTCTCCATTTAAACGCTACCTACTGAAATAAGCTGGTATTTTTTTGGTATATTAAGGAAAAGTCCTTGCTTATATCTTTCGACTTTTCTAAGACTAGAAGTATATTTTTATACCCAGCTACACAAGTTACGGTTGCGATCATCTATGTTTCGGACCGTTTTGAGCGAACCTGAGCTTCATTTTAATTGCTTTTTGAACCAAGTTTATGGTATTTGTTCATATGTTTTACTTTTTTGGTCAATTGAATTCGAGTACATTCAATTCTGAATATAAATTTTTCTCAGTGTCTCAATATTTTAAAAAAATTTTCATTGTCAATTTGTTAGTGTAAATTTCTATTTCATATGGAAGTGCCTAAGCTTCATACCAAATCGTTATTGTTTTGCACTTGCATAAGAAACTCAGGCACTTCCATATGATATGAATTTATATGGGAGTGCTAAATTTGTATCAATGCCTATATTTGAGGGCAAAACAAAAACAAAAGTGCTTCCAGTGTATAGGGATTGCGCAGCTCTGGTCGAAGTGATCCGTAAAACATTTTACGCATTTCCGATATTTCTGTTTCAGCTGATCCAAAAAATTTTATGGAAATCACTGAAATTGATTGATGGTGATAACACCATAGCAATAACCAAAGAACAGTCACCCTGGGTTATCCGTAATCTCTTGATTTTTTAGATGGAAAATTTATTGGGTTTTTGCGACTCTTATTTTTTACTTCCGCTGCAATTATTTATCAATTTTTTTTTTCATTTTCAAGGTTAAGGCACCAATAATTGATGACAATGAATATGGTTAAGTATATTGTATGTTTATGACTATGGTGTTATGGTTATAGAAATTTAGCTGCAGCTTTGCTTGAGTGAGACGTAACGAAAACAAAGGCTCTGTTTTTATTTATATAAGACTAGACTAGGTCCATCTATTGTTCCATTCCTTAAATTCTTTGTAATAGCCCTTAATTTCTATTTCTACCTTATGAAGCAGGAGCTTATTTACTATCATTAACTATTACTAAATAATAAATTTTAGCTTTTAAATAAGTTATACCTTGCCTGCCAAGCACTTCTCTCTCCATGCCAAGTTTGAAACGCCCACTATAGAGCGGTTAGATGTCTTCATAAAGAGCGACAACATTTTTTGTGAATGCATTTTAAAAATATCTGATAACTAATATCTGATAGCTAAGACAATTAACATAACTCGAAAGAATGGAAAATATATTATTTTTAATAATCTAAGTTTATCACATTTTGAAACCATCATTTAACATATGTATCTCGAAGCTGTGCCAATGAACGAGAAAGACAATGAACTGAACAAATTGGCATTGTTAAATTACCGTCGGCTCTTTGGAAAGATATTTAAGCATTATTTAAAAAGGAAATATCTAATCGAGGAGCTAAAAAAGCTAATTTCATTAACAGCATCGAGTGTTTGGGCCCAAAAATTCACTTATCCCACTAATATTATAGATGTAAAAGTTGGTATGTTTGGAGGTTTGTTACTGAATAGTGGAAAAACTACTCGATAGATTTCCAAAAACTTTTTTTTTGACTTGGGAAAAGTGGATGGTGGCACTCCTACAAAGAAAAAGCTTCAAATGATAATGCAAAATGTAATATGCATCAAAACTAATTTTTTTTAAGAGAGAGATCGAAACTGCAACAAAGCCTTGGGCAGATTCGAGGTGATCGTTGAAATTTTTAAGTATAACTCACTGGTCTTCTTGAGTAATACAAAAAATGTTAAAAAGTCAAGCTTGTAACATGAAAACTTATCTTTTGACGACTAACCGATAGGTTTTTTAAATTGTTCCGCTTTTGTTAAATGCTTCGTTTTTTTCAATAAAATATACAAGAAACAGTAACAATTTTTAAGGAAAGAAAACTGTCAGCCATGTTCTTAAAATCGTTTGCCGTGAATGTTTTCTAATTTTTTCGTTTTAAAATGTTCTGTAAATCGAAAATTTTTTATATATACGAGCCACACCTGTTAAAAATTGTTTACTAATCGTAATGATTATCGGTTTGATTAATTATTTTCTCGACAATACATTTAATGATTGATTACAATTACTTTAAATTTTTAATGATTATTGTCCAATTAATTCAAAAAATAATCAATTAATTAAAACAAAATCACGATTATAAAAAAAAAATTAAAAGAAATCAGAAAAAGTTGTTTTGATTACTTTTAAATATTTTAGTTTTTTTTCCGCAATTTTAGCTTCTTCATCATTGTTGAAGAAGCATATATTTATGAACAATACCGTAAATAATCCAAAATAATCATAAAAAAAAGTCCAAAGTAATCAAAAGTAAGCAAAACAAAATCAAAAACAGTCAAAAGTGATAAAACCAAGTTTTTTTGATTATTTTTCATTTGTTTTATTAATTTTGATTTTTTTCAGTATTGTTGATGTACATATTTGTGTAATTCTACAATACTGAAAAAAAATCTAAAATAATCAAAAAAAAATCCAAAATAATCAAAACAACAAAAATCAAACATAATTAAAAGTAATCAAAACCACTTATTTGATTATTTTTAAATTTTTTCTAATCGTAATCAATTAATAGTTGCCTTTTCTTGAAAAACAATGAAAATAATCATTAGCAATTAAAAAAAGCCGACTAATTAATTGATTACTAATTACTAATCAAATTTAACAGGACTGATACGATCAGCCGTTCCTCGACATGTTGTGAAAATCGGAATTGTTAAAATTTTTCTGTTTCAATTTAGAAAAATTAAAGTTTTTTATTTTGGATAAAATGTTAAATGGAGTACAATTAATAGAACTAAAAAATAAAAACTACAAAAATCAATAAGTTATTAGAAAATAAAAATAATGAAACTAAGTATATAAAAAATTAAAAAAGTTTAGGATGTAAAATCCAAAAAACAGTTGATAGAACGTTCGTTTAGGGCGAATTTGAACTGATGCTCCTTTTGAATGTAAGTTCAACAATCTTTTGAATTCGGAGATCAAAGGTGTTTTACATTGAAATAGTAGCAAAAAATAAATAAAAATTTTAGTCTTAAGGTAACCTCGAATTTAGATAAATCCGACAGTATAGTATAACTAGGAAAATTATACAAGGAATTCCATGAAAGATCTCTTAAGGCGAAAAGTAAGACTTTGCTTTTAACCAATTCAATTCGATCTATGTGGACCTGGTATCTTGGATTCCAAATAATTAAGCCATATTCTAATATTCGTCTTACTAGTGTTTAAACTTTATACAACAGTCTAAGTACACTGCTCATAGCCGGGGGCTTCTGTAACACAAGGTAACTTAACCTCACTATTTCTTCCATCGAGAAGTCAATGTAAAGTCTCTCAGCGTCCGATTAATTATCGAATTTTCAAAAGCGTCCCAACAAAATTCAAAACTTTTCATATTCACTTATACAGCAAAAACATTATAGACAAAAAAATGTTAAATTCCTTTCGGCCTTTCTTCAAACCCAACCACTTTTAAGGGCGTCATGTCCCCCGTTTTGTAGAGCTTTTCGACAAACCGGATATATGTTAGTAATAATGCTTATGTATTGAGTAAACTATGTACGATCAATTTTTGTCTCTTTAAATTATCTTTGCATTACTCATTTTTATATTCAAACCGATATTTTATTCTTTCTCTCCCATTACGTACACTTTACTCATTTACTCGCAAACACTGCAACACTTTACCTGTGCCACACAACACAATGTGCTCACACCAAAGCGAGCACACATTTCCAGAGAAAGAGGACCGTGTCTGTTTGTGTCGAAAAAAAACGAGCGGAAATGATATGACAAGCTTGTGTGAGTGAGCGCTTTTCTTTAGCTTTTGTTATTGTGCGTATTTGTGCTCAACACCAACACATACACACTTACTTGTAATATATGTATTTATATACATTTCGAATGTATAATTTATGTTACGATAATATTTTTTGTGTAAATATGTATGTATGTGTTTACTGGAAAAAGCGTGATTGTGGCACACATTCATAAGCGCACAGATATTTGTTTTTCGTTTTTTGTATTCACAAATCGGCAACAACATTCCCACAGTAGTCAATATGTTACTCAGTAACTAATCCACAACAGATAGTATTTGTATTACGCGCTTCATAATTTTTTTTTTTGTGCTTGACTCTTTTATTGGTGGCGCGCGTTTTATTTCAGCATTCGTTACTCGCATGTCGGCACTTGATACAGCATAACGCGCAACGCAATGTAAACAGAACTCAGTTCAATTGAATTCAATTCGTTTCGTTGCGAATCGACGCGCGACTTCGACCCATTGCGGTTATGCCCTTGGCTGCTTACACTACTGCTGACTTGACAGCTGAGACTTACTGATTGTTTGGTTGGCTGACTGGCTGGAAGGTTGACCGGCCGGCCGGTAGATTGGCATTTGACAGCGCGCAGACTGACAACAGCACGACGCACTAATACCGCTAGCGGCTGATTAAGCAAAACTACGCGCGTTTTACTATAATTTTTAAGCGAGCGTTCTTATTGCACTGCATTATTTGAACTCATTTTTTTTATTCGATTTTTTCTCTTTTTTATACGCGCTACATTGTGCTGTTAGCGCCGCGCGTTGCGGCAAACGCTTGAGCGTCAAGCGCGTAAGCTTAGCGTAGATTTTTGCGGGCGCTATGACAAGTTTTCAAATTTTATTTATGTTTATGTGGATGCCGCCATGCGTTCGTGTATATATGGCTGCGGTTTCCTATGCGTTTGTGTGTGCGCGCGTATATTCATGTGTCAAGTATTGTTATTGACTTTATTAGGTTGCGTCGTTGTGCGGTGGCGTATGACGTACTTATGTCGCATGTAACAGAGTTATGTTTTTAGTATGTACGTATATTTGTATGTGTATGTATATTCTTGTAATGACGTTCAACAACAAAGTCTTCTCAGCACGACCGTCTGAATTAGACTGAAATCGTTTCGCACATTTTGTTACGGAAAAACTAACTTAACTGAACTGAACCAAACTGAATGGCACTGTGAAATCGCAATCGAAAACTTTGACTGGGGGAAAATTTTCGCTGTCTGTTTGTTGTTGTCTGCGCGCCACGGCCGCCACACTATAAGCCATTTCCATACATATTTACATACGTACGGACATACGTAAGCAAGTAAGTAAGCGCACGTAAGCAATGCAAGGCAAGTAAGCACGAAAGTAAGTTTGTTTATAGGTACATGGAGATGCGATTTACATAGGTTCGTACAAAAATATTGAACCTCCAACTTGCCTTTAGTTTAGTTCCTGTCGTCGCTACTGCTACCGCTGTTTCTACTTCCACTGCTTCTGCTTCAACTTCCACTGCTTCTGCTGCCACTCTTAGGTACAAATATCGTAGTAGTTGTTCTTACTCTATGATGCTTTTGTTGTTGTTGCAGCTACATACGACTACTACAACTTGTCATCGTCCATTGGAGAGATGCCAAAAAAGTCGAAAACGTGACGTGGCGAGACGACAAGGCGCACAGCAACGCCGGCAGCGCGTCATAGCATCAACCATAGTGTGCTCCAAAGTAGTTGCATGCCGCCTCCGCCTGCTGCTGCCACATTTCACTTTATACTTACTTACATACATACATATTTGCCTTGTACTTGCGAGTATAAACGCAATATGCGCGCGCTCCTCCAACGGCAGACAGTCAAAGCCAACAAGCAAGGCAGCAAGCACCTGAGTCTCTTTGAATTTTTGCACTATCCGTTCTGAGTAGTATGCTCCTTTTATGTAGTTGTATTAGTTTACGCCAACTATAGTTGTATCTACGACGTCGTCGTCGTTGTTAGCTCGTTGCAAAGTTCCGAATCTTTTTATTGTCGTGTTTTATTGGATACTAGCGCCCGCGTCGGCAATGCAATGCCGGCAATGTTTGTAGTAGTTTGTTGTTCTCGCCCGTATACGATTGTCGGCGAATCTATCATCATCGTCGTAGTCGTAACAGCAGTCACCAACATCGTTTGTATGTATGTATTCTCGTCATTGTAATCGCTACCGTCGTCGTTAGTGTTCTCGACATTAACGTCGTCGAAGTCATTGAAATCGTTATCGTTGTTGCTGTGTCATTTGTCTTTGTTGCTGTCGTATTAGTTGTCGTTGGTGTTGCTGTTGCTCTTGCTTTTGCTGTTGCTACTCTAGATTAGAGTTGTGTTGCTGTTTGTGCTTTTGTTTTTGCAGTCATATCTCTTGTTGTTTTTGTATTTATTTCTCTTCTTGGCTTTGCATTTGGTATTACCATTAACAGCGTTGTTTTCCGCGCATTTACCGACGGCTTTCGCGTATATGCCTATTTTTTTCAATAACAACCAAAATATGTCGAGAGGGGTAAACTCCTTCAAGTTTTGCAACTTGCGAGTGTGCAATGAATTTTTCGGTGGGTACGTTTGCTTGAGTGATGATTTTTTGAGGTGCTAGGAAGTTTAATTTTTTAGAGATTTTTTCTGAGAAACTTCGAATAGCAAGTACCACAGCCTTATCGACAGTGGCTCTAATACTACTTATATTCAAAAATCAACATAGACGACGACTACGATTTACCCCAGGAGGTTTTAAGCTTCGAATATACCAGCGGTAGGTTTGACTTTCGGCAGGAGTTGGTGCCAAACAACAAAAAGCTTCCGCGGCAGTCGAGAAAGTGCGTACCGTCTTATCGCTACTTAAGCAAACCACTTCAATTTTATTTATCCCTAAATGATCTCTTATACCTCCTAAAACGCGGTTCACAGTTTAGATTAGTATCTCTACGGCTTTAAATATGATGGATCGATTCTAGTGCTCTTAAAATTATTTAAATAATTCGAATAGTTGAAAGCGAGCCATTATTCGAATAGTATACGATGGACGAATATTCTATTTTGGCTAATCGATTTTGAAAAATCGAATGTTATACCACTCGAAATATTCGATTATCACGAGCGCTAATACATATATTCCTATTGGAAGATTTTTTTTTAAGGTTAGTCTGAATATGGTTTCTCTATTTTTCATAACACTCGGTCTATAATGTTTATCCAGAAAATATTAAAAAACCTGAGCATGGAAGGTGGAGGTAATTTTATTTTATTTTAACGTGTAAATTAAATACTTGAATCTGATTTGTAGAAATTTATTTAGATCACCTTAAACCCTCCTATAGAAAATTTGGAGTTCAAAAATTTAAAATCTATAAGAATTGGGATTTTCAAGCTTTGGCTTTGAAGCTGGAATATTTGAGGAAGGTCAAGTTGTAGTAAAAAAAGAATAGGTTTTTGTAAAATATTTTCGAAAATTTGACTTGCACAATTTTTTTCAATTTTTAAGTGTAAAAATAAACCATACATTAATTTGGCCTAAAAATCTTATTTTGGAAATTCTAATATAAAATTAAAAAGTTTTGAAATAATTACTTGAGATTCTTGCAATTTGGCACAAAGTCTCATTTTCAAAACATCAAAATTAAAAAAAATTAAATGTTAATCAAGCTTGTAAATCTTACTTTTTGTTGATTTTGTTTTAAGATACTAGATTTTAATATTAAAAAAAAAATTTCAGTATTTATTTGAGGTTCTTGCAATATCGCAAATATTCTAAGCTTTCGCACAGTCTAAATTTTTAAAAAATTTTTAATATATCAAAATTTATAAATATTTATCAATTTGTGCAATATCGAAAATTAGTAAACACTTAAAAATAGAGCTTTGAAAGTTTTTTTGTTATACATTTTTAAAATTTTTTTAATATATAAATAAACGAAATATTAATTTATCTTGAAAATCTTATTTTTTGGCGATTTTGAGATACTGGATTCAAATATGTATAAAAAAAGTCTCTTTCTTCAATTTTGTAAAACAGCTTATTAAAATTTATAAAAATTAGGATTTTCAAATTCAAATGATGTTTCGTTTTCTTTTTAGAATAAAAAAAAATTCAAATATTTTCCCCAAACAAATTGCAATACCTTTTTTTTGAAATTGTACTAGCGTTGATTTTTTCTTATATCCAAAAATAGTTAAAAATGCCCCAGACAGCGGCGAAGATAAAAGTTTACCTAATTTTTTTATTCTATGTAAATAAAATTTTTCGATTTACATATTCAAATTCCAAAATTGGGGTGTGCTTACAGCTCCAGTCTTTTCTCCAAAAACTTAGATCAAAAATACATATGTCAAAACGGTTGTTGGTCATTTTTCTAAGATAGGCGCAGCATTGGGGACAGAATCACTAAACAAGTGCAGCAAACTTCGCACAAACGACAAAGCCAAAGAAACCAGCCTACCGAGAGAGAGTACGCCGCACGAAGCCACCCACTTTAGCTTTTATTGCTCTACATTTTTTGCTTTACAAGCGAGTTGATAGGTGCTGAAATGCGGTGGCTTCGCAATGCTCATATCAACGAAGCATGCATCTAACTAATAACAAAAACAAAAAATTAACACCAACTACTACTACTACATTTACAATGGCAGTAACTGCAAACGCGTAACTAAACTATTACGCGAGGGGTTGCTTGTGCGTACGGCCAATGCCGCTGGCATAAGGATAACGTCGTCGCTACAACTACAACTAGGACTCTTGCGAAAGGTGCTGCAGTCGATGTTAGCTTTCTTGTTGCAATATTCCGCTAAGCACACATACGCATGCATTCTAATAATGTAGGCCTAAAACGCGCAATTTACTAAATTTTGCCCTCATGGTCGCGCGTTGTTGATTGGTGGTGCGGCAAAAACTTCTATGAAGAACGCGCCCGCGCGCTATCTCTAAACTTAGCATAACAACTATAAAGTTTAGTTTCTAACTTACTCCCAAATCATATATACGCTCCCTTCAATGAGATAAAGTGCACATAAAACGCATTTTGCAACGCGAAGTCATTTTCTGTGTTGCGCGTATGCGGCGCTGTATTTGCAATCACTTTGGCTAGGTACTAATATGCAGCGCGTGCTGTTCATATACGCATTTCCATACTAGCACACATGCCGCGCTCGCGTCGTCTATACGAACGGGGCAGCCTTTTACCCGTCTAAAGGAATTTTCGCATGTACGCACAGTCAAGCACACAAGTAACTTAAGTCAGCGCACCCATTGAAACCTATTTACAGTATTCCAAGTGCATTTTCTCTTTCATGTATGCGTGCGTCTCGTTGCACCGCTCACGACTACCCATCAACACATTAATACGCGCGCATTGTGCACGATTAGCAACAACCCTGCGTTGGACTCCTCCATACGCCTACTTTGAGATCATTTCTTCCTACTAATCGTCACTCAGCAACACCATCTCGTAAGTGAAATAGGAACCAATATTTCCTGCACTCTCCCGCCCCTTTAAAATAACTTTAGTCACGCTGATGTTGAGCGCTATCTACTACTTTTTGTTGCCAAAAATTGTTATGTTTTTTGGTTGCGCTCTCCTGTGTTTTGAGACGTAGAGCGTCGGCGTTCTTGAGAGTATGCATAGAGCACGACAACCTCGCCAGCACCCATATGAGCCTTATTGCTTGTGTGTGTCTGCTTACAGAGACGATATCCCAGTTGTATCATTATATTCATTCAACGCGCTGGGCTCTTTCGTTTGCGTTTGTTGTTTTTGTGTCCAGGCAGCTTTCAATGCTTCTATAATTTTCTCAATTGCTGTTCTCTATTGTTCCTGTTGCCGGTGCTGTTCGTGTTTGGTGCTTCTGAGTTGATGCGTGTTTTGCCGTGGGTCCTTGTTGGCGCTCCTAATTCTTTCGTTACTCATACTCATTCGGCTAATGGCAAATGGTGCATTTTAGTTGATGACTGCACTTATGCATTTGTGAATGTTGGATTTGTAGGTTTGGTGGTCGCATATGTACATTTCATTTCATTTGATTTCTTTGCTGGGATTGAAGCTGGGTGCCTTTGCTTAGTATTAGGTGGGAGTATGTGTGTATCAAATCTGAATTTCTTCGAAAACTGTAAAGGTTCAACTGCAAAGGTATCTGTTGAATACAGTTCTACATGGAAAACTAAAGATTTCTTCGAATATCTACCGCTTGAAATAAACTCCTATGAAAGCTGGTTTTTCCAATTTAGAACTTTAGGAAACACCAAGCTAATTTATAGCCGAGCTAAGTAGGTTAACTCGGTTCGTGGGGGCTAAAAGGACCAAGAAGCAAGCCTTGGTGCTAAGAATACTAAAAGGGCTGATCGAGAGTCCAGTTGTTGACCTTATATCAGGTACTGGTCTGCTGTAAGGCTATAGATACTAGGCGATGACACTACCAGGAAATAAAAAAAATTTTAGAAGACAGCTGTGGTTGGAAATAGCGAAGCTTTGCTCTTTACAAATACTCTGCATTACTGAGCATACCCCGGTGAATATTGTGAGCAAGGCTGTCGCAGCCCAGACATTAATAAAATTATAATATATAAGATGGAAGACTATGGAGACTCTGGAACTCTTACTATGTGCTCATCACAGTCAGCTTTATCCCCTCCATGCCCTCAGAAGAAACGGGTTGTAAGAACCTGCAGTTTTTTTGGGGTGAGTTAAAACCAGGCTTGGGTGTAGACTCGAGGTTAGTTCAAGCTCTGTGACCTATAACATTGCGGTCCAAGCTGATCTGAGAGCTCGTTACCTAGCATATGACTGAATCAAACTATATCACAGTAAAAAGTACTAGGGCTCCAGGGCATATTACATCTAGGGTAGCTGTATGCAGATTTACAGCACCTTCTGTAGCAATAGAGACTAACTCTGATAAGCACTTTTTTTTTATATTCAGTAATTGAATGCTTCTCAACATAATTTACTCGACTATTTATTGGTTTCTTTTGACCTCTGGAGAACATATTTTAGTTGCTTTTAACGACAAAACACTTCTCCTAGCTAGCTCAAACGACTATGTGAAATGACATTGACCAGCCGACTCTCTGTCTTAAGATTTTGATATAAATATTAATCTCTAAGGATGACACACATTTCCCTTCAAACTTCTGTGCAAATTTTCTTTGGAATTTGCGAGAGTCGTATAATGCGATTATTTGTTTCTTTTTGCAGCTACATAAAGACGATTCGAAGACTTTTCCAGTATTGTCCAGTGATTTCCTAGCGATGTATGCTATTTGACTGCATTTAAACTCAGTTCATTGTCTATATTTTCTCCAAATACATAGAAAATGAAAAACTGAAAAAAAGCTCAGGCGATTAATAATAAACATGTTTGCAATATGTTCTCGTTATTCGGAAGTAGTCGTTCAGGCCTCAAACTTTCAATTTATAGGAGAAAAAAATGGCACAATCAAAATTGAAAGACAAAATCGGCATAAAACTCTTCGAAGTTATATAAGGAAAAATGTAATCTCTAGTTCTTAATTTTAATAACAATGTGTAGCTCCTTTTTGGACGCATACTTTTAGTCAACAATTTCATAAACCAGTTGCGAATCATACACAAAACTAAGCCAATGAACGAAATTAATCAGTCTTTAATATTATAATATACATGCACACATAAATACACGTTTACTTGTGGATTGATGCCTATATATGTTGGGCTTTGACAAAATGCATTAGTATTCCATTTCGTAAATCTATGCAGAAAAATAGAAATCAAAATGCGCCAAAACCACCGCCACTCATTTCTAAAGCTTCACCGCCGTATCAGCTATCAACCTCCCACTCATACAAAATTCTTTTGAAAACTCTCTTATTACCTTTCTACCCAACAAATTGCGTATTCTAACATTTTTTTCTGCAGCCACCCGCAAACTCCAACTGAGGAAACGCATATTTTCAAAAATTATAAGAAAAATTCTAAGCATTAACTCAACTCCCCCACCGCAACTCAAGAGATTTGAATTCAACAAATATAATACAAATGCATCTGAATGTGTGTGTGTAGTGCGCCGCTCTCATAAGAATATGGTGATAATTAATGCCTTTTAGTGTACACTGAGTGTTGCTGTTAATGTCGCTGCTAACGTCTACGAACTAGCTCTCTGGCAACTCTCACGCACACATTAATGCCAATTACAGCTACACACAAACAAACGCATTGGGGTTCTGAATTTAACTGCAAGCAGTTGCAGCACGTAAACAAAACAAACACACACATGCACATGTTAGAGGGTTCGTCTCGTGGAACGTTTGGCAATGGAACACCGTTAAGAGCAGTAGCACATGTGTTGTGTGAATTCGCCGCGTAGAGCGCGCTTAACTATAAGAGGCAAAACACTTTGAGTTGTTGGTAAGAAATCCGGTAGTTGAGGAATGATTTTGTTTGTGGCCTACAGAACGTCGCAATGTCGCTGGTGGGTTGCTGTTTTTCTTAATTACCGTGGCTAAAGCTAGAGTGGAAATATATTTGTTGTACGCTTGGACGGTTGGTGAGCGAAACAGTGAGCGGTTTTTTTAGTGCACAAAGTTTGCTACCAAATAGAATTTGTTACTCTTTTCATTGTTGCTTTTGTGTGTGAATTCAAATTTTATAGTGATGGTAAAGAGTATCACTCTCTTTTTTAGTTTGACTGCGTATTGCTTTTACTGGCAAGACAGCAACAAATATTGTTTTAGCCGGCATCTCAGTTCTCCCCATGAGTCACGTGACTCTTTTTGCGCTTATTATACTCTTGCAATTTTTTGTTGTTGCCATTTAAAGCCATGTTAGCCAAGCCCAGCCCCCGCGAATTGTGCTGAAAACGTATTTGATTTGAATATACCAGTCGTAGGGTGGTTCATAAAGTGTTTTTCTTCTAGAAAACAAAACAAAAACTGCCTTTGGTATTTTATTTATTTTAAAAAACCATATGCTTAATAAATTTTACTAGACCGACAGAATAAGCGAGGCGCGTTCTGTCAACATAGTTGACAATACCCTTGTAGCGTATCCTTGCTATGGCTTAAGAACGGGTCTTTCTGTAATCACTGAAGGGCTGGAAAATCTAACTCATGACTTCTGATTTTAGCTTACAGTTACATACTGCAAAAAACAACAACTTTATTGAACTATCACACTAATCACCGAGTTCTTACACTTAGCTCGAGTTCTTATACTTAATTCGCGTATGTTTAGTAAAATCATTACGTCAATAGCCGTCATCCGATCGTCGCGATCCTGGGCCAGATAAAAAATTTTATATGTAAATGCAACAACAACGATTTGAGCCAGATAGATCTATAATGATGTGTGGTTCAATTTGTGAGCCAGATAATTTTGCTTGTTTCTTCGCTTTAGCTTGGACACACCACCTAAGCGCTTTAGTATTTTATAACGTTTTTTCGTTACCATGAACATGAGATATATTATTGCTTTCTTTTATTTGGATAATATTAACTAGAATATTTTATTTAAATTATCATATTACCATCGTATTCTTGAAACTAATTTCATCAATCTTAAATATTTTGGATGCGCTGGGTCTACCTGAAATGAGTGTAAGTTATCTGCTTCTGAATTCTACTAATGATATGGAGTATTTCCGTGAGAATTAAGCACTATACAACGCTCTAAAAACGACCGAATGCCCAGTAGTTTTTTTTACCATTCTGAAAAATTATATCAATATAATAAATTTTTTTTTTCCCAGTCTATTTTTCATAAAGAAAGTTATGTTCTTCTACAAAAATTAATAAATCTAATAAAAACAAAAAAATATGTAGATAATAGATTTGTGAGATTTCGATCGTTTTAAAATATAGTGTTATTTAGGTTTTTGGATGTAGCAGTGATTTTTTCTATTTTTTAAAATATGTGAAAAAATTTATTGTATGTGTGTGAGCATCACTGATGTACGAGTATATGAAACAGACTGGAACTTACAATTTCGAGTTTTTGAGATACAGAGTGTATAGCTTATTAGGTTATAGCTGTATCTAAGTTCAATAATCCACTAAAGAGACTTTGATTTTATCTACAGGAATTAAACGCTCGAGGTGGGTGCCTTCGGCACAAATTTATTTTCAATAAAACGTCACTTTCGGTCACACAACATTGGCTTTGAAAATAAGTTTCCATACGAAAACTATTAATATTTATGACGTCAGTTGAGCTCAAAAAACAAATATTAAATATTTTATGGCGCTTGCGCAATAGAAACAGGAGTTTAGCTGAAAAGAAACCACCGTGCTGAATGCCTATTGGTTAGCAGAAATTTCTCTGGTGAAGAAGTCTAGCAGCTTCCATAATGGATCTATAAGAAAACCTATGACGGTTGTCTCTAAATTTTACTTTCATATACAATTAAAAAACTTCCAATAATGCATAAAAAACATTATTAAAATAAAGGAAAAAAAAACCAAAAATTAATAATAGTTTTCTTCATTTATAGTCATACTTACAAATGTAAAAATTTGAATAATTTTATTGCTTTTTTATACCAACAATTTTTGTTGATTTACGGCCTGTACATTTTCAAGTATTCATGAAACGAGCTCAAAGCCATCAATAATGATTTTTCACTTTTTGAATTTTTATGAAAATTATTATTAGTTTTATTTTTTAATAATCATTTTTAATTAATTATTAAAAGTTTTTTTAATTCAATATAGTATGAAAAATGTTTAGAGAAAACCGCCATAGCTTTTCTTATAGATTCATTTCGGAAGCTGCTAGGTTTCTTCAATTTTATGTAATTTATAAGTACAATTTTTGAAAAAATAAATTTTTTTTGGTTTATTCTTAAGGTCTATATTCACTTTTTGACCTCTGCAATATATGCATCTATCGCAAAACTACTTTTTAGCCTATTGAAATAGTGCATCATAGAGTATCTTACGAACTAAATACAAGGTGGCGCAAAAGTAAGCTTCCGATGTTCAGCATATCGGTTGTGGCACGTGCAGTGTGTGCTGTTGCACCGTCTTGTTGGAACCACATGTTTTCCAATCCCAATTCATCAAGTTGCGGCAAAAAGAACTCGTTAATCATTGCTCTGTAGCGCTCACCATCCACAGTAACCGGTTGGCCCCGACCGATTATTGGTCAAATAAATAGTCAGCAATATTCCGCGTTCTGGAGCAGTGTAGCGTAACATTGTTTATTAACGTGTATTTCGCATGTGTTTACTACACAAATGTCGAAACAGAACTGACTTTAGAGGCCAATCGCAAAATTTATAGCATTTTCTGATAGGAGGATTACTTTTGCGCCACCTTGTACGATGTGGCACAGGGTGGTGCTTGGGTGAGTAGTGCGTGTGTGTGTGAAAATTGGCCATACACGATTAGTAATTAGTTGTGTATAAACAATTTTATATTATTTAATTTCTTGTTGTTGGTTCTTTATTACCTACTATTATGATAACAACAACTATCATGTTGCGCCTCCCATTTCAGTAAGCCTACCCATTTAATTTACAACAACAACTATTAGTTTTATTTATAAACACATCCACTTGCGCTCGTAAACGCATGCCAATGGCAACACTCACACACACACACACAGTTGACGTTGGCCATTTAAAATAAATATAATATGCATACTAAAAGCAAACAACAACAATAAAGCTTGTATAATAAAAGCAAAAACTTACAGTTGGCAGTTTGTTAATAAAAATAAAATAAACAAAATATCGCCATCTCAACTATATTTTATTCGTGCGCACATTCGTTAAACGAACATTGAAAAAATAAATGTTGAAGTGAGATCGATGATGTTGAGACGAAAGCAATGCAAATGCACAGCTTTCGTGCTTTTTGTTTTTGTTCTGAATTTGCATATGAGTATGTTTGTATGTATGCATGCTTATGTGTGGTGCGCAATTCGGACTTTTATTTTAATTGCAAAAAATTGTATTACTTGATTATATATTGTGGAATTTTACTATTGCATTTGCACTTATCAATCACTCACTTCATCTAAGAAAAAGTGTTTTTTAATTCTTTTTATTGGTTTCTTTGATGACTCGCTTCTTTGCATTCACATTGTGATTCATAAATTTATTAAACACTTTGATGATTAAGAAGATCGTGAGAGGCATGAAGGTAGAGTGGAATGCCGCACTAGAGTGGTTTCAAGTAAAACGCGTTTTTTGATTTAGAAAATATATACTTTTTTTTTGAGATCGGGATACTTGTTTTTGAAAAAAAATTTGTTACGAGGTAGTGTTATGACAACAGCTGAGCTGCCCCCTCTTGTGTCTAAATACAAAATTTCTATGAAGAACGGATAGAAGAACCCACCAAAGCAAAAACAAAACACATGAAGTGTGTGTCTGTATGTAGCAAGGAAGTCGACTTGACACCACCTTATTATTGGGCCTTGCCTAATACTCATCAGACTGTTTTCTTATCAAATTTAAAGATTATTCCCTGATAAAAATATGTTTTTTGAGCAAAAGTGAATTATAATAAGTTTAACCCCCCGATTCGGCGTTCTTGACATTCACAAAAAGTTCATAAAAATTTAGTTCTTTTGGGTTAAGACAAATTACACATTTTAGACAGAAATGAAAAAAATTTGTCAAATAAGCATATTTATATTTTTTGTTTTGCTAATCTGGCGGCCGCCGTGGTGTGGAGGTAGTGTTGCCGGCCTACCACACCGAAGGTCCATGGTTCGAGCCCTGGTACAGGTAACATCAAAAGTGATTTGAAAAAAGTTTTTCAAAACGGGGTCGCCCCTCGGCAGTGGTTTGGCAAACTCTCCGAGTGTATTTCTGCCATGACAGGCTTCTCAGCAAAAAATTCGTCTCCTTTGTAGATGCCGTTCGGAGTCGGCAAAAAACTGTAGGTCCCACCAATTTGTAGGGAAAAATTCAAATCGGCACACCACAAATTGGAAGAGAAGCTTGGCGCAAAAATCTCTTAGGAGGTTTATGATGATATACCTGTTGTATATCGCGCCATAAAGAGAGAGAATCTGGTCTACTTTACGCTGTGTTTTTGACAAACTGTCAATCTTGATAAATAATCAAGAAAAAAATATTTCTATCATGTTTTTTTGAAATTTACGTCAAAAATTAAGTTCAATTCATACATGGATACAGATACATACAGTGCCGGACATACGTATTGGCATATACGTTTTCTGCGACTTTCACAAGTTTTGGCATTAATATAACTATTTTAACAAAGACTATATAAAAGCATGTGCCAAGGTTTAATACAGGAATATAAATTTTGTTTTAAAAATGTACGCAAAATTGGAGAAAGTTCCAGCAAATTTATCAAAATTTTGAATTTTTTCACAGATCCGGAAATCATCAAGTGGATTTCACAAAATATTTTTGCGATTGTTTTTGCTATTATAATACTTGAATACCATAGAATATGCAAAAATGATTTGGAATAAATCAATTCCTAAATTTTATGCCGTTCAATTCAAATCAAATTGTCTTTTTCTGAAATCCAATTCACACATTCTGAAATCCTGATAACTATTCCTAAATTCAAATGACAAATTCTGAAATCCAATTACCTATTCTGAAATTCAATTGCCGTTTTCTGTTTTTAATATGGAAAAGGTGTAGATGGTGCACGAGAGAACTTAATTGATGACTTAAGTTTATGCCATTTTTGGCATAAATATAATAATGTCAACAAAAAGTGTTAAAAATATCTCACAATATTTAGGCTTTCTTTGATTTTGTTAAGCGATTTCCATCTGCATATAATAATAATGAAATTCAAAGACTTGACTCATTTTCGGCACCACCTAGTTCCCATTTAGGTTACCAATGTTGGACTTCATACTTCCGTTTTTATCTGAAAGCGATATTCTAATAAATATGAAAAATCTTAAAACTTCGTAACGTGGTGGTCCCGATGGGATACTTTACTCTACAAACATTCAACGCACATTTTCAACGCGTCTTAGAATTAGGGAATATTTCCAAGAATCTGAAAGTAGCATATATTTTATCTCCCTACAAAAATAGTAGTAAATCGTGCGTCGTGAACTATAGGGACATTGCTAAGCTTACCGTCAAACCAAAGCTCTTTGAATTTATTACTACGCAGCTGTTGTTTTCAGTATCACCTGTTATAGATCCGTCTCAACATGGTTTCTAGTGAGGGAAATCCGCATTTTCCGATTTGTTAGAATTCGCCAGTCACCTTTCCAGCGGCTTCCAAAATAATTTTTCCACAAATGTCAACCACGCAAACTTTCGCAACTCTTTTGATGACTTTTCTCACTCTGTTCTGCTATCAAATCTTGATCATATGGGGTTGCCACCTATTTCCACCGTTACATTTTTATAAGCAAACAAAACAACAACTTCGATATTTTATTATGTGGAAATAACTCTCTCAGGAGCGATAAACAAAGGTTCTTATGGTAGTAGTTTCTCGGTAAGTTGGAGTTGGTGGTCCCATGCATTTTTTCGAAAATGAATACAAATTTAAATTCAAGATTAAATAGGCATCACAAAAAGTAAGTTTTGTAAATCTAACTTCAAAAACATAATAACAATAATTATAAAAATAATTTTTGGAATTTTTTAACAATCCAAATATTTAGTTTAAATTCGTCATACCTCCGAATCTATATAATTCTTATTTACGATGTTTGGGTATATGTGTATAATATATGAATAGTGGGCGGTTGATGTCTCCTATAAGGAAAAAGCTGAGTTCGATATGTATCAACACCTATTTAACTATATAATTTTTGATTTAGATATCTATATATATATATAAAAGAAAGTCGTATTAGTTACACTATTTATAACTCAACAACGGCTGAACCCATTTGGCTGCATATTGGTGGGAAGTAGTGTTGAGCAAAAATTCACTATGGACGATTTTTTCACAGTGATTGGTGAATCGCCTATTTTCACAGTTATTTAAATTGAGTAGCTGTTAGTTGAAATCCAACTACTATCACTGCTACTGTTTAGCCAGCTGAGCGATAAAAACTTTTATCAATCTCCGTGAGAGATCCGTGATAATAATTATCTGATTAAAAATGTTATTCCGCATATTATAAATAATGAATACCTATAAATAAATGAATACCTATACATTTTTTAAAAAGTAACTTTCAGCAATGTCAACTAAAATCAAGACTGAAAGAGTTATTAAAATCACCGGTATAAATAACTGTGATTTGCAAATCACAGTATAATTTTTCACAGTGATTGCAAAATCACCGTTTTGCTCATCACTAATGGGAAGGTAGCTTAGAACTAGGAGACAGACATAGAATACCATTTCTTGATAAGTGGACCAGAGACCGACCTATTCTACAATTTTATATATTTTATAAGCGCCCAAAGCAGTCAATCACTCTTTATGATATTTTAACAGTAGGTTATTGGGTTTACTGGGTACACCATAGACTCTATGTAGTTTTAGAAAAGTTTGCTGTGCCGTGCCTCCTGACTATATAGAACTTCAATTCGAATAGATATATGTGTCTTTTAGTCTAAAAAGTGTAAGGGGAGGAAGAATAATAGGAAGGGTGCTGGGTCTGCTAGTATTATATATATATTTAGGAGTAGAGGCGGGGTAGGTAGGGATGAGTTTTGAGAGTGAAATAGAGAAGAAGAGGAACAAAAAGAATAATAGGAAGAGGAAAAGAAAAACCAAAATGGAGGGAAGTGGGAAAATAAGCCAACAAAAGAGGAGGGGGAACCGGATATATCTTAGCCCTTTGCGACTGACGTGGTAGTCTGACGAGCACCAATAACTGGAAAACAGTGCTTTGCGTTTTTATTTTAAAAATATCGAATATCTATCTTGAAGTCAATCGAATTAAGCGCACGCTTCGGTGAGCGCGGAAAAGTGTCTGGGAGATAGCCACGTCGGTATTTATTATATATTTTTGTAGTATGACCTTAACAATGTGTTAGTCAAATTGTTTAAATATGTTTTTACATGCTGTTAGTTTTGTTTTAATGGATAACCAGACAACTTTGTTCAATATGCCCATCAAAAACAAAAAAGAGTACAAGACACTTTTGCTGTGACTGCTCCAAGCTAATTTTCCTACAGTGCTCAGAGCCACTCTGCCACATCGTTGACACTACTTCACCCCCTTTTAGCTAAGAACTTAGAAAGCTTTAACTAAGTAATGCACCACACTGAGGAAAAAGTGGGAAAACAAAGAACAGATACTGGCAAAAAAGACCAACAACTGGTTTCGTATTTGCAACCCCAAACTGCAATGTTGGTTCTATCTACAAACGCAATACATTCCTCCACACACAAATACGCCTGAATATTGTTTTAGTTGGACATATGAACGTATGTAAATATATTTCTAAAGTCAAATGTCCTTTCAAATTGGGTGCCTACCCTCAGCGTTTTAGCTAAAGTCATCGCATGCATCCCATGGCTATGAAGCAGCGAGAGCTGTCATTAAGCCTGTTTGGACGAATAAAAAAAAAACAGGGTGCAAGAGGAGCAGATACGCGGACTTTGAGAATATTGCATTAGCCGAATATTGCATGCTACAAGGGTTATGCAGATTGTAAGACAGGGGAAAAAATAGCGGAGAGTGGCATAAATGCACAAATAACGCGACAATAAAATATCACCAACGCACGCAGACATGGCGAGATGAGTGGGAATATAAAGGAAAACGACAATGGTTTGGGTGGATGCATGTGTGCATATTTTCATCTAGAGACACATACATATATGTATGTAGATTTGCATATTTGTTTGTTGCATAGATTCCACTTTGGGGTAGGGTAAATTGGCTAAGCAAGTAGGCTTTTATGTGCGCCTCAAAAGTGCACTTCACAGGCGTTGGCTTGAAAACAACGCGCAAATGTTGAGAAAACAAACGCTGCATCATGCCAGCGATTTAGAGAAAATACATTTATTTGTAAGGGGAATCTGAATTGCACTATATACTATACATGGTTAGGGTAAGGCTTTTTTAAGTAAAGGATGCAAATGCCGCTCAAACTCTAAATGAAAAGATTGCGTATAGACATTTTCCTCAAGCAATACAGATAAAAAGTGTCCTACGGAAGTTTCATATCACATAGCCACGGATCAGTTTGAGCTTTTTCTAACATGGTGGGTTCCAAGTGGAACACTTTGCTCCATTAGCCCAATCCGGCTTACGCTAAATCTATTGGTGAACAAATTAAAATCCTCAAAACTAAGGGTCAAAGTTAACGTTGACTGGGTAGCAATCGGAAGTTAACTTACCTAAGCTGATTTTATTTGATTGAAATATAATCTTTACATTTAATAAAATTGTAACAGGTCGATGTCTGTACATTGAAGATATTCAAGAAAAACTGATTGGAGAGGTCGTTATTGGACCAGCGGAACCCAAATCTACAATTTTTAGAATTTTTGTCTGTCTGTCTGTCTGTCCGTCTGTATGATTGTGCACGTATCACGCAAAAACTACTGAATAGAATTGCATGAAACCTTCACCATTCTATCACTTAACGTCTAACTTAAAATTTAGGACAACTTTCATTTGGATATCTCATCCAGTTCCCTAGTTATTGACCAAAATGTGGGAAATATGTGACCAAAAATGTGGTTTTTTTACCATAACGCCCGCGTCACACAGAAACGACGGCATAGAAATGAATGAAACTTTCATAAATCATTCTCTAGACGTCTCTCCTAAAATTTAAGATACCTTTCACCTCGATATTTTACCCAGGTCCCAATTTATTGACCTAAATGTGGACCCAGGGTAACTGTATGATTTGTGCTTTTAAGGCGGAACAAAGTTAGGCGGGTCAGCTAGTTATAAATAATTTTATTACATAACAAGTAAGGAAGTCTAAATTCGGGTGGAACCGAACATTAAATACCCAGCTCTATATAAGTGGTCGTCCAAGGTACTTAACCGATCTTCACAGTAGATTCTTGGGTTCACTGGTTACAGTATAGGCTATATATAATTTTAGTAAAGTGGGCGGTGCCACGCCCCCGTTTTTAATCTTGTATAGGCGTCCAAGGTTCTTAACCGATCTTTATGAAATTTTCACAGTAGATTCTTTGATTCACTGGTTCCAGCATAGGCTATTTATAATTTTGGAAAGCGTAGATAGTATACCTCGTATCATGTTTCGTAATTTTATTTAACACGGTTCTGAAGTTAATAATAGCTGAAATTTTATATTTTGTTCATTTATATGTGGGCGGTACTACGTACATTTTCCAAAATTTTACAAAAATCATTAATAAGATCATCATAAGGTCATTGTAAACGAAATTCTAGCATTCTATTTGCATCAGTGAATGAGATATGGTATGTTCCGGTTTCCTACCTCTCTTGAGAAAACTTTGGTCCAAAGGTGCCCGTGGTCGTTAACCGATTTTGCTTATTTTCCGTGGGCGTACTCTACATGTCTATAGTATACCTCGTATTAAGCTTCGTAATTCTATCTTACACCGTTCTGAAGTTATTAACAGTCGAATTTGAAAATTTACTCGACTCATAAGTGGGCGCCCACCTTCCAAAATTTTTGCAAAAATCATATAAATAATAGGAAAATTGAGGTAACTGCCTAATTATATTATTATACCTGTATCAGTTAATTAGATATGGGAAGTTCAATATTCCTACCTCCTTTCCATGTAACTTTTATAAAAGGGGACGTGGTCGAAAAGCGATTTCGCTTTTTTTCCATGGGTGCATTTATCACAACAATAGTATGCCTCCTACGAAATTTCGTTATACCAGCGTAAGCGGTTCTGAAGCTATTAAAGGTCAAAGTTTGAAAATTTCTAAACTCATATGTGGGCGGTGACACACCCCTTTTCCAAAAATTTGATAAAATTGTTCATGGGGCCACCAAATTAATAAATCTAGCAAACTTCATTATTGTAGCTGCTTTTATTATTGAATTAACCCATTTTATACGTTTTTCGAAATTTTCGATATCGAAAACAGGGGCGTGGTTATGGTTCGGTTTGGCCCATTTCAAATAGCAACCTACCTTTATCGGAAAGCAACCTGTGTGCTAAATTTCATTAAAATATCTCAAGTTTTACTCAAGTTATCGTGTCCACGGACGGACGGACGGACATGTCTTAATGAATTCCTTTGTTCATTCTAAGAACTTTGATACATGGAACTCCATATCTATCTCTATTATTTTTTTTTACCGTTACAAACCATATAACGGTGGTCCAAAACTATAATAGCCTGTGTACTAGTACACGCTGGGTATAAAACGGCTACTAGCAACACGCGCTATCGGCCTTACCTCAGCTGATGATTGAAGGTTACGCAGGTAGTTCGAATAATCACCATAAGCCGATGACTTTTAGAAGAAAAGTAAAAAAACCATTAAATTTAGTTTTCCGACTAGACAAGCTCATATTTTTCGGAGTTTTACAAAATATAAAAAATTATGCCTTTAATTTTTCAAATTCAAGACTGGTTTTGTTAAATTTGATAAATGGTTATTTTACGATTTTATTCGAATGTTTGATTATAAAGAGAAGATGTGGAAAAACTTAGAAACAAACACTACAGCCATTAGGACTGTCAACATCAGTATAACCCTGTTTGGTCCATCACCTCCCATACCATCAATGGATGCGCCGACTAAGCAGGGCGAAGTACTGCTACAATATTAAAAATGCTTTTTTATCAATAGTTGAGGATTCTGGTGCAAATTAGTTTTGCACACAGCATCAATTTAGCCTTTTTACTTTGTTATATGAAGCTTTTTTTAAATACCTGGAACCTTTGTAGAAAATTACTTAAAGTTTCCAAAAGCATTCCATGAATTTTAAAATTTTTGTTTTTAAGTATTTTCATTTTACTGGAAATTATAGAAGCAATTTTTCTCTAATCTGGGGTTTTGGCTAGACAAATCAAATAAGTAATTTTAATATACAGAAATATGAATTCAAAATAAAAAGTTACAAAATTTTTGAAAGTTTAAATTTTTGATTAGAATTGTTACGGTAGTGAGTTAAACGGAACCGGAATCGGAGCAAGAGGTTTCATATTTGATTAATCGGAAGCGGACTACAAAATGCAAATACCTAGGTAAATGTTAGGTTCAATCAAATAAAATAATACTCATATAGGATCTCTAATAGTTATTTGGGAGGACGTGAAAATATATTATCATCATAAATGCCAAAAATTTCCAATTCAAAGAACTTTGATACCTTTTGACACATACCCCTTTAACTGGCCGACTTCCGTTATAACTCCGACACCATACAGTCGGGACAGAAATCAGAATCCAAAGTGTAAATCAATCTGAAGTGCCTATTTTGTGAAATCGTAGCTCAAATTGTTTATCAGCTAACAAAGTTAGGTAAAGGTGACAAAGCTCACAAGTTTATTAGCTAAAGTCACAGTTCAAGCAAGAATTTTGTAAACCTGGGCAATAATTTTTTCTATGTTGACCATATTCACATTTCTCTACTCACAATAAAGTTGCCGATTATTCAGTGATAAAGTTAGTTCTGATATCATTGGGTGCCCACCAAGACTTCGGGGTGCTGAGAATTAAAATAATTTAAATAAAATTTTTCTTCTTACGTTAAATCTATTTTTTAAAATGTGAGTGTGTGAAGTCAGAACTGAGTTAACCCAATGATGATTGAATAGTTTATGAGATGTATTCTCAACAACGATGACCTCCACTGATGCAATATAGTACTGAACACAGCATCGATTTAGCTGTCTTAATTTGTTATACCAACCTTTTCTTTTTTAAATATCTGGTAGCCTTCTAGAAAATTACTTAAAGTTACAAAAGCTTTTTCCGGTATGTTCCGGTACTAGCCCAACTGTAGCGGAAGCGGTTTAGTATGTAGAAGATGAGAAGATTGGTAAAAAGAGGTGAGAGGCACCTCTTACGACCGGCATGCCTTACCACGGGTACATTCTTATATTCTAAGCGCCTGACCGGCTGGACTGAATAATAATCAATCCAAATGACTATTTCTTTGGTTGATTATTTTCTTGATAATATACTTAATTACCATTGTTTTTTATTTCGATTATTTTTAAATTGATGCAACAAATAATCAAAAGAACTTTGAAATAACATGTAAAATAAATTGATTACTTCTGCTTATTTCAAATGTTTTTGTTAATTTTTTAATTTTTTCTGATCTGTTTTTTGTGATTATTTTCTGACCTTTTTTTTTTATTCTTTACACCTTTCATGAACATGAAATGTCATTGTAACTTTGGTCCGATGTTTGTAAGTATGAGAAGAAGAAGAGGCAGACCCATCAATAAGTACAGCCATGTCCGTCTGTTCGTCTGTCCGTCTGTCTGCTTGTACGCAAACTAGTCTCTAAATTTTTGAGATATCTTGATGAAATTTGGTATGGAGCCGCCATTTTGAATGAGATTAATCATTCGTCGGAATCAGCAAGATCGGACCTTCATAACATATAGCTCCCATACAATCGATTGTTCCGATAAATGGGGTTTGGGCCATAAATTTTGCAATTAAAAAGCTAGGAACGTAAAATTTTCCAGGTTCGGTACTTATTATATACCTAATGTGTGTAGTGAAAATCACATACCATCGGATCGGAGCTACATACCATATAGCTCCCATATAATAAATAGTTTCGATTAATGCGGTTTTTGGGCTATATATCTTTAAATTAAGAGTTTTGCAGAGTTTGTGCTAATTGTGAGTAAGGATCGGACACTTAAAACCGTGATACGTATTCATGAAAGCTTTCAGGTCTTCGGCACAGTCGAAGACAGCCCTTTCCTTACTTGTTTTTTTTTTTTTTTTTTTTGTCATAACCTTTTATATTTTCAAATGGTAATTAATGATTTTTGAAAACAATTTTAGTAATCACTGTTAATTGAAAGAAGGCTATAATCAAATACCAATTACTAATTTAATTTAATTTTACACTTCTGGCTTAACCATGACTCAGCGAACACTGTGTAGTTTTGCGGGAGCAGCTACTTATTCTTATCGATATCATAGCCATTATTTTATCAGTTTCAAGAAGGTGAGTCCACTCTTCATGACCACTTGATGATCACTTCTCGAAAGGCCCAGCTTATTTCAAAGCAGAATAAATATATTTCTCCGTAATGATTCCTATCTTGATACTATGAGATGGTTGCTGACGTGGCTTTTTTACATTTAGTATGTAGATTATTTTCGGGTTGCAGTTTTGCCAGAAACATCACAGAATCAACAGCCTCCAACGGCGGGCAAACAATTGTTTTTCTACATAAATTTTCCTGATTTGTTTTTTTTTTTTTGTTGCGCTACCATTGCAGTCAGTAACGAATCGAAAAAGAAGATATTAGATTTTCTAACGTTAATAATAACAATGGAAACAATAAAAGCGACAGAACATTCAAAGTGAAACTCCGGCATGGATGTTTCGATATGAGTTCGCCTGCCTGTTTTCGATTAGCGAATAGGTGTGATCACCCGCGTGCATATGGCTGTGTGAGTGTTTGTACCAGTGAATGGTTAGAGGGTCTTTAAATAGAGTAACATGGTGGCTACTACTCCACTAGCAGCTGTCGCAATCACCAAGCAACGTAGATACAATGTTACAAAGCTTTTGGAGATGGTTGAGGTGCTTATAAGCGCGTGAGTGATTGCTCATTGTTTGAAGGCAAAAGAGTTGTGGAGATTATTTTGGCCGAGTAACCAGGTGAGGGTTATTGTGTGTGTAAAAGTTTAGAGTTTCTACGTTTTATACAACAATTTATTCGTTTATAGGGTGAAAATGATGACGACATGCAGACGAGATCCCGTTGGCCAACCAACAATTTAGAAGAAGACCAGCAGCTGTTGTTGTTGTTGATGTTGTTGAGCGCAGTACTGAGGGGAAGAATGTTTTAGTTAATACAAGTATTGATACAAACAGGCGTGTTAGCTGTGTAGATAATGGCTATTGGAGGAGTTTAGCTGCATCCTTTGGGAATGTTCATCGTCATCGTCAGCATCGCAAACAGGCAAGTTCGCTGAAGTTGGCGATTTAATCGTAGATGTGAGATGGGTATGCAGCGACTTTGGTGAGTGCAATGAAGGTGACCAAACTTTAACAACGACAACGTTTGAGCAACTAAACGTTGGGCTGGGCAACCAACAAAGTCAAATGTGGAAGGGTACCTTTTTGCTAGTAGAATTGACTACGACAGCAGTACGAACTTTAGACAGCCTACCAAATTGTGTTCCTACACTACAAATAATAGCAACACAAACATACAGTGACTCAAGTATTTATACTGTCAAGAAATGTTACATGATATTCGATGATATTGTAAGATATATGGCTTGCTTATCAGTATCGCTGGCAGTTCAGAAGTTCGATCTTCAGTCATAAATGCAGCATGACGCGGGAACGGAAAAATTCAAAAAGTTGATATTGATAAATAATTAATTTTCACTTTAATAAATTTTTTTTTTCATCTATCGATTTTTTGGTATCGAGTTTTTCAATGGTAAAGATCTCTAATAGATCGATTTTAAAAATTGCCTTATTATTATTATTATTTTGGGTTATTCCTATGGAGCTTTTTTGGCCGTTAATTATAAGCGAAAAATAATTTTTTCCTCTTTCCTCCTACTAGTTTCGATGCATTTTGCATCTTCCTCAGGGAGTCTGCCTTTATTTCACAAAAAACATAAAACAATTAGTAAAACAATACATTTAGACGAATAATACACTTACTAAATGGTTAACAATTAAAATATAACATTACACCATTATTTTGAACATTTCACAAAACCAAACAACTTTTTTCAACATATAACAATAAATTTTAACATCCATTCCGTCCACTTGTTTGTTTTGTTATGGCTGTCAGGTAAGCACTGTTTATAGTGTCCACATCTTCCTTGTAGTTTACAGCATCTTTTATTCGTTCCTGTATTCGTAAGCTTTCAAGTGTCAATCTTGTTTTGGTTCGTTTCTCCACATCTAATATTCTTATATTAGTGAAGTCAGCTGTATGGTTGTTGTTGCTGAGATGTTGGGCAAGAAATAAAGGCAGACTCCCTGAGGAAGATGCAAAATGCATCGAAACTAGTAGGAGGAAAGAGGAAAAAATTATTTTTCGCTTATAATTAACGGCCAAAAAAGCTCCATAGGAATAACCCATTATAAATTAAATATTGGCCCAACAAATATTATCATATGATTATTATTTTCTTTCAACGGATATTTTTCACCAATCGATTTATCCTAATGAAAAATAATCGATTATCAAGCAATCGATTTTTCCGAGTCGAGGTCACATTCCTAGTTCGATGTAAGAAGAGCCTACTTCTTTGAACATATGGTGATTTATAAAATTCAGTAGGAAATTGTGCCAGGGTAGCTGTCGTTGTTCAAAGAAGATCGCGTTTTCTATCGCAGCTACAGGTGATGCCTTTGTTTGTATGACGGCTTTCATTGGCTAATCATAATTTGACGAAGTGTTCCTGTCAACAAGAGCTTCTAGTGCTCCACAAATCATCCTTATGTGTTTGACGCCTTTCTCCATCTATATGGCGTTATTGTTGTTGGTCTGTATTATAAATTTTCTTCCATCCCTGCCTATTAAGTATACTAATGGGGAGCTGGTTTCGAAGAGAGGCGATCGGTATATTACGGGATTGGTTTCTGGAATAATAGCATATCCAATTCTGTTCTGAAGTTTACGATACAAGTCTTTTGGGACAGGTTGAGCATTACCTATAGAGTATTTGTTGGTATAAAGTTATTTTAAATCTGCGCTTTTGGTGGTGCTGAACTCTCAGACAAAGGGCCGAGATTTAGAAAAGTTTTCCCAACAGCGCTCAAGTCGTGTAAGTGGTCCTATACACATAACTTTCTCTGTCTTAGCAGATGTCTTTCAGCCTAAACAGCCTACAACTTGTAAGAATAAAGAGAAAAACCTTGCACTATTACGATTTTGTTTTGAAGCTTCTGAAATATATTTGAATCAAAAAAAGTTCGCTAAATAAGTAATTATTTGTCATTGTACGTACCTCTCTATGTATTTTTCACGTTCAACCTGCAACCCTCACATCCCACAGCGGTCACAACCACAGTAACGCCAAAAGCGAGACACAGAACATCAACAGTTTTGCAACAAGAACAAACTGCGTATGTATGTTAACATATATTATACAACAAAAATGCAAATATTCCAAAACGTAAAATGCGAACATTGCATCCAGACGCAGCAACAGCAGCAGCAGCAACAATAACAACAACAATATTTGTAGCAGCAAACACTCCATACGAGGCATTCGTTCTACTTTGAAAGGTTTGTGGTGCTTACCCCAGCGCCATTAACAATTGTTATACCCCCAATAGGGGGAAATAGCAGCGAAATAGAATATATTGCAGAAAACGGACAACTAAAAAAATGTTGAGTGGGAGAAAAGAGAATTTGCTGCTTCATCGACGCATATACTACGACATATGTACAATGCTGAGATGAGACATGGTTGGGAGTTGCAAAAGCCAGGACTTAGATTGCGCTAAACAAGAGGCATATAGCAGTTTGTGTGGTCAGCACCCACTGGAATGGCAGGCAAATGTAGGTATGTAATTACCTACAGATGCGTGTGTGTGTGCAAAGATGGGTTTATATTTGCTTGGTGAGGAGAGGAAACAAAGTTCGCGAAAATACGGGTAAATATTTAGTGCGCCTTTTTAGAGTTCACGATTTAGCTCGCCTAAGCAACGCGATCCTCGCCTAGTTTGTGTTTTATAAGCGCATGGTAATAAGAGAAAGTGGAAAGAATACGTATTTATTCTCCCTGAAATAGTTCATGTTTTATACCAGAACAGTGTTCAAGTAATCTCTTCATATTCATATTCATATTCAAGAATCCAAGGCAAAAGCTTATAGAATTTTTGTCAGTCTGTCTGCATGTTTGTGGGCGCATTAGTCAAAAACTGCTTAATCAAATTGAATAGAACTTTAAGCGCTGCATTGCTAGACATTTCACTTAACATTTAAGGTATGCCTTATTGCGATCAATCGATTTATCGACCAATATGTGGACCAGGGTGACCCAAAATGTGTTAGTGCAATACGGGTATGAAAATAGAGGTGCTAATAGTGCTTTCTGCAATTAGCGATGTAATTAAGTTCCATGTCTTATCTGGTATGGGAGATATAATAATTAAAATCGGACTCAGCCTATTCTGAAAAGCAGTGAAGCGTTGCCGGGTATACTAGTGTTTCATACAATCTTTTTATACTGGATCTGGTAGGTATATAACAGCTTAAGTTGAATTAGTACTTAAAAATTTGATACCAAAATTTTGGAAAATATACCAAATTGACTTTCCTTGATTTCAATTTTAAAATGACCTTTTAAGAAAGTGACTTTGGCTGTTAATACTTTTTGCCACATTTTCAGCCTAAATTAAAACAAGTAAAAGTCTAAGCTCGGGTGGAACCTAACATTAAATAGAAGTGATCTATTAAGACATCCCAATTTATGCAGGTCTATTTTAATACTTTTTAGTTCGTACTATACAGTAAGCTGATTGTTTTCGATAAAAACACTTCTATTATGAGTTCTGAGGGGTAAATTAATTTATTTGTATATAAATAGCTTCCCTACCAGCAACTGTTAACCACATTTTTTTCAAAATACCAATACATGAACATTTTATGTTTAAAAAATTTGCCTTGAAAAAGACAGACGGGCGGACGGACGAAGAGACGGACATTGTTTAATTGACTCTGTTAATCGTCCTAATAATTTCAGTATACTTATTGATGGACTCATCACTTCTTCCTCTCATACTTACAAACATTTCATGTTCTTTAAGGTATGAAAATCAAAAAAGGTATATCACTTCCCTATAGCAGTGGGTATTAACTGCTTGCCCGGATATTTTGCTTGTGTGTTATCCGCTTTGTATAATTTTTGGCAATCGCCTTTGAAAATAGCAGCATTGGGCGGCGCCACGCCTACTTTCTCAAAATCCACAAAACTTTTTTTGCGGTCGAGTTTTGTTTAAAAAGCTTATTATGTCAGGCAGATCTTATGAATATAGCTTACATAGTTATAGAAATATCGCGTTTTACATTTTACAAACCAGTTTTTCCGAACTATGTTACAAAACGGGGCGTGGCCGTTGACCGATTTCGCCCATTTTTAAAATAAACAGTTACCTTTATACATATATTCAAAATTTGGCCAAATTTTGTTTCGACAAATAAATTTTTTCCGGAGTTATGACTTTGAAAATTTTGTGGAATAATCCACTAATCTTGTATTTTCCAAAATATTCTATATATAAAAAGTGGGCGTTATTATTATGCGATTTCGCTCATTTTAAATAGCGCTCGGAGATGAATATGAAAGAACCAAATTTCATTAAGTTATCTCAAAATTTACTCAAGTTATCTTATTAACAGACAGACGGACATGGCTAAGTCAATTTATCTTTTCCTCCTGAACATTTTGATTTACATAAGTCAATATCTATCTCGATCCGTTTATGCCGTTAGATACTACACCTAGGCGAATGAATTATCGTATATTGTGTGCATAGCACTTCTAGGTATAAAAAAACTTAATTTAAGTCTATGGGGGGTTTCATTGTAGACCTTGCAATGAAAGTTTGGTCTCTTTTGATCTTCAATAGAATGCTTAAGCACCAGTGGAACATTCGGCTACTTATTAAATAAGACGGAGAATCACTCTTGCCAACAAGTGCTGCTTTGAACAGAGTAGGCAACTGAGAGAAGTATCACGCTCTGCAAGTATCTCAGCATACCTGTCCTGATGTATGACTTGGAATCATGGACAGTGTGGAAAAAAGAATAAATGGCCCGTGGAGCATTCGAGAGAAAAAACCTCCGGAAGATTTATCGGCCATAAGCCCGAAGGTAGAATCTCGTGGCAGTTTCAAGTGCTTTCCACTGATGCCACCCAACCATATTGTCGACATATAATTTAAATTGAGCTGGCAGAAGCTAGATTTATTGTCATATTATGGTTCTAACTGTAGAAGAGGATTTCGAGAAAGTTGCCGAGGCTATCAGCACTTTTACGTGCCAGCCCGTCTATAGTGAAACCGATTATACATAAACACGTCCAACCCTCCATTAGTTAATAACTTTAATAAGCTTGAGTGATCCTGTCGCTTGGATAAGAGAAGTTACTTCGCCCCGAGTAGCCTAATTATTTACTCATGGATGCGGATTAGCAGAGTTATACTGAATTAACAGCCTTGAGCGGATCAAACTCGAGTCAAGCCGGTACGTAGTTAGCGGCATACAAATAGTGGCCTCGACGTTTTTAACTGGCAGAGCTGACTGAATCTGGAAATATTTGCAGTACTGTCGGCACTTTTCTACGCCATTCTCAAGCAGTCAACGGCACAACTTCGTTCAATTCCACTGTCTCGCCGCCCTCTACCGGCTTGATATGCTTGCTGCAGTCGTAGTTTTGTTTTTATGGTCTTTCATTTTCGCAATGGTTGTATTGCATGCTGCCGATTACAAATACGACTGACGACTACCGCCACCACGTCCACCATGCTCACCTACGCAGCTACGACACAAAGTAAACGACTGCGAATGCACGCATTTTTCTTGTTGTACTCGAATGTATAGGCTCAAGTTGCTGCAGGGGTTACACGGTGCGTATACTTGATGTGGACGCCAATACCACCACCATCCATCTATCCATCCATGCATGCATGTGTGTGTGTGCATTGGTGCAAATGGTGATGCTGTCGATAGCCACGACTACACTCAATGGCGTTGGCGACTAATGAAATTGGCGTTCTTTTTAGGGAAAGGAAAGCTGCTGTAGGCATTTGATATTGGCATAACGGCGCATTTCAAAACTTTTCTACTGCCTGCAACTGCTGCTGCTATTGATAGATAGAAACGTCTATGTGAATGTGTATTTGTGTGCGTCTATGTGTGGTATATATGTAAAATGTATTTGCTTATGGGTGGTGAGAAGTTGATGGTTGCGTTTCTGTGTTGTATAGCCAAGTTGTTGCTTAAAGGGTTTTTGGGCTTTCTCTACGATTTGGTAGCATCAATGGCGCGTTCAACGAAATATGAAACGCGAAACTGTACACCGCGGCGCGGTCACTCGTTCGCAGACGCCTGTCATGGTCAATGTTCGTAAGGATGTGAGGATGCATGGGTGCATGACTGCGTATGGCTGTGTTCTTCTTCGTTGTTTGCATAGTAGTAGTTTTTTCTTTAGTTGTTGTTGCACGTGTGTACAGATTTCTTTTTTGGTTGAAGAATTTTACTACACAGCCGCAGCAGATGATAAATATGACGGTGGTTGGATAGCAACTTTCACCCAAATTTTCACATTTTTCTCCACTTGACTGCAACAAAATGCAAGCCAAGCGCAAATGAATGCAGCTCTCGAAAGGTGTTGGCCAAAGGGGCCATCAAATTGGATTTCTCAGCCATGGCGTCTGTTGAATTTAGGCATAAGCATACGCCTCGTTGCTCCATGACACCAACAGCCAGGAAGGTAGAGAAATGTGGTGGTTTGTTCTAAAACAAAATATATACTTCGCTCCAACGCAACGGAAACCACAGCCTCTTCCCACCCCATCTTGGGTACTACACGCATACGTGTAAATATACAAACTTATGGATTTGTTAGTGCAGAGTTTACAAAAGCTATCGCCACCCAGCGAACTAAGGGAGAATCACTCTCGTCAAACAAGTGCTACTTTAAACTGCGTAGGTTACTGATAAGTAAAGTTCTCTCTAGAGGCACAAAGATGTCGCTCTGTCAGGACATCATCATAGCTGTCTTGCTGCATGGTTCGGAACAGTGTTGGGCAAATTATAATTGTTAAAACAATTAATAATTAAGAATAAATTAATTGTTAATTGCAACTTCTACAATTAACAATTTTTAATTGTTAATTGAAACTTTTACAATAAATAATTTTTAATTGTTAATTGAAACTTTTACAATTAACAATTTTTAATTGTAATTGCAAAGATGCACAATTAACAACTAATCAATTGTAATGCTCGCAATTAACAATTAATTAATGATTAATCGTGTTTCTCTATAATTTAAAATTTTTTAATTACAATTGTTTTATGAATTTAACAATAAACACGCTACCCGGATGCTGTCTAGTATATTATTATCCAGGTACCGTGGTGTTTTATTGCGACAAACTTCTACTCCAAGCACATGACAAAAAATTGCTTGATTTCATTCAAATATCACTTTCGTGAAAATTCTGTGCCCCTGATAAATTGTATTGAATATTTGAATAAAATCAATCAAGAATTTCCCGGGTAATTTTTAAAATGGTTAATTATTATTAATTACTGCATAATACAATTAAAAAATTAATTACAATTTTTTCAATTGTAATTAATTTAATTGCAAAAAGCAATTAAAATTTTAATTGCAATTTATTTTAAATCAATTTATTTAATTGCAATTACTTTAATTTCGATTGATTTAATTGCAATTACTTTCTAAATCAACTAATATCGTTAAAAATTTAATTGATTAACGACCAACACTGGCTCGGAATCATAAACGGGGTTGAAAGAAGATGGAATTACTCTTAGCATATTTAGTGATACGAGAGTGGAAGACGGTAGTTCATGTTATGCTAATGATAATCCGAATTAAAAATCGAGGGAAGGGAGAGGTCTTCACTGGGGACTCGGAAATAGTCGAAAGATGACTTCGGTTTTCCAAATGATGCCAGTTATCGCTATACACGGGTATCCTAGGAGGTTAGGATCGAATTAAAGACGATGTTCAGTGGGAATAGTATCGCAATACACATGTTCTCTGCACTTCAAAAGCAACATGACGAGGGGGAATCATCGATATACTGCATGATTAGCTGTTGAGTTTTTACTGGAACTAGATTGAGGTCTTTTGGACTTGGCTTACCCGTTTGTCCTAGCGAATTTAGTCAGTCTTATCCGGAATTAGTTTTAAAGGGTTTAATGTAGAAATGGTTTAGGGGATTCGGTTGCAAGTTGATAGTTTAATGGTCATACACAAAGCAGGCAATCCATCATAAATTCCCTTCCCCCGAAGGTTTCAGTAGCGTGAAACCATATGAATATACCCATATTAATGATCGCAGTCCGTTCTTTGTTTTTTCAAGTAAATAAATAAATAAATAAACCTAGGTAAGGTCAAGAAATCCTCTGGTGCATAAACTCTCCTTCCTTAAATGTGAATTCTAAAGCCGAGTCAAACCTTGTGGGAACACCGGTCATTTCGGCTTCAAGTATGTAAGGGCATGACTTCGCTAAGCCAGTTATCATTGACTCTCATATATCTTCCTTGGGTAGATGTAAGCATTGTTCATCGAGGTACCTGAAGCGGCTTTGTTAAAAGAGAAGCTTCGAATATATTTCCAAGTTTTTTTTTATTTGATTTTCCGACTCGGTTTAAAGTTAATGACGGAAAACCGATCCAATATACATCATATTGAATTACTTGGAGATAGATCATGGATCCGGTAAAGGCCGCTTTGAATGAAAGATAAAACTGTTCCAAAAAACTCACGGAAATAACCGTTAAAAGAACTCAGTGCAGTCACACTTCAGTTTTCGACTGATGTCAACGAAGATCTCTAAAGTCAACCCTGACTAGACTGCCTTGAAAGTACTTTGAGAGTTTGCCTCCAAATAGTTTTCTTCCCAAGCGATTGTTACACTCGAAGACTTCCTTTTGGACTCCACACTCAAAAGTTCTTCCGAGGCATTGCTTTTTATTTGGTTGGCTGGGTAATTAAATATTTCCGTAGGCCTTGCATGCTTCTTTGTTTATTTTGGTTCTTTCCTAGAGCTTCCTATGTTAGCTAGAGATTTTTCGATTCGTCTGTTTCGATTGCTGGTTACGGTTTTTGGGAAAAAGTTGGCCATGCTCCGGGTAGTTTTTCTCTTGTGCATCTACTCAGCGCTTCTCTCTCCAGCAGCTAGGCAACTATTTGGATTCCAATGTATTTATGTACATATAGAGCACAGTTTTAATTTTTTTTTGCAATTTTTTTTTTTGTTGTTAGGCAGACGGGTCTTCCTTCTATCCCAAACTACTTTGTGCTTCATTCAAATGATCCCTTCCCTTTCTGACATTCTAAGCCAATTTCTTCTTCTTCTTCTATTGCAACGCGGCTTACAATTTTGTTTGTTCATCGGTTTTTTGACAGCATCGCGTAACTTTGGTGATTCAAAAGAAAAGACAATCAATTTTTCAAGCCCAATAAAAAAATTAGTTTGTGTATTGTGGATGGCAGCAGCGGATTTGTGCCTATTCCAATGCATATTCTCAATTTTTCTCATTCGCTGAATGTCATAAATCCTTTTCATAAGCTTCATTTGCACAATCTTTATGGAATGGTTTGTTTAGCCTTAGAAGTGGTGGCTCAGCATACATACAAGCATATGCGATTTAAAATGTTGACTATGCAAATACTTTACGGGAAAGTGTAGGGTTAAAAAGGATTCTAAGTTTTTCTAGACTCACTTTACCGAGGTTTAAAACGGCTGAAATTGAAATTTACTTAGAATATACATAGATGGAATCGATGTGACTTCTTAAACTGACATGACTTGAGGTCGTAAATAATTTGTATTGGACTCTCTTAGGAATATAACGACAGTTGCGTGGACGATCAAATATTTGTAAAAACACCCTAACCCAGAGTATATTTAAAGAACGCCCTACCCAGAAGGGTCCTGCACAGAAATTCTGGATAGTGCTGCCGTTCCTCAATACATTTGCAGCTGCTCTTGCATTAGGGCGTTCTTAATAAATATAAATATCGTGAAATATAATACCTGGGGATGAATTCAAGGACTCAAAACACTTTTCTGCTTCTCCTCCGTAGCCAAACCATGAGACAGCCTTTGAATGACTCTGTATTCAGATCTTGCGTTTGCCTGAGTTCATTCACATGGACAGTGTTTGACAGTCTCCTCGGCTGAATACTTTTCGATCCAAGCTTCATAGCAGAAATTGTCAATGAACATTTGGGGAACGGTGTTGTAAATATCGTAAAGTATAGTTCCCGCTTTTTTCTTTTATGACTTTCCTGTGCTCTTGAATTTGTATTGTTTTTGCCTTCCTATGGACTTCTTCCGTTCAGCGCTTGTGCATCGGTGGGGTTTGTTCTGCTTATCAAACGTACGGCGCATAGTAGGAGCATAAGGCTAATTAGGAAAAAAACCTCAACCTTTTAAAAAATTTGAAAGAAGTTTTGTCGAAGAGTTTTTAAATTATTTGTATAACCAATTAGACTGCTTAATAAAAAATAAAAAATTATTTAAGAAAAAGGTGTGTTTGGTCCCAACTCCAACTATATCTGAAATTCTTGGAAAAATTTACGAATGCTTACCAGGGTGAAACCTTCCGGCCTAAGAGGGTTTATAGCAGGTAGGTAGACAAGCTTACTCTTTACTATACCACGACGGTTGAGTAAGTAATGAGGTATAAAATTGAACATCAGGGGACAAGGGACACCACCCTGTATGACAATTTCTTCGCAGTATATATGCTGCAAAGTGAAGGGAGCAACAACTTAATGGCCGATCAACGAAAATGATGATAAGAGGTAAGCCCACTATTAATATCCTTATTTTCTGAAACTACCAGAAGGGTCCACAGGATCGGAAAGGACTGTAAAGATCAATTACACTACATTACACATTTTTGGATTAGCAAAAAAAAAAAACAAGTAAGGGCGGCGCTGTCTTCGGCTGTGCCGAAGGCTTTATACCTTTCATGAATACGTGCAAACTTTAATACGCATTGTTTAAAGTTCTCTAAAACTTTGTCAGCAATACATTTAATTTTCTTTTATTTTTTTTTACGAAATCTTTTAATATCCATAAGAAAATATCTCACCAAGTTTCAAATTTTAATCTTTTAAAATTAGGGAGAAATGGCCATAATCCTCTTATCTGAACGATCGGTTGTATGGGATATATACAATATATGTGTATAGCGATCTTGGTGATTTTTTTACGAAATCTTTTACTATCCATAAGAAAATATCTCACCAAGTTTCGAGTTTTAATCTTCCAAAATGAAGGATAAATGGCCATAATCCTCTTATCTGAACGATCGGTTGTATGGGATATATACTATATATAGCTCCGATCTTGGTGATTTTTGTACAAAATATTTTCCTATCCTTAGGAAAATATTTCACCAAGTTTCAAGTTTTAATCTTTAAAAATGAGTGAGAAATGGTCACAATCCTCTTATTTGAACGATCGGTTGTATGGGAGATATATGCTATAGTGACCCGATTATACCGGATCCGACAAATGTCTAATATAATACAAAAATACATCCGTGTGCCAAATTTCATCGAGATATCTCAAAAATTGAGGGACTAGTTTGCGTTCAAACAGACGGACAGACGGACATGGCTAGTTGATACAGCCATCATCGTCCTGATCAATTTGGTATGCTTAATGGTGGGTCTATCTCTTATATTTCTAAACGTTACAAACATCGGACCAAAGTTAATATACCATTTCATGTTCATGAAAGGTATAAAAAGGTTCACAAATTCAAGAATCAAAAGGAAGGGTTAGATATATCTGAAATTCTATATATTTCAATCGACTCAGATTATCAATATATATTTTGATTGCCATACTTGTTGGTGGTTCTATATTGACTCTTTGTTCATAAAATAAAGTATCTCGTTTTTTTGTCATTTGAGACACTTTGGATGTATCGAAGTCTGCAAAATATTTTGTTTTATCTAAGAATTTGACTTAGGAAACTCGAAGTCATATATGGGGATTCATTCATATATTTGAAATTCAAGCATGCTCACGAGTTGATAGGCCTTTTGAAAAACGCGATCGTCCCTCAGCAGCAAAAAAGCTTCTCAGTAAAAAATTATCTGCCTTGACAGCTGGCGTTCTGAGTCAAATATTTAGGGCACGGCAATTTGTAGAGAACATCACAAGTCAACGGACTTCTAAAGCTGCTGTTATACTTACATAGCATAGACTTGACTTGACTTAACAATAATCACTTACAATTCTGGTAATTTTGTATATAACCGATTAGCCAACACTTACATTTATTTGCCCTGACTTAGAAGGCCGTTGATTGAAATTTGTACTTTCTTAGCATACTTTTTTTTCGTGCGGACATTAATTTGATGCAAAATAAATATTTCCCACTTTTTTAATTTCGGGAGAAGTGCGTCTGATTCAAGGATGAATACTCCAAGTAAGTAAGTATAACAGCTGCTTAAAATCTTGCAGCGTGAACATGAGACAAAAAATCTTTGCAAAGAATAGCATTAATTTCCAACAAATAACAAGTAACAACATACCTGAAAATTAAAAGAAAATTACAAAAAATATTGAAAACCAAGAAAATATAAAATCTTATCAAACCACGAAAACAAACTGTTTGACATCGACGTTTACGACAAAATAATTAAAAATCGCGGCTAATTAACACCAAAAAATGTGAATCGGTATTGTTATTTTTGTTGTTACAGTTTTGAGTTCTTTTTAACAACAACATTGCGATATTATTATTTTCCGCTGTCATTCTTACTCATCAATTACGGAACGTTGAAATGAGCGCGTGGGGTGAGGAGAAAAAATAATGAGCCAGTGGCATATTCCTGCTTCACTGCAGCACAAAAGTCATATAATATTTTTTTTCTTGCTAAGACAAGGAATCCGCGAGTAAGTGAACTTAAGGAAGTGGAAAATGTGTATTTGTAGCTGTGATTTTTGTAGCTTAAAAAAGTTGTGTTGATTGTTTGGTTCTTTTACTGCTCGAGTTGCATGCGTTTAAATAATAATTAGTAATAAAACATAAAATAAAAAATGTTGATGATTGGGGGGAAAGAAGAATAGACAGACTAAGAACTTGTACAATTATTTGTGCATAAAGCGTGTGCACGAAGTACAAGAGCAATCAAAACAAAAATCAAGGTAAATGTAAAAAACTCGCTGATTCAAACATGCGAAGACAACTCTGTCTGCAACTTTGCCGCGTTCACTTTACCTTTCACTATCACTGTTCAAACTGAAAATTGAATGAAAGATAAAATTTCAGACTTCGATCTTAAAGAAGGTTTATTTGAAAACTACGCCAGGTTCTAAATATAGTACCAGACAAGACTAAAGCACCAAACCTAAATTTGGTCTCAATTATTGATATTTGGATATACAGCTGTGTTCAAAATAATAGTAGTGAAATTAAAGTGGATATCGTTTGATAAAATAAGAATAAGCAGTGATTGGATTGATTTTCATTTAAAACAAAAAAGCGATTTCCATGACAAAAAACTGCATAAAAAGAAATTTCAAAGTTTACACAAAGTTCAGGAAAGTTAATTAAACTTTGAAAAATGTCCATCAAAATCTTAAAATTTTTAGAAAATTCATTGTGCAAGTTGAAACTCACTCAAAAATTTCCCTTAATTTTCAGAAAATTTTTCGTCAAATATGTTGAGTGATTTCTGCCATAGAAAGCATGAAGAAAGATTATTTTTGTATGGAAAAAAAATACCAAACATCCTTGACAAAAAAATTCTAAAAATGTAGGGGAAATTCCGAGGTACTTATAATTTGCAAGTTTTCTAAAAAAAATGTTGGAGAAATTTATCGGTAACAATACCAAGAAATGTTAATTCGCTATTAATTCGGAGCTATGATAATATCAGTACCAGCAGAGTAAGAGGTAGAAGAAGGGGAGTAGGAAGAGTAAATTTGATTTGTAGAGGAGGTGTTAGAGGAAAATGAAGAGTATAAAGAAGAGTAATAGGATATGGGGGTGTGAGGGAAAAGAACAATGGGAAAGAAAGAGGAAGCGCCAAATGGAAAGAAAAGAGAGTACAATTTGTCAAATTTAGGCAAATCTAGTTTTAGTCATAACAGCGTCTCCATTACATTTACGAGGAGACCTAGTATCTTTTCAAATTTGTAGTGTGCCGCTTCTTGAGTCACTCATCTGGAAAACGCATTCGATCATATTGGGCGCCTAGAAGGTGAAATTGCCACCCTGAAACAAAACATTATAAAGCAAGAAAACCACATTGAAAGCCAAATTGCTTCATGTGAGGTCAGTGTCACGGGAATTCCCTATCAGGAAGGAGAGAATTTGCATAACATTTTCGACACTTTATGTTCCACCATTAACATACGGCCACCTTCCCTAAAGGGCATCTTTCGGCCACGTAAGCTGCACGACAGAGCGTTAGATCCGGCTGTGATCGTTAAGTTCCATACCCCAGCAGATAGAAATCATCTCTTGAAAACCATTTCGAATTTCAGGCGTCAAGAAAATAATACAAATAAAAGTCTGAAATTAGTTCATGTTGGCATAAATTCTGAAGCACCGATTTTTGTAAATGCATCGCTCACGAAATCTAATTACGAAATTTTTAAAGCCGCTATTCGTCTTAAGAGGAGAAAAAAGGTATTTTCCGCATTCACTATGAGGGGTGTCGTTCACATCAAACGCAAAGCCAACGACAGTCCTGTAAGCGTACCTAGCTTGGAAGCTCTCGAAGCTATGGTTGAAACTGATGCCGGAAGCATAAATCCCTTTCGTGATGACGGCGCGCAACTTACTAATACTGTCTCTAATGGGGACCAAGGATGTTCATAATTATCTAATTAATCATGTCTTATGTTGTTATTGTTACTATCCTATCTATTTCTCCTTTCTCTTTATCTCTACTCTAACTTTCAGCGAAATGTCTACTAAGTTTTTATTAGTTAAATGCAGTGCGGCGAAATCACTTAATCTTAATCTTAATGTTGGTCTTAAATAATACGTGGTCAAGTTCCGAAGACAACTTACGCACAATGTTGCGCATAGTATGCAAACGAGCTAAAGGACTTAAAATTATTCACATTAATGCGCAAAGCTTATACAAAAAGCTCGACGAATTAAAATACTTGTGCGAAGGTTCCGACATTGATTTAATATGTATATCTGAAACCTGGTTCACTTCGCACCATACTAATGACCTGGTGAAATTAAATGTATACCAACTTTTTAGGGCTGATAGAAGTGGTCATGGTGGCGGTGTTGCTATATATGTTAAATGTGGTTTGTCCTGTAAATTGTGTTGTAGTTCTAACCCTGGTGATCCTGTCGAGTATGTGTTCGTTGAGGTGTTTTCCGAAGATAGCAATAAGTTCCTCATCGGCTGTGTGTACCGTCCCAATCGCCAAATAAATTTCAGCGGTTTCATTGATTTTCTACAAATTCTACTCTTAAGTTATAAGTATATTACAATCGCTGGAGATTTTAACTGCAACCTACTCGTGGATTCCAGCTTAAAGTTAAGTATGGAATCCTTAGGACTTTTTCCAACTAACTCCACACTGCCAACTCATTTCACAAACTCTAGTTCGTCCTTGCTTGATTTATTCTTCGTAAACGATCTTCAAAAATTTCTCCACTATAGCCAATTTTCTGCACCCTGTTTCTCAAAACACGATCTTATATTTTTAACTTATGATTTTCAAACTTCATATGAAACTAATTCGTTTACTTATCGTGATTTCAGAAACATAGACTACAGTTCTCTTACTGCAGATGTGGAGTCAGTCGATTGGGGTGTGATTCGCACGTTGGCATCGGTTGATGATCAGACACTGTTCCTCCAAAGTAATATAAATTGGCTCTTTGATAACCATGTTCCTGTAAAACTTAAATCAGCTAGGCACAAAACTTGTCCTTGGTTCAATGCTAACCTCAGTCACTTAATTCGCCAACGTAACTCTGCTTATTCCCGCTGGAAACGTTACAAAACTGAGGAAACGCAAAACTGCTTCAAAGCCGCTCGGCTGTCTGTCACCAAAGCCATTAGGTTGGCTAAGGAAGAGTACTACAAGGATAAGTTTAGTTCTGCAGTAAATTCGAAAGAAACATGGAAAAAGATCAGGGAAATTGGGATAGGTAAACCCAAAGGAGAGTCATCTGTTCTCCCTGATGTCGACGTGAACGATATAAATAAAAATTTTGTAAATCTGCCACTTCCTACAAATAGTATAAGTACTGAAAATTATTGTGTTCATACTAATATTAATGTTAGTCCTCTTAATTTTGTTCGTGTTGATGAATGTGATGTAGTGCAAGCCATACTTTCTGTGAAGTCCAATGCTATGGGTTTTGACGGTATATGTGCTAAATTTTTAAAAATTATCCTCCCTAGAATACTTCCCTACATAACATATTTGATCAATTCAATCTTGACGACCTGTGTTTTCCCGACATACTGGAAAGCTGCCAAAGTCATCCCCATCCGAAAGTCGAACAACGAGTATAGGCCTATAGCCATTCTGCCGTTTCTATCTAAGGTAGTCGAACGAGTCATACCCCGGCAGATTTCTACATATGTGCATGACAACAAGCTCCTAACAGAAAGTCAGTCTGGTTTCAGATCTAAGAGAAGCTGCACAACAGCACTATTATCTGTAGTAGAAGATATCCGTGAGCGAGTTGATGAAAATTGGATTGCGTTTCTAACACTTCTTGATCACTCGAAGGCATTTGATTCTGTTGACCATGCCTTGCTCTGCCAGAAGCTTGAAAATGTATTTAATTTTTCGAGCCATGCCACCACCCTTATTAGATCATACCTTGGTGACAGAACTCAGGCCGTAAGTATCGGTGGTAGAAGTTCTGACTTTTTAAACGTCTCAAGAGGTGTGCCACAAGGTTCTATCCTGGGGCCTCTGTTATTTGCTTTATATATTAATGACTTGCCCGATGTTCTTCAGAATTGTAACGTTCACATCTATGCCGACGATGTACAATTATATACGTGCTGTCCTAGTGATCGTATCAGTTCTTGTATTACTAATTTAAATTATGATTTGAAGCAAATTGGCTTGTGGGCTTCTATGAATGGCTTATGTCTCAATCCTAAAAAGTCTAAATGTATTGTTATTCATAGAAAGTTGTTAGACACAGATGGCTTAGACAAAGTTATCTTTGAAAATTCAGTGATTGAATACGTTGATACAGCAAAAAACCTAGGTATAGTATTTAACAAAACTTTGACATGGAAAGATCACATTTTTCGCACAGTAGGAAAAGTGTATGGTATGCTCCGTACACTATGGTTAACACAGTACTTTACTCCATTGCATATACGACTACTTTTGGCGAAAGCGTACTTAATACCTACGCTCCTATATAGTTGTGAAATTTTTTTAAGCTGTGATTATGCAAGCAAGAACAAATTAAATGTTGTCTTTAACAACATTGCTAGATATGTATATGGGCTAAAAAGGTTTGATCATGTCTCATCCTACGCTAAAAAGTTGCTAAACATTTCCTTCGATAATCTTCTAAAAGTGAGAACGCTAACTACCCTTCACAAAATCATATATACAAAAGAACCTCTTTACCTTTATAGTCGGCTTCTTTTTCTACAGTCGTCAAGGTCAGTGCTTCTCACACACATTAAATTTCGTATGCTAGTGTCCGAGCGCCAGTTCTTCATTACTTCGATCCGTCTTTGGAACTCTCTTCCAGCAAGACTAAGATTGATTACCAATGCACAGCATTTTAAAGAATGCCTAATAAGTTTTTATAATGACTTGTAGGCTCTTTCAAATCTTACTTTGAATATTCTTCTTTATCTTCCATTTCTTTAACGATCCTAATTTCTACACTTCTATCCTATCTCTCTATCTTCCCTTCGCTTCCTTTTTCCATACCATTCTTCTTAGGTTAAGTTGCAATATTGTTATTTATTTATTTATCTATTTATTCATTTATTTATTTTAACTTATTTTAACTTAAATTTTTAAATTTTTGCTTTAAATTTTATTTTGTTTAAATTTACATTTGATTCATATCAATTATACTAGTCATGACTGGCACTGTAAGAATAATTTTTCAAATTGTTGTGCCAGGAAATTGTTCAAATAAACATACATACATACATACATACATACATGAGCAAAGGTCTCATTTTATGCCTACTCCGAAAGGTATTTGCCAAGGCAGATAAACTTAATTTAATAAATTTTATAATTAAAATAACTGAACAGGATTTATCGTAGAACGTTCTCGAGTCGTTATTCGTTCGTCATACAAGACTTGCTGTGGAGGACCTTTTATTTTGTCATTTTCCCTTTAAAATAGAAGAAAACCGAACCACGATTGATTTTATTTGCTGTCAAATCGAGGTTAAACAACGCTTCCCAACTTATACTATACTCTGGAGTGGGTTTTATACCGGTTCGTATAAAAATCTATAATATAAATGCGCAAGTTGAAAAAGTTTGCCCCCTTTTACGGCCAAACTATAGATCTAAGGTATAAGCAATTACATATGTATCGATAGTTCTATTAAATTTGAATTGCCATCAATCAAAAAAAAATTAACAGAAAATAATAATTATGGCATAGAAAAATCAATTTAAAAACTACACCACAACAAATGCCAAACATGTATGCGCACTATAGTGCCGTTGTTGTGTGAGTAGACATGCCATGGATTTTGGCTTGAGTTGTTGTTGTTGTATTGATCGCTGACATGCGGTGCGCAGTGTAAGAGCCCTGCAAAAAACGATGATGTATTAGAGTACTTCCAGGTCGGTAAAAAATCCTCATACTGAACCCGCCCAGAGGGTGCCGACTGGTAATGGATACCACAGTTGTCTGTTCAGATTGGTACCTCAGTACCTCTCTGTGCGGATGGTATCCAGCTGAGGTCAGGAGTCACAGCTGCACGTCTTAGCTCTTCAATAGCCCTGGCGTGTGGAAACGGTTCTTGACTATGGTAGTGAGGTAAAAAATGGTGACTGATTTAGGACTTTCTCGGACGATGTTTGGATTTAGTTTGCTTTGGGCTGGCAGGTGCGGTATTCTGCCACCTCAGTAGGTTGGGGTGAAACCCAACTGAAATGGCTGGTGGGCTAATATCGCAGCTGCCCACGTCCCGTTAAAACCTTGGCAGGCCTCAGGGTACGTTCCAGGCCCGTCGCCATTTAGTTGGTGGTGTAGGTGCGGTTGAGGATCTCCCGTTTTTGCGCTCGGTCTGGCTCTGAACGCATGTCTCATAAGGGCATGCGTCAACCCTCGCGTGGCCTCCCTGCTCGCATAGATAACCACGGGACCATTATTGGGCGACTACACATTCGGGTCTGGATAGCGGCCCTGAGTGGGGACGTTTATTAGCATGGACAAAAATAACAACAACAAGGAAGAAAAGGAGGGGGAGAAAAACGGGAGGAAGACGGACGAGGACAACGGGGACAGGAAACCGGCCAGCAACGAGGCTCGCTCTTGCGTATCGCTTGGGAGTGGCTCGGCTGCTGACCGGCTTACAAGTACGGGACAGGGTCGCAGACCTGACAGGGTGCTCGTGTCTCCGAATCGGAGGCAGAGGACTCACTTTGAGGGGATGCGACCAGACATAGCTGGAGGCCTGAAATCAGGCCGCAGAGACACCCAAGCGCGACGTGACAACAGGGCGAAAAGGACGGACAAGCTTCGAAACCTAGAAGCAACTTCCCCCTTAGGGTGCAGCGGGGCTGGCGCTCTTGCGAGTGCGGGTTCCGCTGGCAATAAAGGAGTGTCGAAATCGACATCCGCGACTGGACATTGCTCCAGTGCACAATTAGGTGCTCAGCTGCAGAGGGTTCACTTGGTGAGCAACCTGGACAATACGGCTAGCACCAGCAGAGGATTGTCCCCCAGCATTCCTGTAAACACAGCGAAGCGGAGGCGGTCTGGAAGAAGCAAGCGAGCGACTCCACGAAGGAAAGCCATCTGCGATCAGCGCTTGGCTGTCAAAATCCTGGAACGCTACAGCGGTCAGGAAGGTTCTCAGCTTTCTGAGAAGAATTCCCGTACGCTGGAGTGGGCCAGGAATGTCATGAGCAGCGCTGACCAGACTCCGGCACCTAAGAAGGGAAGTGAGTCGGTCCCGCTTGGTGACGACGCTCAGCCGAAGAGGCCGAGTAATGGAGAGCACAGGGCCCGGGGTGGTGAAGCTGTGCAGCGTACGTTTAGTGAAGTCGCTAGACGTGCCGGCTCCATCACCCTGGGGGTAGTCGACAGAAGCAGGGAAGACGGGGCCATCTCCAGGGAAGAGTGGAGCTGGGTGGTCAACGCCTTTTCTGCGGTCTACTTGACTGCCGCTAGTAGGTATCCGGGGCCACAGCCATCCATAGAACATATGGGATGGTACCATGGCTTCAGGCTGGTGGAGTGCGCTGACGAGCGGTCAGCGAGCTTCTTTAGGTGCCTTGTCTCGCTGGTTGGGGAGTTGTGGCGGGGGGCTAGACTCGAGGCCGTGGATAGGAGGGATCTCCCTCTTCGACCAAGGGCTCGGGTGTGGCTACCTGCCGAACCGTCCCAGCCAGAGAGAATTCTGGAGCAGTTGCGGTACTGCAACCAGAACCTTCCGACCCACAACTGGAGGGTTCTTAGGGCTGAGGAACCCGAGGGGCCCCGACGGCAAGTGCTGTTGCTGCTTAATGCAGAGTCCGTGGGTCCTATCTCTGAGTCGAGGGGTGTTATGTCCTATGGTATCGAGCGGGTGACTCTTAGGATCTACAGCGCCGATGCCAGGGGGGATGACGCTTCGCCTCCGGTTGTGGTGCGGGGGGGAGGAGAGCCTGAGGAGGCCTCGACGGCCGCAAACACGGTGCCCATGCCTGCAAGGTCGGACAGCATTGGCTCTGCGGGCATCCCGTCTGTGGCGGGATCTGTCTGTAGTGTTGGACTGCTGTTCGACAGGGTGGAGGAGGAGAGGCTTTTAGCTTCGGAGGGGGAGGCCGCTGAGGTGGAGGAGATGGATTTGTCTGATCATGATCATCAGACAAATTAATCTCCAACACTCTAAGACGGCCTCCGCCAGCCTCCTACTCTGCCTGGAGCAAGGCGGGGTGGACGTTGTCCTTATCCAAGAGCCGTGGCTAAGCAGTAGCGGCAAAATATGTGGATTGAGGACTGGCAATTTCAACTTATTTGTGCACGGAACGGCAGGTAGGCCAAGATCATGTGTACTGGTCAAGAAGGATATTAAAGCCTTTCTTCTTTCCAATTTCAGTGACGATGACGTAACGGCTGTGTGTTTGGAGGAAGGTATTAAGGGATCGTGGCTGGTCTCGGCCTATATGGCCCATGATGATACTTATGGGCCGCCTCCTGAAATACTATGCAAGATTACCGCTGAGGCAAAGCGAAGAGGCGTAGGGCTCATTGTCGGAGCAGATGCGAACTCGCATCATTCACTGTGGGGAAGTTCGGATACGAATGCAAGAGGTGAGTCACTATTTGCTTTTATTCTAAATGAAGGGCTATGTATTTGTAACAGGGGTAATGACCCCACTTTTGTAACCTCAGTTAGAGAGGAGGTCCTGGACCTCACTCTTGTTTCAGAAGACCTGTTTCCCCTTATATCCGACTGGCGTGTTCTTCCGGAACACTCCTTCTCGGATCATAGGTATATTCAGTTCTCTCTTGTTAAATCTAGACCCAGTAAAACCATGTTTAGAAATCCTAGGCGTACTAACTGGGTCCGGTACTGTAGCAAGCTGGATGAGTTTCTCCCAAGAGCACCCATATCGGACTCAGAACTATCTGAGACCGCTATTGATGCTCTGGTGGAGAGATTCACCCTTGCTTGTAATAAAGCGTATAAAATCGCATGCCCACTGAAAACCGTAAGTGGAAAGCGTAAACCACCTTGGTGGACTAAGGAAGTAGACGACCTTAGGGCTTCCAGTAGGCGCCTGTTCAACAGGGCCAGGAAGAGTAAACTACCTTCTGACTGGGAGCTCTACAAAGTTGGGTTGGGTATTTACAAATCTGCGATCAGGAGAGCCAAACGAGACTCCTGGAAGACTTTCTGCGAAAGCGTGGAAGGCTGTAATGAGTCTGCGAGATTCCGGAAGATTCTTTCCGGGAATCCTGCTCCCTTGGGTTACTTGAGGAATGTAGATGGCAGCTGGGCTATGAGTAGCGAGGAATCCCTCAAACTTCTCATGGATGCTCACTTCCCTGACGTCCCGGTTTCACAGGACCGCGATGCCCCATCGCCCACTAGTGTGAGCGAGGGGGCTCGGCCAGCCATCTGCCTGGATGAAAGCCAGCTTGTATGGGCTATTAATTCTTTTAAGCCGTACAAGTCACCCGGGCCTGATGGCATAACTCCTGTGCAACTACAGAGATCGCTGGGGATTTCTTGTAGCTGGCTGGCTCCCATCTATGCCAACTGCTTGAGGTTGGCCTATATCCCCGCCTCTTGGAATATGGTCAAGGTTACCTTTATTCCAAAGGCGGGGAGGTGCTCTCACGTATCTCCCAAGGACTTCAGGCCAATCAGTCTCTCCTCGTTCCTTTTAAAAACGTTGGAGCGGCTGATTGACCTGTATATACGCAGCAGGGTCCCTAGGGAGCGTTTTTCGGCTTCGCAACATGCTTACTGCAAAGGCAGATCAACTGAAACGGCGCTTCACTCCGTTGTAAAACTAATAGAGGGGTCTTTCCAGCACAAAGAATTCGTGCTGGGGGCCTTTCTGGATATCGAAGGAGCGTTCAATAATGTTTTGCCTTCTGCCATCGTACGGGGCTTAGCAAGCCTAGGAGTTGAACCAAGCTTGATAGAATTTATCAGCAGATTACTCTGTGGCAGGATTGTCAGGGCGGAGTGGGGAGGTGCTGGGGCTCAGAGAGGGGTGAGAAGGGGCACGCCGCAAGGAGGTGTTCTTTCTCCACTTCTCTGGGTCATTGTAGTCAACGGCTTGCTCCAGGACCTCGAGCGTAGGGGCTGTCAAGTGATAGCCTATGCGGACGACCTGGCAATCCTCGTCAGGGGAAAGTTTCTTAGTACCGTAAGGGATGTTCTGCAAGGGTATCTGGGTATTGTAACAGAGTGGTCCGAATCTTGTGGACTGGCTGTTAACCCAGGTAAAACGGAACTAGTCCTCTTCACGAGAAGATATAAGATTGATGATTTTGTACTACCCTCTATTGGGGGTGTACCGCTGGTGCTTTCTGAAAAGGTTAAGTACCTAGGTGTTATTCTGGACAGGAAGCTGTCCTGGAAGCTGAATGTAGAGGATAGAGCTAGGAAAGCTTCGGTCGCTCTGTATTGCTGCAGAGGGGCCATCGGCAAACGATGGGGTCTCTCTCCTAGGGTGGTTTATTGGTTATATGAGATGGTAGTGAAACCTATCCTATTTTATGGGGTATTGGTCTGGTGGGGCGCACTAGACACGGCTTCCACCACGAAGAAGATGGTCACGGTGCAGCGAACGGCCATGGTTGGGATCAGTGGGGCCATGCGCACCACTCCTACCCTGGCATTGAACGTTATGCTCAATCTGCACCCAGTTGACCTTGTAGGAAAAATAGGCGCAGCTCGGGCTGCAATTAGGCTCCGAGACGCTGGTTATAGACTTGTTCAGTATGGCCATTCCAATATACTATCGGGCTTTGATTTTATTCCCAATAGAACAGATTACTGTGCGCCGACCTTTTCTCCGGCGAAGGGGTTTTCGACTTACATTCCCGCAAGGGATGAGTGGACAGGCGGAGAACCTATCTGGGGGGAGGCCTTGGCGAACCTGTTTACGGACGGGTCAAAGCTGGATGGATGTGTTGGGGGGGGTGTATACTGTCAGGAACTCGGGATTAGCACGAAATTTAGGCTACCTGATCATTGTAGCGTTTTCCAAGCGGAGGTTGCCGCCATTAAGGATGCGGTAGATGGGATGCTGTCGAGCGCATTCACTGTCAAGGAGTTCAACATCTACTCCGACAGTCAAGCGGCAATTAGGGCGCTGAGTGCAGGCAACGTTCGATCGAGGACAGTGAGCGACTGTCTGGAATCGCTTGCGGTTGCGTCCAACTACTTCAAAATAAAAATCATTTGGGTGCCTGGCCACTGTGACATTCCCGGCAATTGCCATGCGGATCTCTTGGCCAGAGCTGGCACGCGTGACACAGATGTGGCTGACTCCAATACACTGGGTATTCCCCTTACCACCTGTAGTTTGCTTCTGGGCAGGTGGGCCTCGGAACAGTTAAGCAAACGCTGGGCGGACACCACCTCATGTCAGGTGTCGAAGTCCTTCTGGCCAGTAGTTGACTCCGGGCGGTCAGTGGAATTACTCAGGTTCCCCAAGGTACATCTTTCCATGGTGATAGGGGTGTTGACAGGGCACTGTCCGATGGGGGTCCATGCGGTGCGGTTAAATATTCTTGAAGACCCGAGCTGCGTAAGCTGCATGGAGGACGACGAGGTGGAATCATCAAGTCATTTCATGCTCAGTTGTCCAGCGTTTGCTAGGACTAGGCGCAGGTATCTCGGTTCGGATGTTCTTAGGTCTCCGGAAGACGTGTCGAAAATCGATGTGTCCCAAATCAGGAGTTTTATTGTCGCTACGCAGCGATTTGCCAAGTGATCCTAAGTTAGTGTCACCGTTCAGAATGTGGTATCACAACGGACCTTCAAAGTGTCCAAGTGAGCGGCCCACCTAGTGGGCTGCTGCCACCTAACCTAACCTAACCTAACCTAACCTAGAGTACTTCCAAGAAATCAGTTTAAATATAAAAACGCTGGTCACGCGATGCCCTGGAATGGCATCACCTACTCCATTTCGGGGTACTCTATTTCTTTTCCTCTAAGCCCTCCATGGAGCACCTATGTAAGAGTACTTTGAAAATGCTCCTTAAAGATTACTCCTTGGAGTGTTCAACACCAACTGAGGTTGGTACTGATGTACGGCGCAGAATCATGGACAGTATCGCAAGAATATGGGACGGCACTGGGAGTATTGGAAAAAAAGGAGTTTTCTGGGAAAAGTTTTAGTTTCGCTAGTCACACCAACGGTGACTAACAAATTATTTATAGCTGCAAAGAAGTTTCCACTAAGAAGGTTTTCCTATCGGTACGCGAATGCGGGAAGACTTCGACTGACATGAAAACCTGATAGCAGGACGACTTTACCTACCTTGGTGTTTCCAATTGACGTCAGTTACCTAAAAAGATTTTTGTTGGAACGATTTTCCGTCATCCCTTGTCAAGTTTGGTTTTGTGACAGACCCGGTTTCGGCGTTCTGCCATTTTCAATGCCTAGTTTCGTTCTCGAACGCCGAAACCGGTTTGTCACAAAACCAAACTTGACAAGGGATGACGGAAAATCGTTCCAACAAAAATCAGCTTACTACCCTGTCGGAAGATCAACACAACAAAATAAATCACTTACCTAAAAAGAATGAATGACAATCTGCGTTCAACATCGCTTAGTCGGTTAAAAACCTATAAACCATGAACTCTACACAAAACTGTCAACCTTTTCAAAGCATTATCACGAATAGTGGTTCTTATTGTTTGTGACTGCAAGGCACTTCCAGAAGATTAAGTGGAATGTGGACGGCCTTTTTCTTCATATGGGTCAGATAAACTCCTGTTTTTCTGGCACTTCAAAACTTATAGTAGTTCATGTGGGTATATTCTAGGTCTCACAACCCAGAACGAGCCAGGACTAACGGTCTGATATTATACTCATAGGGCAAACTATGCTGTAAATCTAAATCAAACTTATCTTTAATTCAAAATTCTGAAAAGGAAACCTGCGAAAACTTCTTCGATAGCTATCATTGGCAGAAAGCCAGTCATTTCTTCTCTTCTAGTTTGCTAGCAAAATACTGAGTAACTTTAACTCCAGATTCCTCACTGCTGGTTTCATAGCTGCACTAAAGTGCGTTTAAATGTGTACTGAAAGGAACATAAATAGAGTGCATCAACATGTACGACCTTGACGTGACCTTGCAACAATCCCAGCAAACACCAAAAAAGGCAAAAACCGCGACACCTTGCTGATAACTGCGTTTACTCAATCGGTAAATGAAATTTTACAACAGCGAGGGCTCGTGTCACGTGTTAATTGCGGAAGGCAAAAAAAAAAATTTTTAACCATCAAAACAGAGGCATGCCACACTAAAAAAAAAGAGTTGGTGCAACACGCTTTTTGTACCGCACAGCACACGACAAACCAATGTGCGAGAACTTCTCACTTCATAAGCTGCCACCTCACTCCAGTGTTGATATTGTTCTGAGAATGCATCAAACATTGACTGTCGAACATCATTAGCATCGATTATCAACAGACACATCGCTGATGCGACGCGTTCAGATACCACACAGACACATACAGACACAGAAACAGAACAATTATGCACTTGACCGCATACGCACACTGCGCCCTAAAAAAAAAAGGGTGTGTGCAGCTTGTGTGTCGCAGCTTAAACGCATAAGCCACATATAGCGCTAAAACAAAACAAACAAAAAAAAAACGTGCAACCCAAAAACAACAAGAAAATGTACAAAAACGAAACATCAAAATGTGTAAAGGTGGCAGTCGACGCCGCGAAATAGATACAGAATGCGTGCCGCCACAATTGATTGTTGCATCATTGGCGCAATCACACACATACACACTTGCAATCATATGTGGCACCCTAAATTGCGCAGACAGTTACTGACACTGCACATTTACATATGTACCGTAGTATGTGCGTCCATCTATGTACTCGTACAAAGTACATAAAACATGCTATATACCATATGTTCCTCTGTGTGTGTGTTTGTGCACATCGGTGTGAATGGATAAGCGCGTCAAGGTCATCACGCGAAATTATGCCACAAACACCAATGTGCTGCCACAATGCTCAATAACGCACCTATACAACACACATGCACACCTACTCACACATCCTCACACTAATGCGCAGCCTAAAAAACGGCGTGGCATGTGCATGTGCATATTGAATCTGTGTGTTGTTGGAGTAAGGGTCGCGATTTCGCTTTGGACATTGCACTGAGTGCACTCGCGATTTGTTGCAACGACGCGGCAGCGCTGCATTCACAATTTGCTCCAATTTTGAGTTGTTGAAAAAAAGACACACACAAATGATTTAGGTGCTTTTAAATACATACATATAGGCCATGCATGCACAGACATGAATACGTAGCTGGTGCAAATACAACTCACACCTAACTTCATTTTTTGCAGCATCTGCAACGCTTGTTGCATTATGACAATGATTGGCCCTTTTGTGGCGAAAATTTTTTTTATTTTAAATTTTTCTATTTTGTGATCGATTTTTATTTAATTGTATACCCAGCTGTAGTTGGCCATATTCAATTTGTTCTCAAAACGGTAGTTTGTAGCAACATGAACAAATTGATATGGCAACAGCGCAGTAGGGATATAGTCGTGGACAGGATTTTTTATCGGTGGAAATCTTAGACTTTTTTTTTAATTTTATTTAAACCCACTTTAATCAATAAATTCAAATTAATTGAAAATAAATTTTTCCAACAAAAAAATATATTAAAAGTTTATTATACAATATAAAGTTAAGCATTGCTACCTGCTTTGGTGACCTGTACTAACTTTGGTTGAACTCTCGTGAGTGCTGAGTTCTTCAGTCTTTGTTTGCCGTTGGAGTCCAGCAAAAAGGTTTTCAGACGTCTCATGGTCGAAAAGTAGCGTTCTGCAATCCACAAAAACGACAGACGATATTGCATACATTTTTAGCAAAGGGAAAATATTTGGTAGAATTTGGTTTTGATAGTATCAATTAGAGCTTCCAGTGCTTTTGTATGGCAACATTCTGCAACCACTCCCTTTCCTTTTTCATTTACTAAATTCTCCACTTTACCAAAGGCGCGAGGTGATCAGAACGCTTTCAACAATCTCGCTAATACTTCGATGCTGGAGACTTTCTTCCTTCCAAAAGATGTAAGAAAGCATATAGTCGTGCTGAGTAACAATCCCTCGTAGACCAAGTAGAACTCGTAAAATAATCTTATTTGTTGTTGCCAACTAATTGAATGTTTTCAACTTAAACTCAGTTAACTAAGCTCAAAATACTGAACATTGTCTACACATAAAATTTGGTCGAGTAGTGCACGCTCTTTCCGAATTATAAATTTTTAGGCTTTTCCGTCATATAAAAAATTGAGATACCTAATTTAAGTTAGTTGGCAACCCTTATCAGATTTTGTCTTTTTTTTAAATCGCCCCCTATTGACACAATTTGTAAACTTCGCGTGTTACAATTTTACTCAGGTAAGGAAACATAAAATATATATGCATAAATAAATATGAAAATACATAACTATCGTTAGGTGGCAACCTTACTCTATTATTTTATTTTTATTTAAAAACTCCAAAGGCTTTTATTTGTTAGCAATAATGGCATATTTAATTTAATTTTGAAATAACTCAAAAAGGTGGCAACCTTGTTAAGACATCCACAGTGGCATCACCTAGACAAAGACCTTAGAATGTAGTAGCTACAAACAAAATTGCATTAAAAACTTTTTAAATTTTTCCACAAATTGATAGGTGAGAATCTGTTCATGGCAGAAATAATACACTCATATTGTTTTAACTTATTATTTTTATGACGATACTTGCGGTTTATATTCACTATAACAATTCACCGCGGTCTGCATTCTCTCTTCCAATTTTGTAGCTTCATTTTATATATATATATATAGCTTCACTTATGCCAGAGAGTATGAATATTACTGTCTAGTTCTTATGGTTTCAGGATGTATTTTTCAAGTTATTGTAAACGAGCTTCTAGTTCATTTTTCATTATATATTAAAGCATATGCTGATGCTCTCTGATGTAACTGTGATCAGTGAAGGATGGCCATTTGAGCACAATGCAGCCTGCTCATATCACTGCTTGATGTGTCATTAAATATTGGAAGTAGCAGTTGGGTATTCCATCGGTTCTAATTTTTATTTTCTCTTATTTTTTACCGGCATATTTGGTTTATACTGCATTGCAGTTTTCCACAGCATGTTGTCAATGCATTTCGATTCACGCGACGTTGATCTGCGTGCCACCAACCACACCGACATTGAGCCATCAATACGCGATGCGGGTTGCAAGTGGTAGTTGACCACATGAGAGGCACCGTAATAATAGCTGCACTTGAGTGCTATAGATATATGGTGGAAAAAATACACATGAGCTCCTGAAAAGGTGTACGGGGTGAGGGTGTTGGATTTGGAAAGTGTATTGGCATCAAAAATGCAGGCAACGACAAATTGCGACAGCCACAAAATTTTTGCATTTTTCACAAAAGTTAATTTTTTTATTTTTTTACAAATCGGCTGTGAGCCTCGTTTATAACGAGCTGCTGCACTTTCGGTCACACTCGCACTCACACTCCCACCACACTACGTACATTGCTGTCAGCAACAACACAAACTTGCGTGCCACTTCAGTGCATCACTTTAACCCATCGATACACTCGAAGCTGAAGCGAATCGCTTTTTTTTCGAATTTTCGTTCGTATTTCTGTGCATGCAGTAGGTATCTCCATCACATGCTGATATATGCACTGATTGCATCGTCGACTATTAGTGATTTTCAGCTGAATTGGCTGCACTCGAACACGAATTGGTGAAAAACCAAGCGCCGGCAATGATACACCCACTCCTCACTAAAACTGAATAGAAGTTATATATATAAAGATAAAGGCAGATGGGTATTTGTTTGGGTCCATAATCCCTAGTCATGCATCAGGACAGGTATAAGGAGATATTTGTAGGTCGGGATCTTTGTTTGTTCGTAATTGACTTATCTCAAGCCTCATTTTGTATCAAACGTTTCTTGGAAGTCCTTTCCAATTCTGATGGTACTATCGGGGTTACTCTATTTATCTACCTATCAGAAGAGAAATGGATTGTGGAAAGAAATGGTAGGTCTCAAGTCACACAAATATATCCCAATTTCTTTGTTGACGATGCGCATCGGTGTTTCAATACTCCAGAAATTACATGCGATATACAAGTTTTAGACTGCGGTTTACGGGACGGCCTTTACTATATATATTTACAGATCTTAAGACGTGCTCGCGATCTATAAGATTCTATGTAAGAATTCATCCAGCCTTTATTATAATATTTTTACTTAAAAGTTTTAATATCCGGGGATGTAGTCCGCCTTTCCGATCACTTTTTTATTTTTGAACCTGGATATTGCTATTCTCTTTAACCGTAACAGTAACCTTAACCGTAACCGTAAATGTAAATAAAAAATGCAGCAACCGTAGGCGAAACTACTACTGTTAACAAACCCGTAAACGTAAACGAAAGCGGCACGGAAAGCGAAACAATTACCGAAATGATAATCGGATAGTAACGGAAACCGAGAATTTGAAAGAAACGTAACCGAAACGGAATCCTTGACAGAAAACGATACGGTCACAGCAACAGCAAGCATAACAATCACAATAGTCATACACACAGTCATAACAATGACAATAATCAAAGTCATAACCATAGCTATAAGCAAGTCCAGGGCCATAACCATAACTACAACTTCTACCGAATCCGTAACCATAAATACAGTCATAACCAAAGCCGTAACAATAAAAATAACCAGAACCAGAACAATAAACGTAACCATAAACAAAATCATAAGTACAAACATAAATAACTATAACCACACCTAAGCCATAACCATAACCGCAACTATTACCCTAACCACTATTATAAACGTAACCATAACCATAAAAATATACACAAAACGAAGAAGTGGAAAGGCAGAAGGCTCAGGTAGCTATCCTATCAGTTGTGGTTTCGGTTGGTTACGGTCCTCGGCTTTGCCCTCTCTTCGTCAATACCACCACTAGAATTTGTGTTCTCCATTTTATCACCTTTGCTCTTCTAATCATTCCATTTACTATAATTTTTCTTCAGCTCGTCTTGCTCTATTTATATATTGGCATTTCCATTTTTATTCTCCCTTCCCCTTTTTAGTTAGTTTTCCCGTTTCTTCTGGTTCCACTTCGGTAGCTAATATATGTCTAAGTTTATGCCGACGTAAGATAAAAATCCACCTAGTAACTCGCTGGATTCCCTCATCTACTAAGCAAAGATGTTCACACGTCAACAATATACAAATCACTGAAAGACCAAATATTTTTTGTTTCCAGCCATCATATGTGAAATACAAACTTTACAACACATAGTACATACTTTCTTACATACATAGTATTTTTATAAAAATCAACAAGTTGGAAAATAGTTGAATGCAATCATCAAACAACCACAGACCAGAATCAGTGTTAATGCGAATACAGGGATCTGGGAATGTTGGGAAGGAGGCAATTAAAACCAACAATGAGCTAGTTATAACAATAGAACTATTTACTTGAATATACAAAAAATAAAGAAAAACAATTTAAAAAAAATAATAACAAAACTAAACTAAATGCAAAAGCTGACAGCGCGTAAACAATTCATCATGTATGTTGGCTTTCAATTTATTCGCTTTTGTGTGTATTTGTCGTAGATATTTATTGTCAAACAATTATTTACTATCCTGCGGCCTATTGACTTGGTGATTATCATCGGCATTGGCGACCGCAGCGTGCAACAGCAATTAACTTTTGTAATCACGATTAAAACTAGAGGCGATTAAAGTGATGATAACACCAAACACAACAACAATCTAAATAAATAAATGCAACACAGACAGGCATATACTACATGCATACATACTATTTACACAAACAATATATACTCATATACAGGGTGGCGCAAAAGTAATCCTCCTACCAGAAAATGCTATAAATTTTGCGATTGGCCCCTAAAGTCAGTTCTGTTTTGACATTTGTGTAGTAAGCACATGCGAAATACACGTTAATAAACAATGTTACGCTACACTGCTCCAGAACGCGGAATATTGCTGATTATTTATTTGAACGATAATCGGTCGGGGCCAAACGGTTACTGTGAATGGTGAGCGCTACAGAGCAATGATCAAGGAGTTCTTTTTGCCGCAACTTGATGAATTGGGATTCGAAAACATGTGGTTCCAACAAGACGGTGCAACAGCACACACTGCACGTGCCACAACCGATATGCTGAACATCGGAAGCTTACTTTTGCGCCACCTTGTACATTCATTAAAGCAAGCTTCTTAAACTACCCATATAATATTGATAGCATCTCTAGTGGTTAGTCTCTGCTTCTTCTCATACTTACAACCATCGGACCACAGTAATAATACTATTGCATTTTCATGAAAGGTATAAAAAATTTAATTAAATTAAACTGAAATAAAATAAAATAAAATAAAATAAAATATTATTTATTGTTTCATTTTATTTTGTTTAATTTTATTCTATTCTATTTTAATTTTAATTTATTGTTTTATTTTACTTTATTTAAAAAAATACTGCAAAATTCATTAAAACCGTCCCCAGCACGAGATTATTTTATTTTACAGACAGTTTTAATGAATTTTCCAGAATGTTTTAAAATAAAGTATTATAAAACAATAAATTAAAATTAAAATGGTATTTTATTTTCTTTTGTTTAACTTTATTCTATTATATTTTAATTTTAATTTATTGTTTTATTTTACTGTATTTTAAAAAATACTGCAAAATTCATTAAAACTGTCGCCAGAACCACATTATTTAATTTTATTTTTTTTATTTTATTTTATTTTATTTTATTTCATTTTATTTTATTTTATTTTACTTTATTTTATTTGATTTAATTTAATTTTACTTTATTTTATTTTATTTCATTTTATTTTATTTTATTTTATTTTATTTTATTTTATTTTATTTTATTTTATTTTCTTTGATTTTTTTTTATTTTACTTTTGTTTATTTTACTTTATTTTATTTTATTATTTTTTTTTTTTAATTAAATTGTATTCTAGTTTAGCTTACTTTTTTTATTTTATTTTAATTTAATTTAATTTTATTTTATTTTAGTTTGTTTTATTTTATTTTACTTTATTTTGTTAATTGATATTAAAGGAAAATTTACAACGTTATGCACAGCGATGGTATGGGATGACATGTTTCGAAGTGCCCAGCTTCTCATCAGACCCCTTCTCGGACACTGAGATACGAACCCAAGTGTCTGCACCAAAGCCGCTGTTAGAGTACTCTAACAACTAAGCTATGATGCCCTGTAGCGTCACGATGCATTTTTCCTCTAATGTGCCATTTGCTTATTCCTTTTATATATTCTTTGGTACATATATTTTATATGTCAACTCAAGGTAAGTGGAATATTTTTAGGCGCGTTCATAGAACAGTTTTAGATACAGAAGGGCTTTTTTGCATATCAACACTTCCGTGTTATTTGTTATGCACCCGCACTGTACCTGTAACAATTATAGTTATGGTGATTGTTGTTGGAGCAAAGCTCGAATTTTTATGTTTGTTTGTTAATTGATATTAGATTACTCTATTTTATAAAATTTTTTTTTTTCATTTTATTTTAATTTGATTTACTTTATTTTACTACCTACCGTGCTGACATCACTAATTTAAATTTAAAAATGACAGTAGAATATATAGAATAAAATCTGTGGCTTCTTTGGAGAAACTTGGTTACCACCAACTTTTTGGAAAAATCAAATTGTTTCTGCCATGCAATACCATTCAGCACACACTAGCAGCGCTTTCAAGATGTCTCGATGTGAATGAATTCGTGAGCATTTCTTTACCTGCGCTCTGCCCGATTATCAAAGGAAAAAAAGCTTTGAAAGCAACAACACCACCAGCAAGCACCACATATGACAACATGCAGCTTTGACGCAGTGTCAGCAATGCCAGTATCAACAACAACAATAACAAGATGTGCTGAAAAAATAAGCACTTTTAATTTCGCTTTCACACGAGCATAAAAAGCACCTAAATGTTCGAATTCCACAAAAACCGCAGCGGATGTGGCAGAGGTTGAACAAAAACAAAAAAAGTTGTGCAGCTCTCGGATATTTGCAACAACCTAAAAGCCAATGATCCAGTTTAAATTGCGGTTGCAATTGTATGCATAGGAAAAAAAATGCAAAAATTAAAAAAACAAACAACAACAACCGAGTGGGAGCAGGTAACTGGCATACACAAAAACAAAAGCAACAACAAATGCAGCAATATCAAAACAAAAATCAAATAAAATGCGAACCTTTTGGCTTTAATTGCAACGAAACGTTTTTCATGTTGCTGTTGTTGCTTTTCGTACTTTTTTACACATCTGTTTGTTGATGTTGTTGTTTATTTGCACCTCACGCAGTGTTGCAACTGTTGCATCTACCGGCGCCGAGCGCACACGCACACGCATCACTCACTGAATTGCTAGGTGCAATATGCGCTGGGCAGAAAAAAGCATTCCAAAAAAGCAACGAAAACAACAACAACGATAGGAGCATGCCTACAGCAACATGAATGAATTTACAGCAACAACAAATGCAACATGAAAGGCAGCGCGCATCAATGAATGAATGAATGAATGAATGGAAGTCAACGAGTGCAGCAGCTTGGCATGCACTGAGGTGGCAAAAATCCACATTTCATACCAACAACAACAACAACACACAAAGCAGCGAATGTTAAAAAACAACACAAACAACAATCACAGTAACAAATTGGCGAAAAGCGCGCGTGTGTTTTGTGGCATAAATGATGGAATTGAACAACATATAAACATGCAATTCAACAACAACAGCAACATCAACTCCAATGCAACGGCTGCAAAACAGCGAGACACAACGCATTTCGTGGCATAATCTCGATGGATGCAATGCAAAGCTGACAGAGTGCGCCAACTGCCAACAAGCGATGAGCAACATGCAACATGACAAAGGGCTTGGGAGGGGGAGCGGGTGGAGTCGCGATTTTCGCAAGTGAAAGCGAATAGATTTAAAAAACGGAGATTTAGCCAATGACAGATGGTGGGAAGGTGTGTACTGCAGTTTCAATGTCACAAACCTGCAGAAAACAACAAAATGCGAGCCACTACAAATGTCGATGACCACGCGGATGATCACGTGTCATATGCAAAAACAACAACAATAAGTGCAACTGCAGGGAGAATACGAAAATTACAAAACCAAAGCCATGATAACGAAGCAACCAGTTTGGCGCCTTTACAAACCTTTTAACACCTCATCAATAACATTGGCAACAATAACAACAGCTACGACAAATGTGGCACCATAGCACGCCACTTATGAGCGCTTTACTTACAGCAATGGGCAAAGGAATGGCACACGCCTCAGGGGCTGTAGCATATTTTTCCGATTTCGTTCGGTTCCGTTCCAGAGTAATCAGTCTTTAAACATTCATTTTTTGATTTCACGTTTTTATTTTGGAAAATTTTCAAAAACGCAAAAATCAATCAAAAACCTGCCTAAAACTTGTTGATCTGAGACTTAGCTGTTGCTAGACCTTTCTTATCTAATATTTCTATCCTCTATTGAAACTTTTAATGAAAAACCGAAAAATTAAATTAAATTATTTGAATAGGGTGCAAGGTGTCCCTAATATGGAGGGTTAATTCGATTCAGAAATGTTTTTGTGAGGCACTACATTACCTTAGTATAACAAAATCATTGATTTGTCTCTATATCGCCGCTGAAACGCCTTACTTCGAGATGCGATAATACCAAAACCAAAGACATATCTATTCCTTGTTAAAGCAGAAAACCGAGAACTAAAGTCCTCGATGATTGCTCTTCGTTTCCTTCACCACCGCGGATAAAAGATAGGGATTGCGCGACCTAAAAAGTCGAATAAGAAATAAAATAAAATGCGTGACTATGCTGGAATCAGGGTTTTCACCACCGAGGTATCAAACCGATTAAAATAACGTTCGGATTTTGGTTTCGGTATGTAACAAGTTTTTGTTTCGGTTCCGTAATCGTTCTTCAACATTTATCTCGGAAAAACGAACACAAGTCTATGAACAAAAAAATGTATTGAGTTTATTACTGAGCTAAAAAAATCAAGTGGCTTAAAATAGGTATGATTTTCCGAAATTTTTTTTTTCCTGTGGATATCACGGATTTTCTCCAATATAATAATAAATATTGTTCATACCATGTATACAATTCAGCCAAATTTAATTCTAAAAATTAAAAAAATTTGGCAATCAGAGTGAGTGGGTTCGATCTCCACAAGATCCTCTGAAAATAGCAAAACTATACGAATTAGTCTGACGAGAAATCGTGGCTGTTTTCGAAATAGTACTATAACTATAGCCTGTATATGTTTGTTGCTTTCAATTTTTCCTCTAATCAAAAATAATAATAATTAACTAAGAATTATTATCAACTGGTCTTGAGCTCGTTATACTTACAAAAATATGGAAAATTATAAAATTTTTTTCGATATATATGTTCAGTCGATTCTATAGATATGTATCTCTCCGTCATGAAAATTTATTTCAGTAGCTTATAGGTCACTAAAAAATGAACAAGTAAAAAACCGCTCCAGAATGTTTAACTTACTAACCGTGAGTCGATCGAAAACTGGGAATGTCAGCAATAATAGTTCTCAGCAGGATACACTTATGAATGAGTGGTCTTTGGCCTTTATTGCCAAAAAAATAAACCTAGGCAAATAAAAAATTAAATATTCTCTTTCAGTTTTTTGATACTGAGTTGAAAACGAGTCTTTTGTAATCTTTCTCGACAATCTCCGATGAAAATTAGCCAGGGTACCATCTTGTCAAAGAAACTATGTGTTCACAAAAAGAAAGGGAAAGCAAAAAAACTGAAAACCGTTTTGAACCAGTTCCGTCTTTTGCAACGCTTTCGGTTTCGAAAATTAATTGAGTTTTAATCGATTAAAGTTTAGGTTTCGGTTCAGTCCTTGATTAATATATATAATTTTTTAATTAATTTATATACATACATATTTACTTTCATCTGTTGTTCTCTCTCTATGGCGCGATATACAACAGGTATATCATCATAAACCTCCTAAGAGATTTTTGCGCCAAGCTTCTCTTCCAATTTGTGGTGTGCCGATTTGAATTTTCCCTACAAATTGGTGGGACCTACAGTTTTTTGCCGACTCCGAACGGCATCTACAAAGGAGACGAATTTTTGCTGAGAAGCCTGTCATGGCAGAAATACACTCGGAGAGTTTGCCAAACCACTGCCGAGGGGCGACCCCGTTTTGAAAAACTTTTTTCAAATCACTTTTGATGTTACCTGTACCAGAGCTCGAACCATGGACCTTCGGTGTGGTAGGCCGGCAACACTACCTTCACACCACGGCGGCCTGTTAGATAGACCTGTTAAATAATGATTACTAATCGTAATGATTACCGTTACCCCTGCGGGTTAGGGGTTTAGAATATGCCCGAGGTAGGCATACCGGTCGTAAGAGGCGACTAATATGCACAAAGGTAATGACGTGCAACTCGATGGTTGATCTACGGATATGATGCCTCTCATTACCCACCTTATTCTTCCTTACGGAAGGAGGGGTGACATGACCTAGAAGGTTTCACTGGCCATAAATCGCTACCACGACAGTCGGGCAGTACCGCAAGGGAGTACCGGAGCGTACCGGGTTCAAATCCGGCCAAGGACTGTTAATTCGACAACACTCCCCAAAACCTTCGGGGAGTGTTTTTGTCGTTACCACAACAACAACAACAACATTACCGTTTTGGTTAACTGTTTTCTTGAGAATCAATTAAATGATTGATTACCAATTACTTAAAATTTTAATTGATTATTTTCCAATTAATTAAAAAAATAATAATGATTTTCCGCTATTAAAAAAATCACAAATAATCAAAAAAAACTTGTTTTATCTACTTTTGATTATTTTAATTACTTTTGATTATTTTTGATTTTTTTTGGCATTGCTGTACATAAATATAGCCATCAACAATACTGAAAAACATCAAAATTAAAAAAAAACTAGTAAGGAAAGGGCTGCCTTCGACTGTCCCGAAGACTTTATACCTTTTATGAATACGCATCACGGTTATAAGTGTCGGATCATTACTCACAGTTAGTAAAAACTCTGCAAAACTGATGATTTTAAGATACATAGCCCAATCCCCATTTATCGAGACTATCGATTTTATGGGAGCTATGCGTTGTATCGATATATCTCCAAAACTGATGGACTAGTTTGCGTACAAACGGGCAGACGGACGGACAGACGGACATGGCTAAATCAACTCAGCTCATCGCCTTTATCATTTCGGTATACTTATTGGTCTGGCTATCTCTTCTTCTTCTCATACTTACAAACATCGGACCAAAGTTATAATACCCTTTCATGCTCTTGAAAGGTTTAAAAAAAATAAACAAATATAAAAATGATTCTTTTTTGATTATTTTAGAGTTTTTTTTGGTTTTTTCTAATCGTAATCAATTAATAAAAATCATTCTTACTCTGAAAATCGCCCAGGCGGTTAGATGACCATTTAAAGAAGAAGAATCAATTAATAATTGCCTTTTCTTGAAAAACAATTAAAACAATCATTGCCTATAAAAAAATCCGTCTTATTAATTGTTTACTAATTACTAATCAAATTTAACAGGTCTGTACAAAGTACATTTACCGCAACATACGTCGAACTAATAATAAACCTTCAATATTCCCAAAATGTTGGTAAAAAAACCACACATTCTCTTTACAAATTTTTTTAAGTGCCACCAATGACAAATGTTCTAAAAAATGTGTATTTTGACAGGGCTCTCTCGAAACAACAAGTATCTAAAATGTTATCCTCCTTTTAGTCTGAATATCCACAATTTTGTTTAATTTCTTACAGATAGTGTGCCATTGCCTTCCCCCTCACTGTACACAGCAGTATGTGCATTGACAGCGAACACGAAAAAATCAACATAATCAACACTCGGCAACTGCAATTGTTGGATTCGCTGCATTTCGGACATACAAACATAAACAAAAGAGAACGTGGCGAACAGTCAGCGATTTTTAACCTACACCTTGTGCGCTCAGTGCTGTGTGGTGGTGGTGGCGATGATGGCAACAAATGCCGTGGCATGCGTGACGCCACCCACTCCATCAAAATGCGCTGACAGCAGTTAGACAGCAAGCGCGTGCCACAACACATCCATCTACATACCAACAACAACAAAAGAACAAAATACCAGAATGTGAAGTGCAGTCACAAACAGCAAATTGGTAGTGTAATGCACAACTACAACAATAGCAGCAACAGGAATGCAACTGCAGCTGGTCAATCAATTTGTAGTGCACATATTTTGTAGTTGTTTTTTATTTTGCTGTTTTGTTAAATTTTGCTGGATTTTTTTAAACACGGAACGCATTGCAATGCCAACAGGTGCACTCGGTGCTTCGGTGCTACAGACTGTTGCATGCCTTTGCAGAATAGAAAAATAAAATGTAAAACATAAATATTGTCGTTGCAATTGTGCACTCGTGAAATGCAACCAACACAACTTTGGTTCTGTTTTTTTGTTTCTTTTTTGCTATTTGGTTTTGGTTTCTCAGTCGGTTTGTACCTAGCTGTTGTTGCATTGCGGTTGATTTTGTGACTTCATATGGGGGCAAACGCAAATTATTAAATCTCCATTGATGGTTTTCACACTGCGTGCGAAATGGGTATTTTTTTTATTGAGGGGTGAGACCAGACCTGTTAAAGAATGATTACTGCTTTGATTAATTACTTTCTTGAGAATCCATTTTATGATTGATTACCAATTACTTTAAATTTTTAATGATTATTTTGCAATTAATCAAAAAAAAAATCATGATTTTTCACGATTATTACAAAAAATCAAAAAACAATCAGAAAAAATCAAAAGTAAATAAAAAAAATTTGTTTTGATTACTTTTGATTATTTTGGATTACCTTCGATTTTCTTTTTGATTATTTTTGATTTTTTTTAGTATTTTTGATGGGTATACTTGATTACGATTAGATATAACCAAAAAAAATAAGAGAAAATCAAAAAAAATCCGAAAAAATCAAATATTATCAAAAAATAATTTTTTTTTATTATTTTTGGAGTTTTTTCAGTATATCTAGAAGAAAATCAAAAGTAATCAAAACCACTTTTTTTTTGATAATGTTTGATTTTTTCGAATTTTTTTTTTTGATTTTCTTAGATTTTTTTTTTTTGAAAATTGAAGGTAATCAAAAATAATCAAAAGTAATCAAAACAAATTTTTTTAATTACTTTTGATTTTTTATGATTTTCTTAGATTTTTAATCAAATCGTAATCAATTAATAATTGCTTCTTCTATTCTAATTCTCTTTAGCCGCAGTAGGTTACTCCAAGGATCATCTTACCTGCCTTCGAAATCGTCTATTCGAGTCATATATTTAGAAGGGTCTGATGAGGGACTAAGTGATCTGTGTTTATAGAGAAAGGAATTTACTCTTTAGGAGAGATTCGGGGATCACGCTCCGAAGTCTAATATTGCTTTGGTGTTACTTAGCTGTGTTTAGAACATCAAAAGCTCTACAAGGAAGTCAAGACGCATCCCCTCAGTGATACCGATTAAATATGATAACACTAAAATAGCTGGCATTGACGAGGTTAAACATCATTGAATCCGATACCTATATTATCGGTCGTGGGAATGTTTATTACGTGTCTTCATATGTATATATTAAGAAGCTTATTAAAATTGGTTTTAATTGAATAGAGAAGGAAAAATTTAAATGTTTTAAGTGATAAAAATTACTTTTATTTTTACAATTCTATAATAAGCAAGATCGACTTGTGTCAACGCAACTTAACATGTTCTTCTGGAAAAAGTTTTCATCGCACATATCAGACTCGCATTTTAGAGCTCAGTGAAGTGAAGAAAGGAAAACGTGAAGTGATAACTAAAGTGAAAAGATTTTTTTCACTTCACAATAACGACCAACCAGAATTGACCCCCAGGTGGCACGGTTTTTAAGCAAATGGCTGGGAGCAGAGTAAGAATGAGTTTCTCCTGGAACTTGCGGTGCTCTTCTTTCAAGTTTTTGAACGAATAGGAGCGGTGTAGTTCTATTATGCCGACATCGACATTTTGCTGCAAAACTTTTCCTGGTAAAAGTAAGCTCGAGGTGATTTACAATCAATCAGTCAAAAAATCTCAAGTTTTCTGTCTATCGGTTTGTGGAGACTTCCCATTCTGTTCACGTTGGCAGTGTAATCCTAGCCTGAGAGTAAGCTTTTGCCATAAAATGTTTTCTATTGAAATAATTTGGTGTAACGAGTGCAGTGATCTGTTTGTTTCTGAATAGAAATTCACTTCACCTTTTAGTTCCACTCTGCAAGTGGAAAACTCAATTTTAAATAAAGTGAAATTACTTACAGCTTATGTATTTGAAAATCTAACATAGGTATCCATGTTTGAGTAAAGTTTTATCATTTCCCTTTCCCATCTGCCATAAGGAAATCGTTCAGTTCATTTAAATTCGCAAAATATTTTTTGCGTTCACATTTTTAAGCGACGAATAATTCAATTTATTCTCAAATATTGGACCATGGCATGCAAATTATTTATATGTTGCTACGGTAAAAATGGTAAAACATACATTCGTACGAACATCTGTACATATATTACTTTCTATAGTCGTGTGTACCTTGCTACCCTTGATGGATTTGTAATTTATAGAAATCCATTAATTCGCAGCACACGTCTGATCGTTTTTTGTTCGTTATTATATATAGACAAACGTGATTTTTGCATATTTGAAATACACATATTTAGGTTTTTAAAATGTCCGTCAATTTCGATATTTGTAAGATATTATAGATACTGTATTTTTTGGAAAAACTTATGTGTGGCAATTTTCATTCTTCTTTCGAAGCCGGACACTGAATATTGGACAACATAAACCGAAATCGGCCCAATATTATCTTTTCAATAAACCTCAATATATTTGTTTAGGCTAACTTTTGATTAACTTCGAAAGAACTTTATGAAACAGGACCAGTCACAGAGAAGATTTCAAACACTATGGCTCAGAGATGAGCTGAACGAGCTTTACGCAGATCTGACCATAGTGCAGCAATGAAGATAAAAGCACCAGCTTCTTTTTTATTTCTCTAAAGGAATGATTTTTATACCTTATTATCTCAACTTACTTATTATGCAAATGTTTGCATATAGTAAACGGGTGAAAGATTTTTGAGAATTACTTACGAACTATGTATATCAGTATGAATTTCGAAAGGACGAAAATTCGATATATATTCTGAATCAAAGGCTGGGATCGTCCGTTAGTGAAACAAATTCTGAGACAGGGTTTTCTTTAACCGAATTTTGATATGGAACGTTTTTAAAAAATATTGTAACATGGGGCGTGGCTACCCACCAGAACACAGTTCTACCACCCTACGTTTTTAAGACAGCGGTGAGTAAGTACCACAATGGAGCACGTGAGGACAATGAAATTAGCTAGAAACAAGTAAGAAAGTCTAAGTTCGGGTGGAATCGGACATTATATTCTTAGCACTGATCTATTATGGCTCACCAATTTATGCAGGTCTATTTTAATACATGGTTAAAAATTTTAGCCTAAATTTTAAACCATTCGTCGGTTTAAGCATTTTTTTTAGCGTTTTTGTAATAAATTGCAAACCGTTAATAACCCACACCACTTTTGAATCTATTGCGAATTAGATTTAAAACTGAACTGAAAAAACAAACGTCTAAAAGCTCTTAAATTTCGGTTCATTTATTTCTGAAAGCTTCTTCAAGTCATTGAATTTTTCTCATTACAGTTTTGTGTGCGCCTAACTCAGTGGGTAGAGCAGACGACTCTAATGCGGGAGCGTGGGTTCGGGTCCTGCCAACTGATACAAATGGTTTTTATGTTGTTTAATTGTTAAGACGTCTTTTTTTTTTTTATGTTCAACATTTTCGCCAAATATCGTTTGGAGAAATCAATTCTTGCCGGAGTTGTGGCATAAAAAGTTTTGTGGAATAATCCACTATAAAAGAGGCGGGCCACGCCCTTTTCAGAAATGTATATTTGTCGACTTTCATTCACGGACACTTTGAAAGTGATATAAAGCTCTTGTAAGCAAAGTTATTGCCTATTAAATATATCTATGATCCTTTTCAAAATCTTTCGTATGAAAGTGGGCGTGGACCTTAAATGATTTCGCCCATTTTTTCTCGGAACTTTAGTTGTTCTCATGGAAATCTGGGTTGCCAAATTTCGTTTCGATATCTTTGAACGGTTTTTGATTTATGATTAATAATATTTCTAAATTTGACTTAATCAAAAGTGGGCGGTGCCACGCCTATTTTCAATAATTGGTTTCCTGCCCTAATGTTAATCTACACAACAAATTTTACCCTTAAAGCTGTATTATGTACTGAATAATCACTTTTTAGTATATTCGAAAGTTTTCTTTATATAAAAAGTGGGCTTGGCTATCATTCATTTTAAATAGCTCTCGAAAATGAGTGCCAAGGAACCTGCATACAAAATGTCACTAAGATATCTCAAAGTTTACTCAAGTTATCGTGTTCTCAGACGTACGGATGGACGGACCGACATGGCTCATCAATTTCTCCTTTCAGCTACGATTAGGCGAATGAAGTTAATAGCATTACTAGGTATAAAAATTAAAATTTATTACAATTTTAAGTACTTAAATTGCTGTACTGTGCTATAGTACAATTTGATGAGCTGTATAACTGTGTCTTCGCTTTTCTGTTTCAAAATATTTATCGTTTCTTAACTATAGCACAATCAGTTTTGGCATTTTTTAATTATTCATAGTATAACGGGATCATTTGGATTTCGATGAGTTTCTCATTTATGATTTATATGTATAAATCTGTTTTGGGGAAATCTAAAAAGTTGAACCCTCACAGCGCTACAGATATGAAACGCACTACATGGCGTTCAAGTATCTTAACCCTTATCTCCTTAAGTGAACTTCATAGTCTCACTTTTGGATTTGGGTATAAATTATTTTCACGCCAAATAATATTTTGGTATGAAATTTTGGGTATTCTCCTAAGTCAAATATTGAAGTCATGTGTTACAGCACCAGCCTTAGTATAGCGTCTATGTAACTCCTTTAATTTAGCAGATCACGGTTAATAATGCTTCCAACAAAATGTGCATCCAAATGGTTCATCCTCCGCTAATTGGTTCCGGGTCCCTCTAATGCGCTGCATATCAACCAACCGAACTGTATTAGAAAATTTTCTTCTGAGGTGCGTGAAAATTAAAGTGAAACACAACAGCAGAATATGAAACACTTAAACCACCGCTACTAACGATTTTGCCCAAATCATAGTGAAGAATACATAATGAAGCTTTTCCTTACAAATCCATGCGAAGTGTGCACTGCGCATACGTGACCGCTCATTTGCTTTTATTTCCTACGTACATACATATGTTTGTATGTCAAAAATATTAACTTATTCTTTTTCATATTTGCAAAATGTTTTCTTATTTAAATTTTTATTTTTAACAGCATCAAAGGCAGACAATTTTGACAACTCTAACAACGCGTTAAAGGGTGCTTAGCCACCATGCAGCAGAGTCTGTGAAAGTGCCTGCAATGAACTGAGCAGTGGTGTTGAGAAACGAGAAATGGGGAAGGGGGTATGAATGCTTGCACAAAGCAGTTACCTTGGTTGCCAGTTAGGTGGTCGATGTTAATAGCATTTTATGTAGAAATGTCTGTATGTACGCCGCGAATATGCGAATTTCGATATTTTATTTAGCACGACCAAGCTATCCATCGCGCTGGGTGGCAAATGCTATTCGACACAACACATGCCACTTGATTTTACATATTTCTGCACAAACATACATACACATAGCCAATATACATATATGATTCTATACTTCACTTTTATCAACATACTACAAGCACCCATTCTGCTCTCTGAGGTATAGCGACAAGGCACTACAAGTCCGAGTATAGCGACTGTCGGTGAGCTTGAAGTTTCAAATTCATTTTCAACGAAAAAACGCATCTGAAAGATATCCGAGTTCGACACAAACGACACATAAAATACTAATAAAATCAACAAATAAAATGCAAAACATTCACATCACTCCACACTGCAGAGCTCAACTGCGCATTGCAGCAGCAGCGGAAATGTTAAACAATTTTCATACCCACCAGGCGTAGCTTTTAGAGTCTTTACCTTTAGTCGACGATGGTCGAGCTTTCAGGCATTTTTCGGACCACCTCTTTACTCTTGACGGGACTTCAGTTCCCTCGGGGTCGTGAAGAAAACTTTCGACAAGTCAAGTGACACCAGGACCAGTCTGGATTTCTGAAGATTTCGAGTTATTCTTTTAATCGCATTTAGCGAAGCATTGTGGATATCAGCGGGTGTGTAAGCGAGCAGTACAACTATACTATCGCCATCTCGCAAAAAATTGACCAAGTCACCGTGCAACACACTCACGTAAAACTCCTGGAATATGAAACCACGATAATAGATCCATGTCAATAGTATTTAGCTAAAGAATACCAACCACCCTAAGTCACTTTGACAATCTGAGGTGGCTCTGGGGGTATTCGAGAGAAAGGTTCTTCGAATGATTTATGGACCTATAACGATTGGCTAACCGTGTACTGAAGAAGATTTAATGATGTGCTGTATGGGCTCTAAGCAGACCTCAGAAAAGTTCCGCGACCTAAAACCCAGCAGCTTCTCGGGCTTGGCCATTTTGTGCGAATGAACGGAGATGCTCCGGTCCAGAAGTATTCTTGTCGGCACCCGCGGTTGAAGCAGAGAAAGAGGAAGACCACCACTCCGTTGGAAGGACCAAGTGCAGACCAACTTGCGATCCTTTAGTTGTATCTAATTATTGTTTATTTTCATTTTGAATAAATCACGACAACCATTATACAGGGTGGCTGATGAATTTTGCTACATTAAGAAACTCAAATAAGTTTTTTTTCAGTGTATGGAATTCATTTTCTTTTAATCATGTTAAAGCTCATTAAATTTTATTAAATATAGCTTAATTAGTTTTAAAAATAATGGAATTTAAATGCCCCCCCTGCTCGTCGATGCATGTGCGGCATCTTACCAAAAAGTTGTTCATTACTGCTTGGAGAGTTGAGACAGGAATAGCCGCAATTGTTTCTCGAATGGATTGCCTTAGTTCATTCAAATTTGTTGGTTTTGCTTTGAAGACTTCCTGTTTGCAATAACCCCACAAGAAAAAGTCAGGTGCAGTAAGGTCAGGCGACATGGGTGGCCAACGGAATGTGGAGTTTCTGGATATCAGCTTATTGGGAAATTTTCGTCGCAATTCTGTCATAACAGGTTGGGCTATATGAGGAGCTGCACCATCTTGCTGAAACCACACAGAGTTGAAAGAAATTCTCATTCGGCGTAATTCTGGATAGAAAAACTCTCTCAACATGCTCAACATGCTCAAGTAACGGTCTCCAGTAACCGTAACGGTGTGACCGTTTTCTTCGAAGAAGTAGGGCCCGACAATGCAGCGTGATGAAACTGCACACCACACTGTGACACGAAGTGGATGCAATTCCGTCTCATGGAGTATCTGTGGGTTGGAAGCACTCCATATTCGACAATTTTGTTTGTTTATGTTGCCGTTTAAATCGAAATGGGCCTCGTCAGACATGAAAAGACAGTTCAACATGTTTCCATCCTCTTCCACCATTTGAAGCATCTTCTGGCAAAATTCCAAGCGAATCGGCAAGTCTGCAGCGTTCAGTTTGTTGGCCATTTGAATTTTATATGGGAATAAGTCCAAATCTTTGTGCATAATTGACTGTAATGACTGTCTGCTTACACCCATTTGAGCAGATAAGCTTCTTGTCGAAACACGTGGATTGTTTTGTATGGCAGCAGCTACAGCAGCGATTGTTTCCTCCGTTCGAACTGAAGGGTTTCGATGGTAAGGTCTTCTGTTGACTGTCCCATGCTCGGCAAAATTGTTTACAAGTCTTATTATGGTCCATCTGCTCGGAGGATTGCCGCCAAACGTGCGCCTATACCCTCTTTGAACCGAAACTACGGACTCCAGTGCGTGATAGCGGCAGTTATCCATTTTTGTTAAATGTAAAAGTCAATCTGCAAAATAAAAAAAAAATTTACCAGATTCATTAAATAGAAAAAAAGTTATTTAATTTTTTTTTGGTAGCGGCTTTCATTAGCCACCCTGTAATATGATATTTAGTACACTTATTACTAAATCGCAGTTCTTATTTTGGCGATCCCTGGTATGCTGCAGAGCGCCTGATATAGTACTTGATTGTCATAAATGGTATCGGCTTCAAATATTTTACTCTGCTATACGTCATTACTATGTAGAAATGCACTTCTGATGCGTAATAAATCTGGAATAATATCTCTGATAAGGGTTTTTACTGGGCAGTGTTTAATAGGCACTCATGGACATAAGCTCTCATAATCACTGTCTCAGCTGCAGATGCATCGAAAGCGTTCAGCATTTGCTATGTCAATGTCCACACTAAAAATAAGACCGTTGGCTAATTTCGATCAACTGTTGCTCTACGAACTCACCGCTGTAACAAAACTAGATATAAAAGCGATAGCTTCTTTCATTGATGCCACGAAGGGGTTAGATCCTTTGCCTTAGCCGTAGAAGTGAGTAGAGATCGTATAGGATATCACAATGGACCCGACCGACCGTGGCTTAAGTGTCGGGCTGATAGCTTCCTCTCAATGTTCGGCACATTGCTTTCAATCTAACCGAACTCATAACTAACTACTGGGTATATGTAAAACTTAATTCCAACCGCATACAGTCTATCTTACTTGTCCGTTTCAGTTTTATAAACTTTCCATAGTTTCTTATTTTTATTTTTGTGCGCCAAACGCAATAATTATACCTTTCATGCATATGAAATTGTATTATAACTTTGGTCCGATGTTTGTAAGTATGAGAAGAAGAAGATATAGACCCAACAATAAGTATACCGAAATGATCAGGGCGATGAGCTGAGTCGATTTAGCCATGCCCGTCTCTATGTTTGTACGCAAACTAGTCCCTCAGTTTTTGAGATATCTTGATGAAATTTGGTATGGAGCCGCCATTGAGAATGAGATTAATCATTCGTGGGAATCAGCAAGATCGGAGCAATACAACGCATAGCTCCCATACAATCGATAGTTTCGATAAATTGGTTTTGGACTATAAATTTTGCAATTAAAAAGCTAGGAGCGTAAAGTTTTGCAGATTTGGGACTTATTATACATGTAATGTGTGTAATGAAAATCAGCCAGATCGGACCTACAAAACAGATAGCTCCAATACAATCGATTGTTCCGATAAATAGGGTTTGGGCTATGTATCTTTAAATTATCAGTTTTGCAGAGTTTTTACTAACTGTGAGTAAGGATCGGACACTTAAAACCGTGATGCGTATTCATGAAAGGTATAAAGTCTTCGGCACAGTCGAAGACAGCCCTTTCCTTACTTGTTTTTATTTTATTTTCTTGCAAAAAACTTTACTTTTAAAAAATGTTAGCGCAAGTTAGATCCGCATGCTAAATGCTTGTCCAAAGTATTAGAACTCTGGCAGGATTCAACGACAACATGACTATGTATGTATTTATGTAAACTCTAGAAGCTCAAACTGCCTAATAGTTGCGTCTAAAATATGCCATTTATATTGTGAGTTCGATGATGGGACGGTGTAGACTGCGCTAGAGCAAAGAGCGAGGGCGTCATTCCTACAAGCAGCCAAGGATTGAGTGCCTTGCTCAATGCGCTTTAGCTCGTTTTTTTTTGTTGAATGAGGAGACGCACTAAGCGCGCAAGGGTTAGTTAGAGCTTGTTATAGGGTGCGAAGTGCTTTTTGGTTGGGGGGTAATGAAGAATGTCATTTTTTATCAAAGCAAGCCAATGTAATTCGAAGCGTCAGACATGGAAAAAGCCCATCGTAGCGACTTATTTGGTTTGGTTTTTTGCTTTTGTTGTTGTTGTTATTTTTGATATCGTTAGAGTTGCGCATACGTTCATTGTCGCTGGTGTTGGTGTCGCTTCTGCTATGAAATGGACAAAGCAAGAATTTTGTTTTTTATGTTTTAAATAAAAAGCGCGCAACATTTAAAAAAATAACAAAAAAATTAAAAATGTGAAGTAAAAACAATTGGTATTTTCTTCGATTTTTCTAAAAAATATTTTTCAAATTTTTTCGCAATACAAAATCGATGGGTGTCGGTAGCAAAAAGGGCCTGTCAAAGTTTGCGTCTAGCTTAGGCAAGGCGATATCGTTGTCAACTGTCTTTGTATAAGATATATATGGATATATGTGTATGCGTTTGCTGCGCAGCTGACTGCACTCCAAATGAAATATCTCAAAAAAAAAAAGAACAACAATAACAAAAAGAAGAATGTATGCAAAGCATATATCTTCTATTTCTTCTATAATAGAAAAGCGTATTTTGAAAAATAAACGCCGACGGTCTAAGTTTGGGGTAAAGCGTTATGTTATACTAAGGGCGTGAACAAATTTTTTTATTTCATACACCAGCTTGTTTGGAAGATCTTAGGCGTGATCTGCCGACCCCCGAGCACAAAATACGACAAGAATATCCATCTTAATGATGCATTAGCGTATTTTATCAAATGAATTGAGGACCATCATCGTCAGGCTAAGTGGAGTTATCAGTTCGGATTCAGACCTGGGAAGTCTAATATCCATCAGATCAACATGCATGATTACCAACCGTTCCGGCACGATTTAGAAATAACCTTTTTGAACTGATCTTGGAGACGATGATTCGAGCAATGGAGCAAAATCCCTCACAGGCATTGGCTTGCCGTGAAGTAAGATAAAACAAAAAGCAAGCGGCTTAGCTAAGTTTTGGCAGTCACTTTACTGTTGACAGATTCAAGTTAGAAAGAAGGGCTTCATTTTTTTGGCAACTAAAATAGCGACGTGCCCTAGCGGGTTGGAAGACCAGAATATACCCGCATAAGGTATGCCTGACGTAAGAGACGAATAAAATACACCGCAATCGCACTAGTACCAGAGCGTACCGGCTATATATTCCCAGTCTTTTACAGTAACAACAACAAAATAATGATGTTCTAAAAATTCAGAGAAGAACCACTGTTATCAACTGCTGCTACTTTGGATTGAAGTATTCAATTGAGAAATAAAATCCTTGCTCGACGAACAACGATCACGCCCACAAATTGATTTAACGGTGCTAGTCCCGAAATACTATTTTCTGTCTAGGTTCTTATATGTCGTTTACTAGAGCCTTTTGACTCGTCCTAAGCGAAGATTCGATGGGGTAAACAAATATTTCCCTGGCAGTCGGTATGTTACCAGAAGGACGGCTCGTGTCCGTAGAATTATACAAAACTTAAGGAGAGAAATTTTTGCGTTTGCAACTACAACAACAACATTCAGTGAGTATATAAGAGCCAAATTACAACAGCAAATGCAAGTGAGCGCTGTCAAATCGATGGTAGGTAATTCACCACTGTACCTGCGTGTAAATTTGCTTGAATTCATTGTGTTTTATCTGTTTATTTACACAAAAAATTATGGTTAGAGTTACAAAAAATAATAGTTGTGAATATTGAATAAAAATAAAAGTGCTAATAGCTTTAAACCTCGAAACTTAAACGCAAAATTTCCCCAGTGATGAACTACCTAACCGTGTTTGCCTTTATTTGTCGCATTGAACCTTTTTTGTTCATTAATGTTGTCCCAACTAAACTTTAGTGCTTATTGCTCTTTGATATGCTGTTTACGACAATTTTTTAAATTTTCATCAGGGTACCGTTTCCAATATATCCAAAACACTTCCGCTTCACATCAGGCCTATTCTATTTTGCCTCCTTTAAATTGACTGCGTGCAACTGATGTCCACTTTTGCGCTTTCCAAATGACTGAAGCAAAAAATTCACAAGATTTTCACGTTTGTACTTAGGCTTTCAAAAATCAGGAATATAGGTACTGAATAGTTACGAGGGCTGTCTTGCTTATTTTGCACTTTATAATAAAAACCTAATAAAATAATAACCTTCTTGGAACTAAACACCTTTCCGCATTAGCTTTACCCATTTTATCCACGAGATACCTTTCCTCAAATATCAAGTTATGCGGTTCAAATGCTTTGAACGACCATTTTTTCCTGCAATTTTGAATGGAAGCTAATCACACTAAAGCCAATTACGCCTTTATTTGGTTACAAATCACACAATGATCTTGCGTTGTCAGTTGATGGATGCTGTGATTGTTTCTAGCTCAAAACCGTAGAATTTGTTTTGACGTGTACCATTCAAGCAATCTTTTTGGACTCATGCCAGATAGATAAGAAATTATGGAAAAGTCGTGCGTCTAGGGATGACCTCAATGAATCTTATCGTTGTGCCAACAAATCTGAAGTGAAGACTTTGGCTGCAGCTTCTTTCGGAATTAAAAGTAAAGTATAGTATTTGAGGGCATCCGACTTTGAAACAGTCCAACAGCGTTAGTTTGAATATGTTCAGGGTAGCTAGATATTATCGATCATAAAAATCCTGCATCTACACTTGGAGATGATCGTAATGGAACGGACTCTCATAAGTTTACTTACTTTGGCGTCACTCAATCATACCATATATCTACCTTTACTATGCTCTAAGCAAGATTTCTGGATACCATTTATAAATGTACTTACCAGCTAATACAAAAGATGTTGTTCTGTTCTAAAATTGTCTGTCGAGCATTTGAAAAAAATGTCCACCCGCCTCACAGCATCCTTTTCTTACAAAGTCTCAGCATTCTCACTTTAATTGTCCAGTAAAAATCCCGTGGATCAATACCAGTATCGAGCAATATATCAGTAATAACTTATTGATCAGTATAGTACAATAACCGAGCAATACAGTAATCTGTATTGATACCTCGTTAATTGGATACGGTTTAGACTCCAAAGTTGTCTATCTCTAACTCTAAACTTCAAAGTAATAAAGGAGGTAACTAATACCAACGGAGACATCGTTACCGCTTACATAACTGTAAATTCTGAAATTGCAAAATTCAATTACTTTCAATGAGTACTTATGGTTGAGTTTCATTTAGCTTCTAATTTGTATTCAAAGTATCCGCACCTGATTTAAATCTTGTCAAATAACACATTTTTGTTTTCTATATAATATTGTTGTGTTAGTAAATTGAACTGAATGCTCTTCGCATTTTCTTTCTGTGTATATTTAAATAAACAAAATATTACTTGTATTGCGCTCTTCCTGTAGACGTATTATGCCCTTTATGCTCCATTTCGATGTAGAGAAGAATAATCCCTTTGTTCTCGTTTTTGAGCTAAAAATAATACTCCCTTTTGCATCCATGAGTATCTCAAAGGGAGTGCTAGCCAGTAAGCAATGTTGAAAAGGAGTATTAAACCTTTGACACTCGGAGATTTGTGAATTAATCCAGTGGTCGCAAAGGATCGATCAAAGATAATATTTGGATAATACATTTTTTTAAGGGTGTCTTCTTCCTATCATTTCAAATCTCCACTTTGTTTGTTTGTTTCTTTGAGTAGCACCAAAAATAATTACAGAAGGTTCTGTTCCCCCTCTTGAAAGGTGAGAGGCATCATATCCGTAAATTAGCTATCAAATTAAATTTCCCCTCTTCTTCCTTGCCTATATTTGAAAGGTGTTTCTCCCACATATTTCGTAGAATTTTATATACCCCATGTTTTTCTCAGTTTCCAAACGAAACTAATGTGGAAATTTTATAAAGTTCGCTTAAGAACTTGTGACTTCCATAAAGAACAAACCAGAACATTTACTAATTTTTATTAAAGAACACACAGCTTAAATTTAATTAAATCACTAATATATAGTTTTCAAGTAGATTTAAGAATGCTCAAGGAATTTTTGTATGAGAAATTCACCTCATAAAACTTTTTACCAAGTTTCAATAATCTTCATGTTATATGAGGTTAGAGGTTAACCGCATATAACTATTTACTGGATTTAAGTGATCCAGCATGAATACCTCCTGAAATATTCGGTATGATATATTGAAATGGTTGCTACGGAGAAAGTTTGCAATGCGTGTAAAAAATTTGGTTATAAGCGGTCAATCTGTTTAGGACGCAACTGAGGGTGCAATGTTATGCATGAAAAATGTAGCATACTCATTCACTTGATATTGGTTTCCGCTTCTCTTCTTAAGAAAAATGGTATATATTCCCCGATTTTCCATTTAGTTATATATACACAAAACAATTCATTAGCTTCCCAAACTATTGCACCAATTTTATTACAAAACTAGTAGCAAAATTTTATCATCAATAGGAAATGTTATGAAATCCAAACTGCGATAAAAAAATATGTACAAAATGAAGCAACAAACGCACGCTGAAATGAGGAAAGTAAATGAACCAATCAGTTAATAATTGTTAGGTTGATAAAGGAAGAAATATTTGTAATGACTATCAACTAACACACAAATAGTCAAAAATTAATAAAGAAGAGAAGAAGAAACAAAAAAATAGATGAATAGCTTATTATCGCAACAAATGCAAAGCAAGAAGATCAACAAACAAAGATAGTGAAGGTTCATTGCGGCGCGTTTCCTGGCCAAAAAACGATTTACAACAAAAGTAAGCGTAAAATTTAAATACAGACAAAACAAATTGACCTAAAAGGGAATTGCAACTTGTACGTAATTGTAGTTAGGGGAACATGCCTTGCAGGAAAAGTTGTGCATTGCCAAGGAACTGAGAACACTGTGCGATAGCGAATTAATTCCTTTCGCTGGACTTAACTAAAGTTGTAGGAATATATAAGAATTACAACTCTGCTTCCTCATATGTTTCAATACATCATTTCGAACTGGACTTAGCAGCCAAAACGATTTGAAGCATATACACGAAATAGCAACACCCCATTATGGTCCATTAATATGACAAATGAAGCTCCGTCACAGGTGGGAAAGATATCTCGAACAATTGGAAATCAAACGAGTAGTCTCCCTATAGCGCGATTTGTATAACCTTGTGGAGAAAATAATTCAAAGAGCAGCACTAAACCTCCCAGATAAAATCTATTAAATTTTGCTGCATTTGAAACTACCCTATTTGGTTTAGACAAAGAGTTGGGAAAAATTTGTATTACTGTAAACGATGGCAAGAATAAGGATTTGCTATCATTATGTAAAGAATTGCAACTGCCATAACCACACCTTGGCAGCGACGTCACTGATGACAGCTACAAATTTAAAACTATGAGCAACTATAGCCAAGAATTATTACTTTGCACCGATTAAACATATGGGAAATTAAAGTCCTTTCTTGTCGAACAAAGATATCCTTCTATAAAAGTCCCAACATAAATGTCCTAAAGTAAGGCTCGGGATCCTGGATGTAGTCTAAAAAAGATTGAATGGCATTTGGGGTATTAAAGAGAAAATCTCTAGGGAAGATGTGTGCTCCTTTCTGTAATGCAAACGGTGTGTCGATGGATGGTTTTATGATGTGCTGTACGAGATTAAAGCGCAACGTCTTTTTTGTTCAGGTCACCAGACTTTGCAAACAGAGAAACACCGAGGCCTACACTGAGTTGGAAAGAACACTTAGAGGATGACTTGACCTCAGTTGGTGACTAAAAAATTTTATGAATGAGCCTCTGTTTCTCTTACTTTTTCTAACCTTGACCTGTTCCTTTTCCTTAAATTTTCTGTTTCCATTCCTTCTTCGGTTTCTTCTATCTGTTTTTATTTTCGGTTTACTTTTATTTTTTTTACTTCATTTATGTTTTCCTATTTATTTGGCACTTCCCTTTCTGCGTCTTCTTATATTTGTTTCTACGTTTACTCTTCTTCTTACCTTACCTTTCCCTTTAATCTTTCTGTTCCTCATAATATTTCATTTGCTTCTTCTTCTTTTTAATTTTACTTCCCTTTTTCTTTTCCCTATCTTTTCTAGTATTTTACTTTACCATGTCTTCTTGTTTTCCTTTTCTTGTTTTCCATTTGCTTTTAATTTTCTGCAACCTTTATCTTTTCCTATTGCTCTTCTATTTCTCTTTCCTGTCATCTTATTGTCTCTTATATTCCTTCTCTGTTTCTTACTTGACCTTTTCTCTTTAATCTTTCTCTTCCCCTTATATAGTATTCCATTTCCTTCCTTTAAATTTCATATTATTTTTTCTTTTTTCTTTTTTTTCACCTTTCCAATTCCTTTCACTATTCCAGTCACTTTTCGTTTTCGCCTTCTTTGTTATTTCCTTTTCCTATTCATCTACCACTTCTCTTTCTGCATCCTCTTCTCCTTTCTTCTTCTCTTCCTTTTTTTTACACTTTATATTTTCTCTCTCTTTTTCTAATAATTTTTCATTCCATTTTCCTCCTCCTCCACTTTTTCCACTTCTTCTTACTAATGCTCTTCCTTTCAATTGCTTTTCTTCGGCGAATCTTATTCTGCTTTTTAATTTCCCATTTTCGTTGCTTCCGGCCAATTTTTCATAACTTATTTATTTTCCATCTCAAGGATTTGGATCTTTCCCTTTCTTTTCAGTGGCTTTACTGTGTCCGCTTCCTCTTGTGCTACCTTTTGATTTTCCTCTTTCCTCATAACTTTCCATTACCGTTTCCTCTTCGTCCGTCTTCTGCTTTCTCTTCCTCTTCCTCTTTCTTCTCTTCACTCTACTAATTCATTGATTTGTTTGTTGTTGTATGTCGAGTTTTCACCTTAAACAATCCCAACCGGGCATTCATGGGAGTGTGGGTACTGCCAACGAAACTAAAAAAAAACGCTAACTACCAACAACAAAAGCGCGATGCGCTATGCGGTAGCTTGCAAAGCCAAAGACAAAACATAAAAAGCTCTTTACGGCATTTTGAAAGCGAAGAAGAAGACATTGTGAGCCCATAAAACAATTACCAAACAGTATTTCCTTGAACATATTTATTAAACCTGTCCAAGGGGAAAATGGTTTGCTACATACAACAACAACAATCAATGCAACTAAAGCGACTGCCAAAGCGAAAAAAACGCTACAACAACATACAATTGTTACAACAATAAAAATAACAAATCTTGCAAGCAGTAAAGCAAGCAGTAAAGCATGCACTGGACGGACGGACAAACGATCAGAAACCACAGGAGTGCGGTTGGGCGGACTGCGAGCAGACATACGGACAGACAGACAGACATACAACGCATATTATATTATGAGCTGCCACTACAAGCCACCATAACCACTACCACAATCACCACAACTTGCCACCGTAATTGCAGTTAATGCAATTGTTGCACCATGACTTACAAACACACACACACACACACCCACACACATGCACACAGAAGCACACAAAAACATCTTCAACAAGTCGCGCGATAGTCAAATGAAGCGATGTGTGGCAAGCAATGTGCGTCTTTGTATGTGTGTTTGTGTGTAGTCGGTGTGTGCGGCGCTAAGGGACTTACATACTTGCCGAGTTTCTGCAACATTGGCTTTATTTAGTGAAGACATTACAAGCGCCAAGGAGGCCAAGCGCCACGCCACACCAAACTGCAAAGCGCGCTGCACAGTGCTACCTGAGTCCATGCCATTTGCCAAGTGGTTGCTTGCCACAACAACAACAACACGCTGTACAGTTACTGCTGTAGCTGCACTGCATTATGTTGTTGTTATTATTATTGATTGTATTTATGCTGCTTTTGCTGTTTTAGTAGTTGGCATTGTAAGACGGTAGCTGCTTGTTTGCAATTTTTTTGATTTTGTTTTTGGTTGCGCTCGTTGTGTCCTATGTTGCAGCGGCTACTGCATTTATTTAGTTTGTAATTGCGACGCTTATAGTAGCACATATGGATGTTGTTGTTGTTGTTGTTGGTCTGCTTCAGCTTCTTATGCTTCTTCGTCATATTATTATTATTATTGCTTCTGTTAACAAATGCATGTTGCTACTTTATTGTTGTTATTGGTATTGTTGCGCATGGGCGCCTCCACATTGCTTGCACGTTTTCGTGTTCATCGTGGGCGATGCAAAACGCTTGGCCGCGACCTGTACACCACTTACCAACCACAAGCATTTACGCCATTTAGGGGGTTTTATACCCAGCAAACTACGGAGGATGAGGCTATGTGCAGCTCTATGGACTGCGTGCAGGTATCGAATGGATCGTAACCGAAACCCCGCTTTATAGTTAAAGTGGCCGAAGATTTTTTGTAGTGCTTCCTTGGTACTAGATCGGCTGTTGGGCTAACTTTTCGCCAGGTGGAACTTCCAAGATCGCTTCAATTTGCTTTATCGCTTCTCAAACTATATTTTTGGAGGTGACCGTGTCACACCTTACTTGAAGATATAATCTGTTTAAGAGACTTCCGGATCATAATTTAAGCCCCTTGTTTCCTCTTGGAGTGGGTCTTTAGCGATCGCATGCCACGAAGCCAATTTCTTAATATAAAAGTTGGCATGCAAACTAATTACTTTTGAGTATTTGGACCCTTCATCAAAAAACTTCCTCCAACTAAAAATAAATTACCAAAGATTTGAAAGACTACAAGGATAGAGTTTCCTAAACAACTATTAGAGACCAGGTGTTACAATGCTGTATCTCTAAATATGAAATTTCTCCTGAATGGTTAAGCCAATGTTAAATGACATCTTCAAAGTGCTAGAGATACGATGGAAGGGTGTAGAAGATATAGTAACTGAACCTTATGGTCTGGTGTTAGCTACGGAACGACACGTTTTCATATAAGGCCAAGTTGCATTACTTCGGAACCAGCTGGTGAGGACCTTATAATATACCAACGATAACTTATCTATATACCAAAGGTTTAAGGGATCAAACAAATATTTCTTGTGGCAATCTGGCTAGTTGTACAAGGTGCTGCTTTAAATTGGACTTTTCCTATACGTACCAATAGCTGGAATTGTGACGAGCTCGACAGGGTTACTGCCAAATAACAGAACTTGGTCGGGTAAAACGGGCGGTTACAATGACAGCAACAGCTACGGATGTTCCTAAAATTACAAAAACAACAATAACAATTTATAAGTCACTCAATCTATGATCACTTGAATTCTTTTAACTGCTTAAAGTGGATTGGCTCATCTGCATCTCAAAACACAAGGAAATCTGGAAGTCGAAGGACGAAATTTAAACAAACAAACAACCATAGAAGACTGTTGCTTGGGCACGTTGAGTAAGGCCACCATAAGATGTGCAAAGAAAAAGAGAGACTAGCGCGTTAGGGGCTAGGAATATACTCGCAGTAGGTCATGTCGGTCGTAAAAGGCAACTAAAAGCCACAAAGGGTAATGACGTACAACTTGATGATTGCTCTATGGATATGATGCTTGTCACCTCCCATAACTCATCTTCCCCTTCTTCACGAAAGGAGCGGCGGCATGACCCAGAAGGTTCCACTGGTCATACCAAATCGATCCTGCGACGGTCAGCACTCCCCAAAACCTTGTCGCTAAAAAAACAAGAACAACAACATAGATCTATTTTATGAAAGCACAAAAACTAAAAGTAACGGAGCATAGTGCCAAAAGCCCGAACGACGTACATTCGAGAGTTTATTTATATATTCGAAGAAAAAAGTAATCAGGATATGTATTGACGGCAAGTCTACGAATAGAATAAGATGCGAGAAAGCATTATTAGCTAAACCTTTCAGTAGAGGAAGAAATAGGCAATCTACTTTGAAAATATCTGGTGTGGATAGATTAGATTCCATATGCGTTGCTAATTCATGTCAGATATTATGAAGAGAATGACTATCGCACCATACTTAATGCCGCCGAAACAACCGTATGTCCGTGGACTAACAAACGTTCCAATAGTTTGGAACTGTCTTCCACTGGACCACATTCGCATTACTTCAAGCCATCTTTCTGCGGTTTGCATTTTTTTAAGAACCTGCGTCGAGGCCCCTCTTTTTTACTCTGGGTGTGGTTTCTACATTGTTGCTGATTTGGTGACATGCTCCCAGGCTGCCAGGCAATTTGGGCCAACTTTTTCCCCCAGTCTTTGGTGCTCCTGGCCACATCGTGATCGAAAGCTTTCCTCGGTAATTTTTTGTCTAATGTTGGTCCTCCGATTTTTTCCATCAGCCTACCTAGCTTGCATGCCTTCTCTATCGCATGAGGAATTTACGACCAGTTGTAGAGGGTCTAAGAAGATTTGCGACATTCAGGAGGAATATTCCTTATTTAAGAGAAATTATTAAAAATTGTCTTTGTGGATTTTGCGTTGGGTATAAAATATTTGTTGCCGCTCATGATTTGTCGTATTTAAATTTTTTTGTTGTAATTTTGCTCATTCATGTCAGACACACACACACACACATATATATATAAGCTACAAAGTAAGTTGTGTGGTAGTGCCAAAGACAAAACGATTGCATGGACAGACAGAAGCTACTAACAGATAAACAGACAGATAACAAAAAGACAGACAAACATACATACATACGAACAATGCTACTGACAACAATTTGAAGTCGGCAACTTGTGGCATTTATGAGCTGCATCGTGTGCCAGAGTTCGAGTATGACGACGCAAGCACATTCAATTACTGAGTAGCTTTGTTAATCTTAAGACAAAGCCAAGTCGCAAAGCAGTGCAAAGTAAAGTTGGTAACACAACAGATGTTTGTATGTATGTGTCAAAGTCTGTTTCAAATTAGGTATGTGAATGGAGTTGAGGACAATGTGTTGCACATAGTCGGTGATTTACTGGGAATTGTTGCGAACATGCAGCATGCAACAAGTAGCAGTAAACAATTACAAACACATAAACACCCACACACACATATGTAGATAGATACATAGTTGTTGCATGCCACTCGTAATAGCTGTGTTAAAACAACAACTATCGAAGTCACTACTTACATACGACGACAGGAGTCTAACACGAAAAAAAAGCTTTACTGGAGTAATACATAACAACAAAACAGTTCCAAATGTGACAGCAACAGCTTGTCAAAGGATTGTAGCAGATACGTTGATGCGTATAGGTTATTACAAAAACAAAATAATACACATAGTTTTTGCATATTATATGCCACAGAGGCTCTAACTCACATACACACTCGCACTTGTATGAAGCGCCTAAAACAATTGAAAATGCATTTTACAATAGCAACAACGATGACAACAGCAATAACTACCAACTTTATATTATAACCCACCAAAGTATATTCAACAAAACATATAAAAATGACAATTAAAGGGTGGCCACCACGGAATGTTATATTCCCAGTAGTGCACTTAAAAATGCAATATGTACCAAATTGCAATCGACTGAAATTGACTTTTCATTTCTTTTAATTTTATTTGTTTTTATTTTATTTTATTATATTTTATTTTATTTTATTTTATTTTATTTTATTTTATTTTTATTTTATTCTATTTTCTTTTATTTTATTTTATTTTATTTTATATTATTTTATTTTATTTTATTTTATTTTATTTTATTTTATTTTATTTTATTTTATTTTATTTTATTTTATCTTGTGTGCGACGGCAGCTGTTGTATAGTGGTACTGTGCTGAACTACAATATCGTAACATCCGTGGTTCAAGTACCGGATCAGGTAACATCAAAACTATTTTGAAGCATTTTTTCCAAAACGAGGTCGCCGAAGGGCAAACTTTTATCTGACTTGGGTTCAGCACACTATAAGGTGATAAGACATTAAAATATCTAAAATTTTGACCAATTTATAGTTTTTTCAACGGATCAACTTACGGATATTACTCAAAAGCAAACACAAATTGAGCTCTGTTTTAGCATTACTGGTCATACAAAAAGGAAGTGAGCGCTTCTTCCACAAAACAATAAGTTAAAGCTCATTTACCGCACTTTACCGCACCCAATCCCGCTGCTGCAACTGCACCAGCGCAGCACATCAATGGAAACATCGTGCGGGGTGGACGCGAATGCAGATAGCGGTAAGCGGTGAGCGGCAGCATGCAAAATATGTGTAGTTGTTTAAAAACTTTGCCCATTGTTTTGTGCATGATTTGTTGATTTCATATTTTGTCATTGTTTTTGTGGTGAATTGCCAACAATGTTAATATTGGCTAAATAGTGTTGTTGTCGTTATTGTTTTCGTGGCGCTTTTATGTAATTTTCATATTATGGGCAATTGTCATATGTTGTACATTTTTATCGTTTATGTTATTATTTCTTTAAAAGGCAATATTCGTGCAACCTCATGTCATATTGCTGTTGTGCTGCAGGCTAGCGGGTTGGTCTTTTGTTGATCTGCATATTGTTTGTGTCATCATTGCTTCCTCGCACCGGCGCTTGTCTTGTAAATAAAGTTGATTTAACAATTAATTTATGTAGTTTTATTTCATTTTATTTTCTGACATAATTGCACCTTACTTCCATATGCTTTTTGTGCTCTTTTGCAGTGAGGGTGGCCTCTGGTTTATGGGATGTCTATGTCTGCATCGTGTCTGAATTCACGTTTAGGCTCAAAGAGGGTCTAGTCAGAAATGCTTAACGAAGCCAATACTCCCACGCCTCCACGTATTTGCTGCCACCACAGAGTATTGAGAGAAATCCTTTTTTGGACTTAAAAGTTATTCAGAATAAAGAAGAAATATGATTCTAGGCGGACATTCCTTGCTGCATTTAGGCATATGAGTATCTTCGGTGTCACAAAAAATATCTCTAAGTCGATGATGAGACAACCAGATTACTTTTGTAGATTTTTAAGCACTGCTAGTGGGAGACCCTACATTATTGAAACTTACATATTCGATAATGTGCTCAACACAAAAAGCATCAAAGCACCTGTTGCTCTAAGTCAGACTTTAGCTGCCAGTTGCGCCGCATAGTCGACAGATGGTGGCAAGATCAGTAGGCATCTCCATCTCTTCCGCTTGCGTAACCCAAATGCTTCGCACGGGCAAGTTACTGCATCTCGGATATGCTCATGAACGAGGTCATTCATCCAGGTTAAGCCTACACCAACATATTTTTAATTCGAACTGGCCAATACTGAAGCTTTTTAGCTTTGACCGATAGGTACTCAAATATTTGAATTAAACTTAATTTTGTAGCAATATTTTAGGTAAATCGGTCAAGTTAAATAGATTTCTGGCTTGAACGACGACTGCATCCGAACCAGTTTAATATTGGATATGCGGTCCCAGACTTCCACTTTCAGCTGGTTTGTGCATGTTCAACTTTTGTATTTGTTGTTGTCCTTCGCCTTGAATAGCCATTAGCCATAGCCACCCAATGCGCCATTGTTTTTTTTTTCTCTACTTTTTTTTCCAATGTAGCACCTCTCTTTTTAATCAAAAACCTTTAATATTTCAACGCCTCAAGCAAATGCAGTGGAGTACGAATTTGCTTGCATACCCCAACTAGAAAATATATTCAACAAATCATGGCCGATACGGAGTTTCATAATATCAGTGAGTCGCTCATAATTAGACGGAGGCACAGAAAATTTAGCTGATAAGGTTAGTTTGTGTGTAGCCATTTGGTAGATCCACCTAACAATACACATGTTTACATTAGGTTGCACCTCATGCAGCACATAAAAATGTGCTCTGTGAAAAAAATTCAAAATCTATAACTGTTAAGGTGTATCTCAAAGGCCCTGATGGGACATTGCATTTATGAATGCATGTAAGTGTCCTGAAGGAGAATGAAAAGTATTTTACGAAAAAAACAAACTGAAGAATTAATATAGTTCTAAGTGAAAAATTCTTTATCTTGCTTGTTAATTACTTGTGGCTACTAAATAAAATTAAAATTAATTAAGTTAAATTAAATAAAACCAAATAAAATTAAATAAGGTTAAAAAAATTTAAAAATAATAAAATAAAATTAAATAAATTAAGCTAATATAAAATAAAATAAAATGAAATAAAATAAAATAAAATAAAATAAAATAAACTAAAATAAAATAAATTAAACTAATATAAAATTAAGTAAAATTAATCAAAGTAAAATAAAATAAAATAAAACAAAATAAACTAAACTAAAATAAAATGAAATAAAATTAAATTAAATTAAAATAGAATAAAATAAATTGAAATCAAATAAAATAAAATAAAATAAAATAAATTAAACTAAAAAAAAAACTAAACAAAATTAAATAACATTAAATAATATAAAATAAAATAAAATACAAAAAAATAAAATAAAATAAAATCAAATAACATAAGAAAATATAAACTTAAATAAAATAAAATAGAACAAAATAAAATAAACTTAAATAAAATAAGATAAACTAAAATAAAATAAAATTAAATTCGAATTAAATAAAAAAAAATAAAATATATAAGATAAACTATAATAAAATAAAATGAAATAAATTTAACTAAAATAAAACGAAATAAAATAAAATAAAATAAAATTAAATTAAATTCAAATAAAATAAAATAAAATAAAATATAATAAGATAAACTATAATAAAATAAAATGAAATAAATTTAACTAAAATAAAACGAAATAAAATAAAATAAAATCAAATAACACAAAAAAAATTGACTAAAATAAAATAAAATGGAACAAAATAAACTAAAACAAAGCAAAATAAGCTAAAATAAAATAAAATCAAATAAAGTAAAACAAAATCAAATAAAACAAAATAAAATAAACGGAAATAAAGTTAAATTAAATTAAACTAACATAAAATAAAATAAAATCAAATAAAATAAACTGAAATGAAATAAAATTTAATTAAATTAAAACAAAATAAAATAAATTAGAATAAAATAAACTGAAATAAAATTTAAAAAAATTAAGTTAAATTAAATTGAATAAAATGAAATAAAATAAAATAAAATAAAATAAAATAAAATAAAATAAAATATAATAAAATAAAATACCTACATCTAAATTAAATTAAAAAAATAAAAAGAAATAAAAATTTAATTTAAGTAAATAAAATAAAATAAAATGAAAGAAAACTAGTTAAAATTAAATTTAAAAAAGTTAAATATAATTTTTAAGTCTAAAATAAGAAATAAAAAATCAAATAAAATAAAATAAAATGGAATGAAAAAAATAATACAAAATCAAATAAAAAAAAAAAATATATATAAATAAATGAAAAAAAATTAGATAAAATAAAATTAAGTAAAACAAGTAAGGAAAGGGCTATCTTCGACTGTCCCGAAGACTTTATACCTTTCATGAATACGCATCACGGTTTTAAGTGTCCGATCCCATACTCACAGTTAGTAATCTATCTCTTCTTCTTCTCATACTTACAAAGATCGGACCAAAGTTATAAAACCATGTCATGTTCATGAAAGGTATAATAAAATAGACTATATTACAAACAAATAATATGAAATGAGATGGAATAACAGTTCTCGTTGAAACCACAAAGTCCCCCAAAACGCCCCTTAGCATTCGCTTTGGAAAAATTTTAAATACAAAACTATTGACTCTGCGGACGTATGACATCTGTTCGTCATACAATGGCAGCAATTTTCTACAGACCAGGTGTTTATTACCTACGGAGCAAATTAAGCGGGGCGGTTGCTTGCTTTGTAGAACTAAGTTACAACATAACGTACACCCTATTGTGGGCATGTTAGAGTCATAATCATTGACATAGCTTGTACGATAATTGAAAATAGTAGCTAACTAAAAATAAAATACATACATATGTATTCTTACACAGTTATATTTTGGTCATATTGCAATTGTTGCAATCAATGCTTCGCCACTATGCGTGTGTATTTCTTGTTGTTCGCAACGCATTTAAAATATTGTTGCATGCTGCATATGGCTTTTGTGTTCACATTACTCTACATATTTGTATACCTAGTTGTAGGTATTAGGATACATGGTATTGTTGCCTTGTACACTTAATGGCAAACTGTAGTGGAAGAAAAATTTGGCAACAAAAAGAAAAATACGCAAATGGATATAATACCGCTATCGCTTTAGTCTGCATCTAGGTATATAAAGTTCGATATCGCTTGAATTTAGATTTCCTTCTTTGTTTATTATGTGGCAATTCAGTTAAACAAACATACTGTACCAATGAAATTAGTAACAACAAAAATCATCATCTAAAGATACACAAATGTAGATATGTATGTAGAAAATTTTGGGTGGCTAAAGTGTTTGCCAGAATTGCTCAGGTCTGGTCGAAAATAGTGCATATGTGTGTATAAATGTGTAGGTAGTGGGGAACACCCTTCAAGCTGTTCAAAAGCTCAGCGACGCAACCAAAATGAAATTAGTCGTTGGTGTAGTATTAGGGGCAGGTGGGTGGCCAACAATATAATTCATCGCTTGCAACATTCTAGTGTGGAAATGAATACAATTAGCATGTGATAAGAATGCTGTATTTGAGCTCTGGTTATATCGACATACCTTTGACGCTAAAGGATAAACCAAAATAAAAGTTTAAGGTTTTTTATTATTAACTTTTAATGTACTCGTATTTCCAATTAATTCTTGTAAGCGATATACAAAATAAATTTATAAAAGCTAAGCGTCTTGATCCACAATGAAGCAAACTGTGGATAGCCTGAAATTTTGTGATAATTTATAAAGATCGTATACGCGGATGTTAATACAAAATCGAGTAGGGAGCTGGCTCCGAAGAAAAATATACCTTATAATAGGTAATATCAAACCATGTATATACTCGTACACAGCTAAAAATTTGAGCTTCAATTTAAAACCCTTCGTCGGCTTAAACCTTTTTTAAACTTTTTTTGTAATAAATTTCAAACCTCTCAATTACCTACACCATTTTTCAATTTCTTGCGGTTTAGATTTAAAACTGAACTGAAAAAAAGTCTAAAATTAAAAAAAAATTTTTTTTTCTAAAATTTTTTTCAATTCATTGAATTTTTCTCTAAACAGTTTTGTATGCACCGTAGCTCAGTGGGTAGAGCAGACCACTCTGATGCGGGTAGCGTCGGTTCGAGTCCTGGCAACTTATATAAATGTTGTTTATGTTTTTTTAATTGTTAAGACATTTCTGGGCTACATATATGTCCAAACCAAAATTGGTTTTGAATTTAAATTGCACCAGTTTTCGAGAAAATAAGCGTGAAAAAAAGAGTTTAAATTTTAAATGAGAAATGTTTAACAATTAAAAAACATGAAAACCATATGTGACAGTTGGTAGGATTCGAACCGACGCTACTGCATCAAAGTAGTCTGCTCTACCCACTGAGCTACGGCGAACACAAAACTGTAATGAGAAAAATTCAATGAATTGAAAAAACTTTCAGAAATGAAAAAAAAAAATTTGAATTTTAGACTTTTTTTTCAGTTCAGTTTTAAATCTAAACCGCAAGAAATTTAAAATTGATGCAGGTATTTAATTGAAAGTTTTGGAATGTATTACAAAAATATTTAAAAAATTGCTTAAACCGACGAATGGTTTAAAATTTAAGCTCAAATTTTTTGCCGTGTGTGAATTTGATTTCTCTGCCATGCTTACACGGCTGTAATAAATTACGCTAAGCAATAGCAAGAGCTCCGCCAGTGCATTTAAATTGATGCTGCAGAATATAGTTCAAGCAGCAGAGATAAGGCACACGAGGACTAGACGGACACCCCTGCGGTAGGCATACCGGTCGTAAGAGGCGACTTATATGCACCAAGGTAATGACGTGCAACTCGATGGTTGATCTACGGATATGATGCCTCTCACCTCTCAATAACCATCTCTCCTTCCTTACGGAAGGAGGGGTGACATGACCTAGAAGGTTCCACTGGTCATACCAAATCGCTACCACGACAGTCGGGCAGTACCGCAAGGGGAGCGTATCGGATTCATGTCCGGCCAAGGACTGTCAGTTCGACTGCACTCCCCAAGGCCAGCAAATGGGCCAAAGCCTTAACATCCGTAAATTGCCTTTATGTTAAATATCAGGCACTATCTCTTTCTTGTTATAATTTGTTTTACGATTCACAGATGTAAGAAGATTTACGGTCTAGCTAAGATTATATGTTATTATTTCTTTTAATAGGCACTAGCTAGGCTTATTTTAAGTTGTAAGAAAAATTAAATAAATGAAATATACTTGCGTTGATAATATTTTCACCTCGGCTCATGTTATTTAGAACTGAGTTTGGTAATTCTATAAAGCACACCTTTTCAATGTGAGTTCAAACTACTATTAAATTAGAGCTTTGTTTGTCCTTTATCATTGTTTAACCCTGTACTATAACCCTAAACTCAGCAGATAAAAACACTTTTTGCCGAATTCCAAATGACCGTTGGCTGAATGGTTTGTTCTCGAAGAAGGTCGAGTAAAAGTGTTCTCGTCAGTATACTTACCTTGTCTTCGAAAAGGAAATTTTTACAAATGCCAATATTATCTCAAGCATCTACCGAGGTGACAGCCACAAAATTAGCGTGACAATTAATACTTTCGTAGGTATATGAGCTAATCCCATATTAACAAATTGCCTATTATTGTCACTACTTCACTCACTACCTCTGCCTTAGACAAATCATTTGTTGACTATAGTCAGTCTCGTTCCCATCTAATATGCTCAGCTCAATTTTTTAGCTCACTTCTATATACGTGGATTTTTATGTATTTTCGGATTAGAACAGAATATTATAAACAGGGTGGTCATCATGTGGGATTATTATTCTAGCCGAAAGTCTAGCCAAGGAAATTATTAACCTATTTCGATGAAACATGAGCACATAATTGTAACAGGTCGACTTACATTGCATATATTCAAGACAAATTTATAGGACGGATTATCATAGAGCCAATAGAATCCAAGACAATAGTTTTTAGAAGTTTTGTAGGTCTGTCTGTATGTTTTGCGCGAGTATCACTGAAAAAGAGTTGAACAGAATTGAATGGAACTTTGACCGTTACATTACAAGATATCTCTTATTTCGATAACTTGACTGGTTTGGGAGTTATCGAGCAATACGTGACCCAGGGTGACTCAAAATGTGTTAGTACAATATGGGTATCAAGCGAAAGGATAAATGAGTGCTATAATAAGCGAAGTGATTAATGGTTCAATATCTCAAATACTTTCAGAGACATAATTATTAAGATCGAACCCAGTATATTACAAGTTTTGAGACGCAGTGAAACGTGGCCGGTTTTTCTACTTTTTCAACAAAAAATAGTAACTTTTATTTATTTTATTTTATTCAACAACAAATTAAACTATTAAAACAAAAAGGAATACCGGGTCTTATTATGCAAGCTATCTGGCTACCTCTAGTTAAACGAACCTGGAAACAAATTGATAATTTTCATGATGTCAATTGGTGTCAGTTATCGCTCTAAAAATATGCGATGAATGATGAGGAGGAAAATATTTTATGGACCACCCAGTATGCATGCATATATTTGAAATTATATTCATCTTGGCCAATGCAGTTAAAAGTGGAATTGTTTACTTGAACACGCAATAAATGTGATGAACGAAAATTTGACAAAAATGACAAATAGAGTTGTGGCGCACTGAGATTGCCGTGCATATGAAATACGACAGTGCTCATCATATAAATGCAAATCTACGCAAGTGAGTTTCATAACTATGGGAACACCAAACCCCATATTCATAAAAAATAAAAGAGGGTTATAAAGCTTTTATAATTCAAAATTTGTATGGAAATGTGCGGTAAAAAATTGCATGGTTCCGTTTTACTACTTAATATCATTTGAATTTCAATATTTTTCTCACAAAAAACTAACTTAAAAGTTAAAAAGATATGTATGTAGTGGGATGTTCCAGTTAAAGATGAAAATTAGAAAATGTTTGAAATAAAATGTAATCACCACAGCTCTGAGCAAAGGTTACTATAATGTGTTTGCCTTTTAAAAGGATTTGACGAGCTGCAAAACTGTATCTTTTTATTTAAAATATGAGATTTTCTTTTTTCAATTTAAAAATTATATTGACCTTTTTAAAGATACCCACAAAGTTTAGAATACCGGGTTATACGATTCTGAAAAGAGATTTGTATGGAATATGTATAAGAGAAATATTGAAATTCAAATGCTTTTACGTAACTCATTAAAACTTGTTAAATCTGAAGTGTGCTATAATTATGAAACGCCATTTATTTGTACGCTTAAAATACATATGAAAATGTGCAACAGGATGTTTACATTTATATGCAGATGCGATTGCTAAATTTTGTGAATCAGCTTTTTGTTAATTTGAATTTGTGAGCAGTACCATTAACGCATACTCACACACATACATACGAATGCATTATTTGGTGAATTGGAATTTTCGTTCTCAACGCAATTTTAGGCTTCTTAATTTTCGCATGATTACGTTTATTTATTCCAGAAAAGGTAATTATGGTCAAAGCAAAGACTAAATTAATTTATTCGAAATTCTTCAGCGTTTCAGCTTATCCAAAGTTACACGTTCATATTTGTAATCTGTCTTGTGAAATACCAAGCTCAGCCAAAAGGCAAACCTAGAAAAGTGGAGTTTACTACAGGAAGGGAGAGCTCATAAAAGCCGCTAGCTATGAAATCAGCTAGTAGAGGTTAGCAAAAGCATTAGGAAACTAAACATAGAGGCAGATGGACAGCAAAGCTGATCGCAGCAATAAAGGTATACAGGCTAGAAACTTTCCCTAGGTTAACTGCTCGAGACACCGGTATTTCGAAAAAGCTAAAAAGCTGAACCTGGACGCAGGCACAATAACGAGCTCTTAAAAAATGACAATGAAATTCAACCTGAATGAATGCGAAAGTGGTCCCAGAGTGGTCAACGGTTCCCATAATTGAGCAAGTTTTTGAGCCGGCGGATACGCGGCTGGTGCAACGCCATCAACTATGGTGGATTAACCACTTGCTCATCCCCATCGCAAACAAGATATTTATAAACTCAATCTTTTTCGAATGTCAAAGCGTGTCGCAAAAGTCTTTTCACTCCCAGAACCGCCTCAACAGATATTGTCAGCATCCAGCGATATGCAGAAAATATTAGAATGGGCATGATAAAAGTGTTGTAGAGTGTGATTTAGGTTCGCCGAGAGAAAATTTATTTCTCACTAGTAAACTCGACCAAGCTACGCTGTGTCTTACAGCTTGTAATATACTTAGTCCGATTTCAATCATTATGTTTCCCAAAACAAAGAGAAGATATGGAACTTAATTACATCGCCCCCATATTGCTCAAACACAATTTTTTTTCACGCTGGTCCAAATTTTTGATCGATAATTTCGAAACCGGTAGAGCTATCGAAATAAGGGATACCTTGAATTTTAAGTTAAGCGTCTAGTGAGGCAACGTGAAAGTTCCGTTCAACTCCAATACGCAGTTTTTGAGTGATGCGCACCCAAACATACAGACATACAGACAAAAATATTAAAAACTGTTGATTTCTATTGTTGTTGTTGTTTTTAGTGACAAACACACTCCCCGAGGGTTATTGGAAGGGTTATCAGAAGTGACAGTCCTTTGCCGGATATGACGCCGACCCTCTTGGGGGCAATTTGGTATTCTAACCCCCTAACCCACAGGGCTTAATAATGTACCGTCCTATACATTTTTATTGAATATATGCTACATGTATACAACGATCTCTTACAATTTTAATATATGTACAGATTTACCTACTTAGGCCCGGTTTTTCAGTGCAAGTTTAACTCAATTTGTCAGTTAAACTAAGCTTAAACTTGTTACGCAGTTTTTCAGTCAACTTTAAACGAAGTTTAAACGTAGTTTAAGCGGCCAATTTGGCAGGGTTAAACTCTAGTTAGCCTGTCAGCTGTTTGCATATTTGATGGTTTTGGTTGTGAAACAATAAACTGAACGCAATTAAAAAAGCACGATATTTTTATATTTAATTAAATACTGGATATATCATCTGACGAAAGTGATTATAGTGATGCAGAAATTGGCGAAATGCTAACTTTTACAATACTGAGGAGAAGCAATGGCGTTGAATATGTATACAAATATTATCTGTTGCCGTATCTAGATAAAGAAAAAACCAATGTTGCCGTATAAAAAGCAAATCTTAAAAGCGGCCTTAAACTCTCACTGAAAAACCGCTCTGCAGTTTAACTGGAGTTTAAATTTATGCCGAGTTTAAGCAAACTTAGTTTAAACTGAGCTTAACCAATGACTGAAAAACCGGGCCTTAGTAGCGTTAAGAAATGTTCAAAGTTGATGTGAACTCCTAAACAAACGGAACCCATTTAGAAAATATTTTAGAAATATTTATACTTAACATAGCCCCTTTCTACAAAATATAACTCTGCCTAGGGCCTGCCAGGGCTCTGGCATGGAAAGCGTATGTATCCCAACTTACGGAGAATTTTTTGTATATTCTGTAAGGGGCTAGACTAATTTTTCCCAGGTTAGGCTTAAGTGGAAAATCTAGCATAGGGATGTATGGGGCTTGCCTAGTTTTTCCACCATGGTGCATTTAACGGGAATATGCCATAAAACCAGATGCGGGCCCCGTGGTGTGGCGGTAGTGTTGCTGGCCTACCACGCTTAAGATCTAATATTCGAGTCCTGCCGCAGGTAACATCAAAAGTGGTTTGAAACATTTTTTAAAAACGGGGTCGGGTCAAACTCTCCTATGTGTTCCTGCCATGGAAGCCTTCTTAGCAAAAACTCATCTACTTTTCAGATATATTTCGGAATTGGCAAAAAACTGTAGGTTTCGCCAATTTGTAGGAAAAATTAGAAGCGGTACACCACAAATTGGTAGAGAACGTCGGCTTTAATATCCTCGGGTGTATTTCTGACCAAATATTTATACATTTTTTTTTATTCCATAAAATCTGTACTGCCTCGGTACTGCCTAATTTTTTCAAGCTTACACCTGCTTAGTTTTTCCAATCCAGGACTTGCCTATCTTTTCCTATTAGGACTACCTAGTTTTCAAGTGAATTTTAAATTTACTTCAAGTTGTTCAATTGACAAAAAGATTTTACTGATTGTAATAGCTCAATGGATAGGGAAGTCGACTGTTATGTGGAGGTGCCGGTTCGATGCTGCCTCAGAGAAAAGTATGCAACGCCTAGATAGGCATTACTAACCAGGCGCTATCTTGATAAGCATTAACAAAGTGGATTTTAAATGTGTATGCTTTCCTTGGCTAGGCCATGATTTTAAGAATGAAAATCTGGTCAGGCCTTAGGATTTGGAGCATAAATATGATAATATAACAAACTTTTGGATAATCTTGTCTGCTGCTCGTTACCTTCACGCCCCTCATGAGCGCGAAGCTTTTAAAAAAATTTGTTTTTGGTTCTAGATAGGTCAGGACTGGTATGTTTGACAAAGCTTAAATAAACTTGAGTATAAATGGTTTTGAAGTCCCTAGCGCAAGCTTCCGGTGTATAAATTTCAACACGTAGCTTCCTATCGTTTTTGATTTATTGAAACTTAAATATATCGAGATAGCTCATCGGAACAATTCAATTATAAAACAATTCCGTTACCAATGAAATAAAAGATAGCATCTGTGGTATGAGTATTTTACTTTGTTATTAGAAAATATCAAACATCAAACATTATTTTGTAGTTGTTATTGTTGTCGTTGTATAAATTAATTTCGTTTTATAAATTGTTATTGACATGTTACCGCAAAGTAGATAACATTTACACAATTCATTGTCAATATATATGACATATTTGGCCCATTTCCAAACCACAGAAACCGTTAAAAATTGTCTGGTATGCATTCTATTTTTATGTTTTTGTTGTTTTGTTTATGTAATATTTTCTTATTTCTTACTAAATATAAATAAAAGGAAATCACCTAATGTAAACAAATTCAAATAGATCACAAGATCGTCTTTTATCACTGCCGCCGCACAAAGAGTACAACAACAAAGCAAACATAACAAATAGCAGCAGCATAGAGTCAATTACACGCGCACCCACACCAATACATGCACCCACACACAAACTCATATACGAATATATAGAATAGTCGTGTATACTTCGCAAGTAACATGTCGAGAACAAGTTAATTTGTTTTCTAGTTCTTTACACCGCCACCCGCCATCCGCCACACTTGTCGATTATATTTTTTTCGTGTCTTTCATATTTTTGTTTAAATAACATTTCGTCTGCTTTTAATTTTCTTTCAACACCAGAAAATAAACAAGAAATTAAAAGAAATCAGTGTTGGTGATAATATTAAAGTTCGTTTATGGCTTGGCAAAGGGGGTGAAAGGAATAATATAGGGTAATGGTATATGATTGCATATCTGTGTATTTGTTGGTCTTTGTGTCTGTGTATCGTGATGCGAGATCATTTGTTTGATGTTTTGACGATGGTGACTCCGCAGCGGGTTTTGTTAGCTCATTTCTGTCGGAAGTTTGTGAAATAATTTTTTAAACAAACGTAATGTATATAGCAGCCGCAATCAATTGTAACAGAGCGCCAAAAAAATACGTGATCCTAATTCTGAAAAACGTCGAGAACATAAAATTTGAAAAGCCAACTATATATATGTTATAAAAATACTTCGGTTGTCAAATATCGACGGGCGTGAGGTAGACCACTCTATCTCAGATTTCGCTCAAAAATCCCAAAGTCGGAGCGCTCCAAAATAATGATCCAAAAAAGAGTCCGTAACTTGAGCTTTTTGGAGTGTTATTTTGTATACATCAAAATACACACTTTTTTATGACGATTAACGGAGGCTTCAGAGAAGAAATGAATATTGCGAGCGGATAAGTTGCAAGGTTCAAGTATATGAATGTTTCAGAGCATTTTCTGAAATTTTTTTTATTTGACCTTACAGAACGTCAATTTTAAACGTTATTTAAAAGTTAAAGGAAGTGTGTTAAAAATTAAACAAAATAATATATTTTTTGATTCTACGAAGTTAGTAAGGCATTGATATGAATATCCAATATTATCACAAAAATTTTCAAAATGAAAAATACAAATTTTTTTTTTAAAAGAGTCAAAAAAGATTCAAAAAAACTTCAGAAAAGCATCAATAAAAGTCTCCAAAAAGAGTCCAAAAAGACTCCAAAATAATTTAAAAGGAGTCATAAAACTCTCCAAATTGATCGGATTCGAATTCATTTTGCATTCTTTCTTATGACTCCTTGAAAGGTGCCCACGCAGAACGATTTAGTGGCTCCGAATCGAGTAATTTTTCCTACTTTTGGTTAGCTGGAATGAACCCGATTTTATTGACTTTGCTTTTTTGAAAGTCATGCTGAGATAAGGCAACGCTCAAACATATTCCGAAATGAGGCGCATACCATAGTTAGCTTAGATAGGCTGATCTTTCACCCAGACTTCGTTATGTAGATGTGTTATTTGTTTGTTTTTCAAGGCTTTCAGCAGTTCTGGTTCTAGATAACTAGGGGTGTGATATCAAAATTCTTTAATGAATACTGTTTATGCTGTTGTTGTAAATATATATTTGGTACTCATTTCAAGCACTGGTCCGTAATATCGATTAAAAAGCTTTATTATTCAACAGCATTACGGCATTACAAAATTGGCACATTCGATATTTCAAACTAACGGAAAATCCTTATCCTGAAACAGTCAGCAAAAAGTACAACTAAAACACGACATAAAAATTAGGGCTCTAACAAAAAGTCCACTTATTCGAATATTCGGTTAATCGACTAGTCGGTTGTAACTGTTTCCACGGTTATTAGTCGGTTTGCTTCGCTTCGACTATTCGACTTTGGTTGAAACTCGAATACTATTAACCGCATTTTCAATGAATGTTACGTCAAAAAAATAAACATTTGCTTGTCATATTGATATACATATGTATATTATTAAAAATTTCAACATGAGTCGTAGAAGAAGTTTGATGTGCCAATTTTTCGAAAAATCGATAGCTAGCCAGTCGTTTCTTTTTTCTACCAATTGGCACCAATAGGAAACACCACGGGATGGTAAGTCGGTCTACACTTGGTTCTTCCATCGGAGTGATGGTCTCCCTCTTCCTATGCTAGAGCCGAAAGGTTCCGATAAGAACACCGTATGTGCCGGAGCATCTTCATTCACTCGCACAACATGGCCTAGTCACCGAAGTCGCTGGGTTTTAATTTGTTGCAGTATATAGGTGTCTGCATATATCTTATACAGCTCGTCATTAAATCTTCTTCGGTACTCGCAGTCGTCAATCTTTCCAAGAACCTTTCTGTCCCAGAGCCCCTCATCAGATGTTGTTAGTGTCAAAGCTTCTACACCATAAACCAAAGACGGGTACGAGAAGTATCTTATAGAGTGTTATTTTTGACCTTCGACAGAGGACTTTACTTCTCAATTGCTTACTTAGTCCGAAGTATCACTTGTTTTCAAGAGTGATTCTTGCATTTCTAGGCTGGCATTATTGTTGGTATTAATGCTGGTTCCCAGGTAAACAAAGTCCTTTACTTCGAAATACTGGCTGCCAACAGTGACGTGGTCGCCAATACGCAAATGCGCTGACTCTTTGATTGATGACAACATTTTCTAGTTTGGAGTACGCATAAGTTAGGGCGCGGTTGTTAGGGCTAATGATATCAATGTCGTCGGCACACGCCAACAATTGCACGCTTTTATAAAATATTGTTCCAGCGTGGCTAAGTTCTGCACCGCGGTTATGTTCTCCAGCATCAAATTAAAAATATCGCACGGTCGGGGATCACACTATCTGAAACCTCTTGAATTGGTAGATCGTGACTACTAAAGAATTTTAAATTAAAAAAAAAGCTAAATTGAAAACGAAAATATGAACTCAATACAAAGTAATCAACGAGTGTAATGTCACTAGAAAATTAAAAAGTGAAACAGAAACCTGTTCATGTTCATTATAATCGACTAACCGAAAATATGCGTTTAATCGAATAGTCGAAAGTGGACGATTAGTCGAGTAACCGTCATCAGTAGACTTTTCGAATAGTGCTAGTCGACTTTTGTAGTCGACTAATGATGAGTTCGAATAACTCGGTAAATCGACTAACCGAATAGTAAGAGCCCTAATAAAAATATCCATCTTCATATATGTAAATGTCTAAAAAACTCATGAAAAAAGTTACAAAAAATCACACAAGGCTGCTTTGTTCAAAAGCCTAACAAAAGTATAACTTTTAGGAGATGTATCCTGGCAGCGAAACAACTGGTGCTCAGGATATGGGTGGTAATTTTTCTGCCATATAATAAAATCAAAAACAACACATATTTTTTCGAAAATTTCTAATTGATAATATCATTTATTTCAATTATATCATATAGCTTTAGATTAACACACTGTAGGTAAAAAATATGGACGATACTATCGATGCTTTCTATGTATCTACCGATGTTGCTATCGATTTTCACTACTATCGACATAATCGACCATAGTGTAAAAGATATTAAATAATATATGCACTAATTAATGATACATCTTCGAAGAATTCTAGTTTTTAATGACGGGAATTGGTGATAAAATAAATTTTTTACTACCCATTCAACGAGTTTTTCACTGAAATATGAAAATCTCGATAGTTTGGGTGTGTCAATAGCGTCCAGCAATACTACTGGTATGTGTATATAGTGGGAATGCGAATCCCGAGATCTGGTGCTTTTTAGAATCCCTGTATTTCCGGGATTGCAAATGTTACGATTACTTAATATGAAAATTTTCGGACTTTTTTTGTTACCGTGCAATATATGTACTTTAATCAATGGTTGTCAATATTAACCAAAAAAAAAATAATTGTTGTGCATAAAGTGGCAATGCTAATTCAATTGCTGGATTGCAGATATCATTATGAAACCAATAGAATATTAAGCAACGGTTTTAAGAATTTTCTCTGTCTATCTGTCTGTTGGTATGTTTGAACCCGTATCACTCAAAAACTGCTAATAAGAATTAAATGCAGGTTTTACCGGTGCATTACTAGATGTCGGTTTCGGATTTATCGAGCAATATGTAGACCAAGGTGACCTCAAATATGTTAGTACAATATGGGTATGAAACGAAAGGTGCTAATGAGTGCTGTAATAAGCGATGTGGTGTGATTAAATTCGATATCTCAACTAGTTTCAGCGATATAATGTGTCAAATCGGCATCAGTCAATTACATGTTCTGAAATGCAGCGAAGTGTTATCGGGCATTCTAGTTTTTAATATTTTAATTTAATTGTTGATTGTGTTAATTAAATTAACCTGAGTTTTCTGACTAGCCAACAAGAAACTGCGATTTTATCGCACCCGCTATCAAAATTTTTAAAATTATTTACTTAACATGGATTTTAAACTTACCCAAAGTGATGTTTTCGAAAACATGGTTTTTACGAAGATAGTCCTATTTAACAATGTCAAAAAAATCTCTTAACTAATCGAAAAACTTGCTTCGAAAATTCAAAACTTTAAAAAAATTGGTATTTTGCTTTATTATTGAACAAATACCTTTCATTTTCAATGGAAAAAAGGTACCTATTAAGAATTTAGTTATTTGTTTATACAAACTTTAAAGTCAGATAGTTTTTGCAACAATTTCTTCACCTTTTTCAACATAAACTTTGGGAGAGTAGCGAGTACTTAAGCTTCTGAACCAATACGCTGATTGGACTTTAAAATAAGATCCACAAAATTTCGAGATTGTTAAAATCCGTAAAAGTTTACATTCCTAGTTATGAGTTTCTGTCATAGTGGAATGTAAAAAAACCTCGTTAAAAATTGTATACCGCAAGTTATATTTATTTAATTTCTATTAACCTTTGCACATAAGTACCTTCCACCCTTTTCATTTACAGATATATCGTTTTTAAATTTTAGCGATGAAATTTCTTAATTTTTTCACGGTATCTTTTTGTAATTTTTCTTAGAAGTAATTTTTGTCAAACTTTTAGCACTATGTATAGCAAATTAACTAAAAATAATAGAGCCTTCTAATTTGGCTTAATGAGGCTTGAATATTTGCCTAATATGACCGAAAATTGGTTTATTTATGACCTTGGGCCCTTGCGCTCTTTCTTTAATCTTAATTCGGAACTAAAATACAAGGCGGTGGGAAATGTAACATTCTATCAGGATGAAACTTATTTCAGTGTTGTTACTTGGAGTCACGGGGTTATAGTAACAAATCTCCTGCAATCGCAGCGAACATGCGGCAGCCATTTTACATATTCTCCACTTAACAGAAAAAATTTCGAATTTTCAAACAAAGATTTTCCTCGTTGAAAATTTGCTTTTTAGTTAGTAAACAAGTTTTTCAAAATCAATTTAGATAATAAATTTTGCTCGAGCTATGATTATAGAATTATTTTAAATGAAAGTTTTTTGAAAAGGTGGTAGAACAAACCATACCTATGGTTTAAGCGCAATCCTGTACCTCACAACTACAGTTGGGTATATAATTAAACTCACACTTTCTTATCTGTTTCTTTTTTTTTTGTTTGTGTAATTGAGTTAATTAACCAGGTTTTATTTAGAAAAAACATTTTGGCCGCAACTAACCAGTTTTGCATTTGGTGTACTCAATCTCAAAGCTTTTCAATTTGTTTGTTCGTATCCAGATAATAATTTCTAATTACACAAATTTCATATTTCCACATTTCTTTGATAAGCATGGCATACATTTGGCAAAAACTTAATATCTTTTGAATGTTTATTGCAAAACAACAACATCTAGATAATGGCTAATGCAAGTACACAAATATATAAATTTGGTTTGGCCATGTCATTTAGCAATTAATTTAAATTTTACGGCGACATTTATTTCTTTAATTGTGTATAAATATGAGCGATGTAACATTAATGGAGGGGAACAAATATCTTTTATATGAATGCAAGTATGCATATATGTATATAAGGCTCTCTTTTATCTTCCAAGTTCTGTTTTTCCTGCTGACAAATCAGTTTCAAGTGTTTGCGCTAAAAGTAAGTATCCTCGGTATATAACAATTTTAAATGCGTTTAACTATTCACAATGGAATCTAATATTGATTTGGTTTCTTGATTTTCCGAATGAGTTGAAAGTTCATGTTTATTAGACGATAATAATGGGTAATATGTTTTCAAATTTGATTAGCAGAGGAACCGGTTTACTTGTTGTGCCGTTGACAGTATCATATTTCGAGAGAGCGTGAGAGCATGAATGAAAAATGTCACTGAAGATGGCGCACTGGATTGTCCCTAAGCCATGATCATTAAATTTAATTTCGCTTAGGATTGAGTTTTGTGAAATCGATTTAGATGTTTCGTTAGCTTAGATTTTAGTACGAATTTCATAGTCATATCCAGAGGTGTATAGCACAGTTTTTTTTTACTTAAAACGATTTGGTTAGCAATAAAAAGAATGAATTCTCATAAATATTGAGCCCATGCAGTTATCTTAGCTGTAGGCATATCTGAAAACTGGTTCAGAAAATAGTAATGAATTAATTTTAGCTTGTTGCAAGGGGCCATGCTCCATTTGGAAATTATATTTTTACTTTCCGAATATGATAATTTAGTTTTACTTTGTAGTGAAGCCTCCATTTTTTTATACATATCTTTTTTATTTTAATTTATTTCATTTCATTTTATTTAATTTAATTTTTTCTTCAAATTATTGTATTTTATTTTGTTTTACTTAATTTAATTTGTTTTATTTTATTTTATTTCATTTTATTTTATTTTATTTCATTTTATTTTATTTTATTTTATTTTATTTTATTTTATTTTATTTTATTTTATTTTATTTTATTTCCTTTTATTTTACTTTATTATGTTTTATTTTAGTTTGTTTTATTGTATTCCATTTTATTTTATTTTTATTCTTTTATTTTATATTATTTTGTTTTAATTTATTAAATTTTATTTCATTTCATTTTGTTTTATCTTATCATATTTTATTATATTTTTTTATTTTATTTTATTCTATTCCGTTTTATTTTATTTTACTTTATTTTATTTTATTTTTCTTTATTTTATTATACCTTATTTTTTTAATTTTTTTTTCTAGTTTATTTTATTTATTATAGTTTATTCTATTTTATTTTATTTTGTTATATTTTATTTCATTTTATTTTATTATGTTTTATTTTAGATTATTTTACTGTATTTTATTTTATTTTATTTTTTTTATTTTGGTTTATGTTATTTTATTTTAATTTATTCAATTTTATTTCATTTCATTATATTTTATTATATTTTATTATATTTTTTATATTTATTGTTTTGTTTTATTTTTTTCTATCCCGTCTTATTTTATTTCACTTTATTTTACCTTATTTTAATTTATTTTATTTTAATTTTTTTATTTTATTTGTTTTTTAGTTTATTTTATTTATTATAGTTTATTTTATTTTATTTTATTTTATTTTATTTTATTTTATTTTATTTTATTTTATTTTACTTTATTTTGTTTTATTTTATCTTATTTTATTTTATATAATATAATTTTATTTGGTTTTTTTTTATTTTATTTTATTTCATTTTATTTTATTTCATTTCACTTTGTTTTAGGTATATATTTTTTTATGAAAAGAAATGTGGTACCGAAAATAGGACCATGAAGAAAATATAAGTTTTACTTCTGCTTCTGGACCAGTAAAAAATGTCATCTTGGTCCGTGAGATTTTCTAAATGATGGACATTTCAATAATTCTATTGTCAACTGGTCTTGAGCTCGCAAAACTTAAAAAACATGTAAAACTGACAGTAAAAACGAATAACCAAATGTATGGAGGTTAGTTTTGAAATTTTAATATCCCTTTGACAACATAGGTACTGGTATTTACAAATGTAATGAAGCAAAGTTGGAAAATGCCGAACACTCTAATACATTTATATAATGCCACAAAAATCCAGGCGAATCATAAATATGTTGCATGCAGCTTATCTGCAGTTTTTCTGTCCAAACGATAAACAGAGATTTGCGTTGATGTGCCTGTGGTGGCGTTGGTGCCATACCGTCATCAGGTGGCAGCAATCACCGTGTCGCTATTTAAATTTATCAATAAAATATTGAAAGAAATTGGAAAAGCGCCACCATCATTAAGTGCGACTACGCTAATGAATGACTAAATGACACAAAAGTTACGGTCGATGCGCTTACAACTCACATAAGTGAAGAA